>JAJPUD010000173.1:224231-265715 GCA_023553655.1 Myrmecobius fasciatus
AGATAGATAGGTAGGTAGGTAGATAGATAGACAGACAGACAGGATAGACAGACAGAATAGATAGACATACAGGATAGGTAGGAAGGTAAATGGATGGATGGATGGATGGATGGATGGATAGATAGATAGATATATAGAATAGATAGATTGATAGACATACAGAACAGATAAGTAGGTAGATAGATAGATGGATGGTTGGCTGGATAGATAGATAGAAGGATGGATAGATAGAATAGCTTAATAGACATACAGAATAGATAGGTAGGTAGGTAGGTAAATGGACAGGTGGATGGATGGATAGATGGATAGATATAGCTATGTATATTTAGATATAGATATGTAGATATATGTGTGCATTTTCAAATACATATGTACATATGCAAGTATAAGCAAATATACATATATATACATCTATTAATATCTTTGGAGTTATATTTCTATGTCTACATCTACATCTTTGTCTGCCTTTATCTTTGTCTTTTTGTTTTTCTCTTTTTCTCTCCCAGCCTGGCATTTACTGTTTGAATGCCACTGGGCAAGTCCTTTCACTTTTCTGAATTTCAATTCTCTCATCTACAAAGGAGAGATAATTACACACCTCCTTCATGGAACTAGTGCCAAGAAGGTAACTTGCAAACCCTAGAGCACTAAGTAAATTTAAGTTATTATTATGATTTTTGACACCACTTATGGTACCCCAGAATTTCAAAGTGAAAATAATTATGGGTTAGTCAAAGGGGATATAAGGAAGTTATAGCCTCTTACCAAAGATGATTTGTGGGAAGTAAATAACCATCTAGCTTTGGAAACACAGAGTCATCTGAAGATGTCCCACTGGAACTCTGCTATTGATACATTTGCTTTTTGCTAGTCCCTTCCAGTTCCTTTTTGCTGCCTGATTCCTTAAGTAGTTATACCATTCCCTGCCATACACATATCAAATTTTCTCTAAGTTTCATAAAATACTGGCACATGTTAAACAAACTTAAGTTTTCCTCTAAGGAAATCTTTGTTTTGTTAAATAATGTTTTGGATCACAGAATTGATCATAGGAAAATATTTTTTTTCCATTTGTGAGACACAGTTCATCCAGCAAAATTTTAGTTGCAGCACGATAAACTCTGCCCTGCTACCATTACATCTCTGGAACACGCCTGTATCGGGTAATATGTTCTGCACAAACCAGCAGTCCAACTTACAATAGGTACTAAGGAACACGTGAATTGGTTTTTCCTGGAAGAGTGGTCATGAAATTGGACCTATACATTATGTACTCCTAGAAGAATGCAATTCCAGGGGAAAAATAAGCAGACCATGCACCTTCTTTGCTCATGGTTGGACTGACTTCAAGTACAATGTTAAGCTTTGCTCTGAACCGCACCCTGAGTACACCCACTTAGATTATAAACATTCAGAAAATTGCACGCTTTTTACAATTTAATTGGCGGCATTTTTCAGATTTGAAAATAAATGGACCTAAATATCTTGTTTATTCCAGTTGGCAGTGCATCAGAGGAGCAGTGATGATGGCCATAGCCTTGTTCAAGTCAGGTAAAGTAATGTTTGTTTGATTACTTAAATCCTCAGAGAAGAGGGGTAGTATGGTATGGGTGGAGAGAGAGCTCAGAAAGATCTGGGTTCAAATGTAATCTTTGACAATTTGCCGGCTCTGTGATCCTGAGAAAATCAGCCTCTCTGTGTGTCTCACAACTGCTCCGGACTTAGGTGTTACTGTTAGCCATAGATTGGTTGGGGGTAGCTACGTGGCACAGTGCCTAGAGTGCCAGCCCTGGAGTAAAAAAGACTCATCTTCCTAAACTCAAATCTGGCTTCAGATACTTACTGGCTGTGTGACATTGGGCAAGAACCCTGTTTGCCTCAGTTTCCTCATCTGTCAAATGAGTGGAGAAAGAAATGGCAAACCACTTCAGTATCTCTGCCAAGAAAACCCCAAATGAAGTAACAATACAAAAAGTGAGTCGTGACTGAAATGCTTGAACAACAAAACCACTGCCAGTATTATATATTATACAAAACATGACTTAGAATTGTCTTTAAAAAACAACAATTTGGTTTCTATGCTTTTTAATTGCTTATTCTGTTCTATAGGAGTCTTATCCATTATTCCAGTGCCTTCAAGGCATCACTCCTATTCAACTTAGTAAAAATTTTCTTTATAACTTCAGCCAGATATAATCTCTCTCTGTGGATTTTCACAGATCCAAGAGACGTCATAGACATTACTTACAAAGCAATTCAAAGACAAGGATCTTAAATCTTATTGTTTATAGTATTTGCATATCAACTTCTTATAGTTATTTTGTATGATGCCTTGATGTCACCCTTCCCTACTCTTTCAGCTGACTGAAAGAGGTTGAAGGATATGGTGTCCTTTTTGGCCACTGGAAACTTGACCTGAAAAAAAAATGGAGAGACATAGGAGGCAATGTGGGGAGTGAGTGGAGATAGTTTCTCCCCACAGCTGAATTGCCATTGCCAATGCCCCTGCTCCATGGGGATGAACTAACCACAGCAAGAGGAAATTGGAGGTTTTTGTCGGAGACAGGATAGTGAAGGGAAAAACACTGACCATCAGGAACTTTAGTCTGTATTATGATCCTGAATCGTGGCTCAGTGCAGTGGGGAAGAGCTGAATCCTGAAAACAGAGCACCTGAGCCTTCAAATAAAAACTTGACCTTTTTCTCTATTTGTCTTTTACATTTGATGATACGTATTTATTCTAATTACATGTAAAGATAGTTTTCAACATTCATTTTTGTAAAATTCTGAGTTCCAATTTTTTCTCTATCCTCCCTTACTTCCCCCTCCCCAAGACAGCAAGCAATCTGATATAGATTATATAATGTACAATCAGATTAAACATTGTTCCACATTAGGCATGTAGTGAAAGAAGAATCAGAATGAAAGGGAAAAATCATGAGCAAGTTACAACAACTACAAAGAGCAAAAATAGCGTGCTTTGATCTGGATTCAGACTCCATAGTTCTTTTTCTGGATATGTATAGCATTTTCCATCACAAATCTTTTGGGATTGTCTTGGATCATTGTATTGCTGAGAAGAGCTAAGTCTATCATAGTTGATCATCATACAATGTTGCTATCACTGTGTACATACAATAATAATAATAATAATTGACAATCACTTAGTCTTTCTGGGTATCCTTTTCCTCATCTCTAAAATATATAGATTGGAATAGATGGTCTCTGATGTACTTTCAACTGTGAAATCCTATAGCCCTATGTTCTTTTGACCATTAATGATATTTCTTTTTATCCATGCTGTCCAAACAACATTTAGCACACCCACCAACTAGTAAGTATTCAATAAAATATTTATTCAATACTTGCAGAAAGAATGAATACATTCACTGGTATAGAGTGGTCAGATCTCACAGACATGATTTAGATAAGTCTACTTATGTTCCCTTATTCTGAGCATTTAAAATATTTCAATTTTCTGAAATGAAAGAAGTAACCTCAATTTCTTTTTCAACTTAGAAATGTTTACATGTGTACTAAAAAGTGGGTCACAAGACAACAGATAATTTAAGAACAGTTGGAAAGAGCTCCTCAGGGTTTATTTTTCAGAACCCAGATGCTGCTTTTGGAGTCCCCAAACATCCTAACTCATTAAGTTATAGTGCAAAGAAATTCTGTCCAAATTCCAAAACGAGGCAGAAAAAAGCTTAAGTGATATTCAGCATCCAATTATTTTTCAAAGGTATCGTGATTTATGACCTTTTTAAGGTGCTGGCTCTAGCCTAGCAGTTTTTCCTCAGAAGATAATCTCAGAATTTTTTTATCTCCCATGTGCTTACTGACATAGGCAAAAATTATGAATATTTCTATGATTACTTGGCAGGTTGGAGAGTCTGGATGGGGTCCTTTCTTTCTCCAGCTGAGTTTGAAAGAACCTAGCCAGAGTTCTATGTTCTCCAGAAAACAATACAAAAGGTCACTCCCACCAACTAATTCCATCTTCTGGACCGATAGTAGATTCTGATATGTTCTACATGAGAACAAAGTTTGGAACATAGTTACTATGCCTATAGGTGAACTTCACTCCATTTCTCTACTCACATGGGTGCCATTTTAAAATGAAGATATTCAGTTATTCCCATATTAGGAAACATCTCAAATCATTTTGGGGCCTGAGTGAATGAGATACTGTTGGAAACCCCCAACAGTCACCTTGGGAAGAAAATGAAGGGGATTGGACTTCTGTAAAAATCAGTATGTGATGGCTTACTTAATGCAAATAAGATTCAGAAATAGTTATTTTCATGTTACCTTTAAAAAGAGTTCTTTCATTTATGTATTTATGTATCTTTTTGATATTGGCCAGTGGAAATACTGTTACCTTGTCCCATCTATACTAGCTTAAAATGAGGTAATAACTTCTGGAGTTTGTAAAAAAATGTCTGCTAAGACTAAAATGAAATAATGATATAGTTGACTCTTATTTTCCCCTTTCTACTGTATCTTCTAACCTTTAGCCTTATAAAAGCTTCCTCAGGGAACAGGGGCTCTGCTATTCTGCCTCTAAAAAAGATTCATTGTTTGGATTTTGCTGAGGATATATCTCCTTCTTCTTTTTCAGCCAGACACCTGGGTCCCTCATTTTTGGTTCAAAAGTTGCCAAACACTCTGATTATCCTTTGAATCCCTAAGAACATTACTGAGGCAACTAGACAAGGTTATTCATATCACCTTGGGCACCATTAGCAAATGCTTTCATCTGGACTTTTTGGGGAAGACAGGTATCAAGAATCAAGATAAATAGGACATTCTGCCCAGGTTGGTAGCAGATATTCAATGAAAGGCATTCATTAAGCACTTACCATGCACCAAGCACAAAAAAATAAAATATAAGAGCCAGATAATTCTTCCTCACATTTTATTGGGGGGGATATGGTAGGGACATGGTAGACAGAGAAGGGAATTATGGTCCCAAAGATGGTGAGTGAAATTAAAGGGCAGTGATTGATGTGCTCTTTCTAGAAGCAACAGTAGTTATAATGTGATTACACATTGCTCAGAGCAAGAGTTGGAAAGTGGGGAGAATGATGCAGGACAAGGTAGAAAATGGTCAGTTAAAGAGGAAGCTGTTTGGTCCAAGAGAATGTCAAACAGAGTAGTTCAGTTCTCCCCAGGTCCATTTTGTAGGGTGGAAGGGATTCTGTAAACCAGTAGTGTGTCAGTAGCTGGGATAATTGGTGCTAAAAGCAGTAATTGCTGAAAAAGACATGGCCCAAGGCAAATGACAATGAGCACTGGAGATATCATTGCAGTAGTCCAAGCCTTCTAATTGGCAGTAATGTTTATTAAAGTAGAATATTCCTTCCCCCCCAAAAAAGCATAAACTTTTATAGGATTAAGCTATATGTTATCAAGCATTACAAAGTTAAACAAGCTAAATCTTTGTACAATTCAACACATATGAAAAGTCCTAAGCAGTGAGGGGAAAGGGTCACAAAACAAAAACTTACACTTTTGCCAAAGCTTTCTTCAACAAGTGGCACATATGCCTTTGAGTTTGCTAAATTTCTGTGTAACTTTTCCTTGGCTAAGAAAAGATATGGCACAGTAAAATGGGACTGGGTTTTCAATATCAGAAGAGCCTCTCTTGTCTTTGTTATTTAGTGGCGGTCTTAGGATAAATTATTTGACTTTTCTGCATGTTTTCTCCTCTGAAAAATGGGGGCAATAGTACCTTCCCTGGAAAACCTAGGGCCTTAGAGGCATATGATTAGTGGTATCACAAGATATAAAGTTAAGTGATCTTTGGGATTTTAATTATAAATTGCTTTTCAGAATGACTAGACCCATTTACAGCTCCATCAAATGAGTACCAGTTTGCTTGTTTTCTTGTAGCCCTCCCAATATTTGTCATTTTTCTCTTGTCTCTTTGCCAATATAATGGATTTATGGTGAAACATCGATGCTGCTTTAATTATCATGTTTCCAATTATTAGTGATTTGGAGAACTTTTTTATATGGTTGTTGATATCTTGGGGTTTTTGAGCAGCCCAAACCAAGATGGCAGAGAGTAAACAGAACTTTGCTTGAGCTCTTCCTGGCTTTTCTCAAAATCAACACCAGAAAACAACCTACTTGTTCAAATCCTTTGATCACATATTGTTGGAGAATAATTCTTATTCTCATAAATTCAAATCAGTTCCTTATATTTCTTAGAAATTAGAATTTTATCAGAGAAGCTTACTGCAAATATTCTAATATTTTCCTATTACCTTTTTAAACCTAATTATATTTGTTTTACTTGTTCAAATAATATTTGTTTTATATAATAAAATTGTCCATTTATCTCTCTCTATCCATTTTTTGATTTTGAACTTTTCAGAAATGTAATCACATAGTATTGAATCCATAATGTATGTTCCTCACCTTTTTCAGATGTTTCCATGCTGGAGGGAGACCCAACATTTCTTTATTGGATATGTATTTCTTAGTTCCCATGCAGTAGTTTTCTTTGTACTTTGCCCAGTGCAATTGTCTCACATCTATATTAAATGGTTTTTTGTCTTCAGGGCTTACTTAGCTGGTTCGTCAACCTATTGACATTGTGTTTCAAACCCAAGAATTATTTGTGAAATATTGTAGAAATCCATAGCTTAGAAATTATTTTTTATCATCTGCAGACTCTGACTTGTCAATTTAAGTGCAAGATTAAGCCATAAGACAGGTACCATGTGTCTTACACCTTTCCAATAATAAATCAATAGGTTGTTGGAATAAAACTTAGTATTGGGGCACCTGAACACTTGGTTTAAAGGATTCATCTTGAAGGAAGGATTTAGATAATATCCAAATTCACCCCAGTGGAAAGGATTAATACTGCTTGTCATGCAGTTATATACCACAATATTCCTTTTAATTCCAGAACACTGCTTTACTTATGGTTCATTGATTCAATGTCTAGGGGCAAGAAGGACTCTCACTTACTTTGTGAATTTTGGGGACTCAGTTTTCTTATCTGTAAATGGGGAATAATATGCTTTTCCATCCAATCAGGTAAGCAGATAATGTCTGTAAAATGCTCTGGAATATCTAAATAGAAGAACCTAAAAGGAGACCCAATTAATGGAAATATTGTGTACTCTAGATTGGACCTGTGAGAGCGCAGGCCAAGAAGGAAATAAGTATGAAATTATCTCAAGAATGTAACAAGTTAAGTTCCTACTTTTAAAAAAGAATGCTAAAAAATACTTCAGATTGAGAAAAAAAAATCATCCCTCCTCCACCATTGGCAGGACATTGAAGCCTCAGCTTTGGAAAGGACAGGAAATGTCAGGATTGAAAGTTAATGGTATATTTTCTTCTTCTGAGGGTTTTTGCTTTATTTTCCTTATGGGACTCCATTGGCACTGTAGGAAGGTCTTTATGCCTGCAAATTGAAGAAGCAGGATATTGGCCATTTCCCCTTCATTTGGGAACATTTTGCACAGTCCCCATCATGGCTATAGAACTAAGCCTCCTCACCACTACCAGCTTGGCAAATTACTTCTGAGTAAAACAAATACCATCCTGAGAAACAACATATTACATTGATTAAAGTTAAAATCTTTCAAATGGATTGTCTTTGGCTAGAACTATGGGGGGGGGGAGAAAGACAGACCAAGAACTATGAAAAAAGAGAGACCAAGAAAAAAAATCTATATCCCAGGAGCAGAGACACAGATCTCTGTCTTCCACTCTTTTGACCTTTAGGTATCATTGCTCCCTTTGGGCTGAATGACTCTAGCTAGCTCTGAAGCTCCCTTTTCTGGGAAGTCTATGAGATATTTCTTTGCATTCTATACATTGCAATCTATACCTTCAAGTCAGGATTGTTTCATTTTCATTCCAGGCAGATAAATAGCTATGGTATTGATAAGGAAGGAGATTGCACTTGATTTTAGGCAATCTATTCCAAAGTTTAATAACTTCTATTCTTATTATACACATCAGGATAGAGAATGAGGGATGAACCATCAGGGGACTTGAAGGACAAATATGGTTTCTAAGAAATGCTGTGAGAAGTGTTGAATCCGAGATTGGGACAAACTGCAAAAAGACAAATGGAAATCTTTTTTCAGGATGGAAAAACTAATTTGTATTTATAAATCTCAGGAGCTGGAAGAAATATTATATTGGATGAAGAAAGAACAGGAATTTCTGTCTGTATTTATATTAAATCAGTAACATTTAAATAAGGTACAAATTAGTAACTTCCTGGTATTTTGGAATATTTTCATTCTTTAAGAGAGTTTTTATTATGGGTCTACTGTGTGCAGAATATGTATTAGTAGCTGGGGATAGATAATTTAGTTAGATGTCAATCATGGAAAATGGACTGGAGTTGGATTAGGTCAGACTCAGCTCGAATTCCACCGTTCACACTTAATAGCTTGGACGATCATGACCAACTCATCTAGTGTCTTTAAGCATCAGGTAATATATGTAAAGTAATATCTTAATATACTATGTAACTATTAGATATTAATACTTCGCCATCATGAAGCTTACAATCATATAAATATGGATAATTGTAATAATACCCAATATCACAGGGCAAATGCATTAGACATTTTTAAACAAATGTCCCATGAAATCTAAGGGGAGTCATACATGATCAGGGGGATCAGAGAAGACTTTGTGGCAAGTATGAGTTCTGCTTTAAAGGGGCACAAATTAAATTAAACAAATGATGAAAGGGAGGAAAGCTATGAATCACATGGAACAGTTTGAGCAGAGACATAGAGGGAGAAGAGAGCAGGGCATAGTCAGTGGTTAAAAGGTAGGTCATTTTGGTTGGAGTGTATATGGAGTGCATAGAAAAGATTAAAATGGCATTTTTGTGTGTCTCACACACAATATACACTTACTAAATGTTTGTTGAATTGAAATTAATTCTCTTGGGGGCACCAGGCAGTGGAAAGTCTAATTCCTGACAAAACTATTTGATAGGCAATAGAGCATCACTAAAGATTCTTTTTTTCTAAACATTTCTTAAAGCATTTTCATTCAAAATTTTGAATCCCAAATTCTTTTCTCTCTCTCCCCTTCCCCTTTCTGAGTATGTAATTAGATATAGGTAATATATATGCAGTTATGTAAAACATTTTCATATTGGTCATTTTGTATAAGAAGACAAAAAGAAAGTGAAAATAGCATGCTTTAGTCTGTATTCAAATAATATCTGCTCTTTCTCTGGAGGTAGATAGTCTGCTTCATCATAAGTCCTTTGGGATTGTCTTGGATCATTGTATTGTTGAGAATAGCTAACTCATTCACAGTGAAAAATATTGCTGTTCCTGTAAACAATGTTTTCTTGGTTCTGCTCATTTCACTTTGCATCAGTTCATGTAAGTCTTTCCAGGTTTTTCTAAAATCATCCTATTTGTCATTTTTACAGTACAATAATATTCCACTACAATCATATGCCACAGCTTGTTTAACCATTTCCCTAATTGATGGATATCCCTTTGATTTCCAATTTTTAGCCATCACAAAAAGAACTACTATAAAGATTTTCATGCAAATAAGTTCTTTTTCCATTTGGGGGGATATCTTTGGGATACAGATCTAGAAACCACTTGGCTGGAGTACTGACATCACCAGGTGAATACAAAATATTATTCTGACTATAGCAGGGAGTGACACTGAGGAATTATGAGATCTGCTATAGGAGAACAAGAGGGTCAGACATTTTGGTAGATGAAAAAAGGATACCACAATGGAAGAAAAAAGAATCTTTACATCATTGTAATTATTAAGAATCTTGTTTGTACTGGGAGATTCTGAGAGAAGCAATCTACCACCCACCACAGGACCCTTCCATTGAGATTAGGAGAAGATAAGAGGCTCAATTTCAGGAATTCCTGAAGATATCTTGTATGCATTTTGCTGGAACCCTGGATTCCTGGCATTAGAAATCTGTCTCCTCCTCTCATCTCGGCCCTATAGATAGCTCACAATGGAAATTCATACCAAAAGAACAAAGATCGGCTCTTGCTCTATATTTGAAAAAAAATGTGCTGACAAGTTTCTCTCATAAAAGCCTCCTTTCTCAAATATGTAGAAAATGGAGTCAAATTTATAAAAATGAGAGCCATCCCCCAATTGATAAATAATCAAAAGATATGAATAGTTTTCAGATGAAGTTATCAGAGATCTCTGTAGTCTTATGAAAAATGACTCTAATTTACTATTGACTAGAGATATGCAAATTAAAACAAATCAAAGCTCTCTATAGCCTTATAATTAATTCACTACTGACTAGAGAAAGATAAATTAAAAGAATTCTGAGGCACCACCTTAGATCTATTAGATTTGCTAATGGGACAGAAAAGGAAAATGACAGATGGTAGAGAGTATGTGGAAAAAAATGAGACTAATGTTGTTGATGGACTTCTGAACTGAATCAACCATTCTGTAGAGCGATTTGGAACTATGTCCAAAGGGCTGTAAGACCATGCATATCCTTTGACCTAGCATTGCTAGGTCTGTATCCCAAAAGAGAGTAAAAAAATTAAAACAAGAATAAAAAGGACTTTTATGTACAAAAAATATTCATTGCAGTTCTTTTCTGGGGACAAAGAATTGAAAATTGGCATGGCCACCAATTAGGGAATGATTGAACAAATTGTGGTATATGATTATAATGAAATAATAACTCTTGTACTATGAGAAATGATGAGCAGATGCTCTCAGAAAAATTTGGAAAAACTTCCATGAGTTTATGCTTATGCAAAGTAAAATGTACTATGTACGGACGTAACAACAACATTGTATGATTAACTGTGAATGACTTAGCTGTTCTCAGCAATACAATGATCCAAGACAACTTTGAAGGACTTATGATGAAAAATACTATTCATTCCCAGAGAAAAAACTGGTAGAATCAGAATGGAGATTGAAGCATACTTTTTAAACTTTATTTTTCTTGAGCTTTACTTTGGTCTATATTTTCTTTTACAGCATGACTGTTATAGAATTTTTTTGCATGATTACATATGTAAAAATTTAAATTGAATTGCTTGCCTTCTCAATAAAAAGGTGAGAAAGGGAAGGAGAAA
Organism: Myrmecobius fasciatus; assembly: GCA_023553655.1. NCBI lineage: Eukaryota > Metazoa > Chordata > Mammalia > Dasyuromorphia > Myrmecobiidae > Myrmecobius > Myrmecobius fasciatus. The sequence goes on from JAJPUD010000173.1 coordinate 235,332, forward strand.
GAGAATTTGGAACTCAAAGTTTTAAAAACAAATGCTATTAATTATTTTTACTTGTAACTGGGGAAAAAGAAAATTGTAAATAATTTTTTTAAAAAGAAGAGAAAAATGTGCCACAAATTTCATTTGCACTGATGTACCCTGGGAGTATTTCAGCAAAGTCTGGAATTAAGCAATGTTACATTAAACACTGTCTCTCTTGGCTTGAACCACACAACTTTAATATTTTCTAAAATAGCTCTAAAAACTGAAAATATGAATCCAGAGGATTTGCAAAATATATTAGTTTACAACCATGTTAGTTTCTGTAGCTGCTGGTTGAAATGTGGGAAATGTGGGCTGCAAATTGAATAATGTTACAGAAATCCATAAAGCAATGTGAATTTTTTCATAAATTTAATAAAATGTCATATTCCATAAAAATATGTAGTTTGAAATATTCTGTCATTCTGAGGACAATGTCACCATTTTCTCTGTTATCCCTGCTTCCAAAAACATTCTCAGTTTTTGTTGTTGTTTGCTTGCATTTTGTTTTCTTACTCATTTTCCTTCCTTTTTAATCTGATTTTTCTTATGCAACAAGATAATTGTATAAATATGTTTACACATATTGGATTTAATATATATATTTTAATATGTATAACATATATTGGATTCCTTGCCATCTAGAGGAGGGGATGGAGGAAGGAGGGGAACATTTGGAACATAAGACTATGTAAGAGTCAATGTTGAAAAATTTTCTGTCCCGGCCGTTAGGTGGTGCAGAGGATAGAGTTCTAGCCCTGAAGTCAGGAGGACCTGAATTCAAATGTGACCTCAGACACTTAACTGCTTCCTAGCTGTGTGACCCTGGGCAAGTCACTTAACCCTAATTGCCTCAACAACAACAAAAAAAATTATCCATTCATATGTTTTGAAAATAAAAAGCTTTGATAAAACAAACAAAAACTTTACAAAACCTTGGTCTTTCCTGCTCAAATTTTTCTAGATTCTATTGGCTCCTTCATTTGCCCTATCTCAGTCTCATTTTTTCATAGTTATTTGTGTCATGCTAATACTTTTCCTTTTCAAGTCTGTCCCTCTACCCCATTAACTTGTATGCTCTAAGGTGGGGGATAGCTTCCTTTTTTCATCTTTATATTCTAAAACCTAGCGCATTGCCTTTAATGCTGAAGATACCAAGCACACATTAATTAAATTTAATTCAACTATTTACATTGCTTAGCTGTTAAAATGACCTTTAACAATAATGATGGCCTAAAGGACAGTTACAATTTATGCTTTTATGGATAATAGTATGCAGATTATGTGTTTCTGTAAAGTAGGCTTAACTCACCGGCCCCATTTACATCAAGTAATTACCTCAACAAAAATGCCTCTGCTTTTGGAGATTCATCTTTTTTTTGGACATCTGTGAGGGGGAAATATGTAAGCTGAAACCCAAAGCCATTTTTGTTGGCATTCCCCTTCATTGTATTATGTTAAGGGAATTAGTGCAGACTTTGCAGGAATTCTGCAAACGTATACCATTGTAAATATATCATGAAGCACGTTTTTCCAATATGAGGCAGAAGCACACATCTAAATTCTCTGCTGTGTGGATTGCCCCGGTGGAGGCAGCAGAGAATCTGGGTTTAAAACGCCAGGAATCCGAGATGTGGAAAAGTAATATATAAGAAGAAGGCGTTTTTAGGGATTTCTGGACCCCCTTAGTTGTCCATTTCAATATGAGCAAAGTATGAAGGAGGAGCTGAATGATAACTTATGGGCCATCTTAGCTCGGGATCCCTGTTTTGCCTGGGCCAAAAACAAGGCAAATCGACTCAGGCTATTACAAGAGAAGGGGACCAGAAGTGCACCTTTGAGAACCTTGAAGCCCCCGTGAATAGACTGGCAGTTCTAGCACAGGCAGGAAACCCAAGCCTCCACCTCCCAAACCAGGACAGGACTTAGGAGCAAACCCCAAATTACATCTTTGCCTTCTGGAGAGTGTGACTCCGTCTGAGCTCGTCTGGAAGGTTCAGAGAAACAGCGCATGTCCCAAATACTAAAAGAGAGCCGGGGAGGCAGTTTTCACCGTTCAGAGTGGGGGAGGCTTTCCCTGCCATGTCATTAACCTAAGTCAAAACAAAACAGAGCACCTCAGCCAAAACTCTTCTGGGGCAAAGGTTGCTTTCTGGAGTTCCACCAATCCGAAATGATTACCTGTTTGCCTGCTGCCTTTGAGCTGGACTCTTAATCATTTCCAGCTGTATTGGCTCCCCTGGACCCGTTAGCTCCTCCCTGTCTGGCCCCCCTGGCCTCTGCCTCTCTTGTAGGAAAAATGAAATACAGCCCTTAATTCCCCTTCTCCCCCTCAGAATTCAGCTGTGGCTGCCTGACCGTGGCAACAGGGAGCTCTGTAAGCCAGGCATTGCCTGGCTTTGTTTGGGGGATCATTCCTTTGGATCAGGTTATCTTAGACTCAGCTGGAAGGAGCTCGAAGATCATGGAGACCAACTCGATTCGTTCTACAGATGAGAAAACTGAGTCCTCAGGATCATAAAAGTAATAAGCATCAGAGGTAGCTCCTTGAATCCCAAGCCTCTGACTAGGTGCTTTGAGTCCTAAACCAATTAAGTTCTACTACACCAGGAATCCTTAAACTTTTTCCATTTGTGACTCCTTTTCATCCAAGAAATTTTTATGTGACTCCAGTTATATAGGTATATAAAATAGGTATTTGGATCAACCATTTATGGATAATAAATCATAATTTTGTGATCTCCAGATTCATTTATAAGACCTTAAATGTGGGCATGTTATCACTCCCCCATAATATTTGACTAACCTGGTCACTTTGATGCATAATTTGGAGTAGGGCAGCATGGAGAAGAGAAGGCAGGACTCAGAATTAGAGAATCCCAATCTTGCCTTTGACCCTGAGATGCTATCTGCTTCTGAGGAATTCTCTTGGTCCCAACTTCATAATCTATAAAGAGGAAATAATCATACATTTACTTCATGGGGTTGTTGTGAGGATCAAATGAGGTAATATATGAAAAGTGCTTTGCTAATCTTGAAGTGCTATATGAAAATTTGCTATTTTTATCTAACCTTAAACTATGACTTTTGGGGCATTTAGAAGGGACAATGGTTAGAACACTGGGTCTGGAGTCAAGAAAACATGAGTTCAAATCTGATTTTTACTAGCTGTGTGATCTTGGACATATTTCTATTTGCCTCAGTTTCCTCATCTTTAAAATGAACTGGAGAGGGAAATGGCAAACTACTCTGATATTTCTTCCAAGAAAACTCCAAATGAGGTCACATAGAGTTGGATACAACTGAAATGAAAAGAGCCTATCATTTTATAAATAAGCAATGGAGATTGAGAGGTTCAGTACAGTGACTTGCTCAACATCATGTATAATAATGATTAGTGGAGATAAATGATAAATGGTCAAAGGATATGAACAGACTTTTTTTCAGATGAAGAAATTAAACCATTTCTAGTCATATAAAAAAAAATGGTCTAAATCACTATTGATCAGAGAAATGCAAATTAAGACAACTCCAAGGTACTGCTCCATACTTCTCAGATTGGCTAAGATGACAGGAAAAGATAATGATGAATGTTGGAAGGGATGTGAGGAAACTGGGACACTAATACATTGTTGATGGAGTTGTGAACAAATCCAACCATTCTAGAGAGCAATTCAGAACTATGCCCAAAGGTCCATCAAACTTTGCATACCCTTTGATCCAGCAGTGTCTCTACTGGGTCTGTGTCCCAAAAAGATCATAAAAAAGAGAAAAGAACCCATATGTGCAAAAATGTATAGTGCCAAGAAACTGGAAACTGAATGGATGTCCATCAGTTGGTGAATGGCTGAATAAACTATGGTATATGAATGTTATGGAATATTGTTGTTCTGTAAGAAACGATCAGCAGGATGATTTCAGAGAGGCCTGGAGAGACTTACATGAACTAATGCTGAGTGAAGTGAGCAGAACTAGGAGGACATTGTACATGGCAACAAGAAGATTATGGAATGATCAATTCCGATGGACATGGCTCTTGTAAATAATGAGCTGATTCAGGTAAGTTCTAATGGTTTTGTGATGGAGAGAGTCGTCTGCGTCCAGAAAAAGGACTGTCAGAACTGAATGTGAATCATAACAGCATTTTCATCTTTTTTTGTTGCTGTTTGCTTGCATTTTGTTTTCTTTCTCATTTTTTCCTTTTTGATCTGATTTTTCTTGTGCAACATAATTATGGAAATGTGTTTAGAAGAATTGAAATTAAAAAATAAAAATCCTATAATAGTAATTTAAAAAATAATTAGTGGAGATAATCTACTATCTCTGACTTCAAATTGAAACCACTTTCCATGTACTATACTGTTTCTCCACAGGTGGTAAGGATAGGAGATAGTATTTGAAGCCAGATCTTCCAAATGTTTAGCTCCAGTGCTCTATGTTCTATATCATTTTGTTGTTTCTCAGTGAAAATCCACATTGCTAAATGCTCATCTTTTTAAATTTCAGGGTAGTTTTTTTTTTCCCTCTAAGGGATATGTGGCTTCCAAATGAGTTTGTGGTAGATCAGACTTAGGAATGAAAAACATTTATTTTGTTGTTGTTTGCTTATGACCAACTCTTCATGACCCTATTTGGGGTTTTCTTGGCAGAGACAGTGGAATGATTTGCTATTTCCTTCCCTAACTCCTTTTTCAGATGAGGAACTGAGGCAAATAGGATTAAGTGACTTGCCCAGGGTCATACAGCAAGGAAATGTTTGAGGCCAGATTTGTAATCAGGAAGATGAGACTTCCTCAGTGCAGATCCAGAGCTCTATCCACTGTTCCATCTAACTGTTAAGTGCTTACTTTTGTACTAAGTATTAAATATACAAAAAAGACAGTCCCTGCTTGCTCTGAAAAGGCTCATATTCGAATGGACAGACAATACAATTGAAATGTCTAAATTGGGGTTTTTAAATCTCAGAGACAGAGGGAATCTCATGATGTCCCGTCCCCCAATGTCTCCATCTCTCCAGGCTGGCCAAAACCTTAACTCATCTCTATAAAAGACAGTTCAATAATGAGAGCAGGAAATGCATTAAGTACATCAGAGGAAATGCTTTTCCAAGCCCCAGCACCTCAGCATCTGACCAGGTTGTAAGAGACAGACCCAGGCTAGGGAGATTTAGAAAACATTAAATTAAATTAATTTCCAGCAGAGAGTCTTCAGCTGCCACATTGAACACACTGGTCATTTAAAAGAGGAAGCTTGGTCTACGTGCAGACCTGGATCGTGGCAAAGGCTTCCCATTATCTTAAGGTCTGAGTGATACATTGATGCCCAAGAATGAGGAGAAGTCCCAGGAAATTGCCTCCTTCTCTTTCATTTCCACAGTGGCTTAATGACTCAATCATAGCCCTCTTTCCCCTTCGTCATCCCTGGTAATTCTGTTATTTGTTGCCCGACCAATCAATTATGAAGCTCTAATAACTCTTCCTTTGTGTTAACCCTCATACCTGTCCCTTCATTTCCATTCCTACCACCCTGGTCCAGACTTATAGTAGATTCTTAAAAATGTTTGTGTTATTTTGCATCACTTATATTTCCCCCTTTCAAAGAGCATCCCTTATAAAAACAACAAAAAAATTAACAGGAAGAAAAACAAATCAACAAAGCCAATCAGCAAATTAAAAATAATGTTATGTATTAGTTTCCACCCCCATGGATGGCTGCAAAGGAGCTAGGAATAGGGAAGGAGGTGTTTTCTTCTATCTTTGCTTTGGGTCTAACCTTGGTCTTCATAGTTTCTCAATATTCCTCTTCACTCGTTTTGTGGTTATTGTTCTTTCCACTTATATCGTTGTCATCATTGGCCTTCCTAGCTCTGCATCAATTCATTATTAATCTTAATATTATTATCAATAATAATAACAACAACAATAATAAACATGTCTGTAATATTACTACTCAAATATCCTTGGACAGTCCCATAACTTCACTGGGCTTCAATTTCTGAGACCGTTGCACTAATCATCATTTAAGATCCCTTGGGGTTCTGAATCTATGACCCTATAATAATTTGCCTTGTGTCCAAAATCTTTGAGCATATCTTCCCCTTGGTTGAGAAGGCCCTTCCTCTGAATTCTGAGCTTTTCCTTCAGGTCCAGCTCTGATTCCATTTTCCTCCACCCACCTTAGCTTAGAATCAATTAGCTTTCTCTTCCCTTTCAGTACTTTGGTACTTCTGGATTATACCATTCACTTGATGCTTGTATAATGTTTTGCATTAAAAAGTCATCTTTTTGTGTATACTGATTTCCCAACTGGATCCCAAGACGCTTGATGGAAGGGCCGTGTCTTATATTTCCCTCTATTGTGGCACAAGGCCACAGCCACTAAGGAAAGCATCCACTCCTTGCGGGCTGATTGATTTCTACTCTCTACTTCTCGGGATCGTACCTTTAATATTCTTCTGAGTGCCCTAACCATTGCCAGATTTTCTTTTTGAGTGACTACCCCACACCAATTATAATTTGGCTCCCACTTGTCCACACACTACTTTTGGGGGCCCCCTGGGCTAGGTTCCTTATTGCAGCGTATCTCCCCTTTCCTTATCCACCAAAAAGTAGCCTGGAGCATTTCCTTTCATGACTTCCTATGGCATTAATCATTTTCCCCTCTGCCCTTGCTGGTTCCTGCTTTCCATCATGATCAGGTCACCTCTCCTGTGACGGTTCTTTCCCATAACACCCTCAGTCCTTCCACCGCATCCTTTCATTCAAAGCATCTGCCCCCATCGCCTGGACCATGTTCTCCAGATCCAGGAATATTTCTACATATTTGGGCACTTGAGAGTAAGAACAGACCCAGTACTGATTGACAAGACCATGGGTAAAGGGGGCCCAGGAGGGCTTCTGGCCCCTTTCTCCTAATTGAAATCTTTGTCATTGAGGGTTTGTTTCTCCTCCCTCTACTGTTTCCCCAACCTAGGACTAAAAACATTCAGCCTCATGCTTCCATTTTCTAATTCTTTCACTCTCTGTCTCTCTCTATTTTTCTTTTTCTCTCTCTCTGTCTCTCTGTTTCTGTCCCTGTCTCTTTCTTCTCCTCTCTCTCTGTCTTTCCCTCTCTCTTTCTCTGTTTCCTTTTTCTCTCTGTTTCTCTCCCTCTCTCCTTCTATCTTTGTCTCTCTGTCTCTCTCTGTGTCTCTCTGTCTCTGTTTATCTCTCTTTCTGTCTCTCTATATCTGTCTCTCTCCCTCTTTCTTTGTGTCTCTGTCTCTCTCCTGTTTTCCATCTTTCTCTCTCTGTCTCTCTCTCTTTTTTCTCTCTTTCTCTGTCTCTCTCTCTTCCTCTCTCTGTCTCTCTGTCTCTCCCTCTCCTTCCCTCTCTCTTTCTGTCTTTGTCTCTCTCCTGTTCTCCATCTTTCTCTGTCTGTCTGTCTGCCTTTCTGTGTCTCTCTGTCTGTCTCTTTCTGTTTCTCTCTCTCTCTCTTCCTCTCCCTTTGTGTCTTTGTCTCTGTCTCTCTTCTGTTCTCCATCTTTCTCTCTCTGTCTCTGTCTCTCTTTCTGTCTCTGTCTCTCTTCTTTTCTGTCTCTCTTCTCCTTTCCCTCCCTCTCTCTTTCTGTCTCTGGCTCTCTCCTGTTCTCCACCTTTCTCTCTCACTTCCCCCTTCCTCCCTCAGCATCCTGTTAAGTTACATCATCACTCTAAATATCATTATTTTCTTGTGAATCTCTGTGTCTGTATGCCCCCAGTTTGGCTGACTTGTAGGACAGATGTCCCTGGGTCACCATATGGTTTTGTTTTAAGTAGAAAAGAGGACGCCCAGGCGGCGGGTGAGACCTCCAAACACGTGCTCTCCAAGCCTGCAGGCCAAGGACTGTGGAGAGGAACTCTGGGGAGACCCAGCTGCGGGAAGGAGGCGAGGTTCTGGAAAGCATCAGCTGGCCCACTCACCTCATGAGGTCATCCTGGTTAGCTTCTTTTGCCTAAATGTTGACAATGTTGACCAATGACAGATTGTTCAATAGGCCTGAGATGTGTGTGTGTGTGTGTGTGTGTGTGTGTGTGTGTGTAACAATTAAACCAGGATTGCTGAGAGAAATAAAAAGAAATCTGCCACCTGATCACACATGACCAACCTTATCCACAGTGTAAACAAAATCTGACATGAAGAATTATGATTAAAACTAGTTAACTGGATTTTGTTCAGATAGAAGCCATCGTGGAGATATACATATAAGTGAAAAGATGCTGCAATTGCTATAAATGTAACAATGGGAAATAAAGTCAAAATGCACTTAGTTATGATTTTTTAAAGTCATAGAATGTTAAACTGAAAAGGATCTTGGGAGACATTTGCTCCCATCCCCTCATTTAACAGATGAGGAAAATGAGCTAACTGGATAGAGTCTTGAATGAACATGAGTTTACATTTTTAATGTGATTTAAAACAAGAAATGATTTCTCCCCCACCCCTCTTTCCCCCGTTCTTCCCCCTTCTCCGCCTTCTCTTTATTCTTCTCCTTCTCTCTCTGTCTCTTTGTCTCTCTGTCTCTCTCTCTCCCCTCCCTCTCTCTCCCCTCCCTCTCTCTCTCTCCCTTTTTCTTTCTGTCTGTCTCTCTCTGTCTTGACTCTGTGTGTATATGTGTCTCTTACTCCAAGTGCTCTCTATTCACTAAGCCACCTAGCTGCCCCTATTCTCTTTTACTTTACAGAGAACTAATTTCACAATAACCCTTTAGGGTACTATTTTAACACCCATTTTCCAGATGGAGAAACAGGCACAGAGAGATTAATTGATGAGCCCTGACCTTATAGTCAGTGAGACAAAATCTGAACTTGTCTAAGTTCTGTGTGTGCTATCTACAGCAATAAAAAGTATTCCCCAAATGAAAAGAAAACCCGCTAAGTTTCCCTGTCTTGGATGGCATGATGGCAGGAAGGCTTGGCAAGCTCCCACATCAGCCCAGTTTCCAGTGTGTGCTTCTTGATTTCTAGAATAGAAAAGGAACGGAGCAAATTCTCTGACAATCTCATTCTCTCCTTTGCCAAGAACACTGACATTGAAACAATGGATGGAGGAGGACTGTTTTCTCTTAGTTCTAATGCATCTTGCAGGTGCAAGTATCACCAGATAATGAAATTTGGAAAGTCTCAGGAGAGAAGAAAACCACACCGGATTGGCACGTAACAGAGTTTGAAATTGGGTTGTGGGACATAAAATCTATAAAACTAACAAGCTTTCTTTTTGGATGGGAGGTCAAAAATAATCTGTTCCCACAGTGCATAAGCTTACAGACATCCAATTCTGATGACTTTTCAAAGAAGTATACAAAAGCTTGAGAGCATCTTCTTTCAATAAAGCACCCCCAAGAAATGTGCAATAAAGCAACATGTTAACCTGATTCTAACATGGCTTTCTCTCTCTAACATCCCTCTCACAGGATGGCTCAGAGGATCAGATTGGGTAACCAGTCTCACAAATCTGAGTGCTACATAAATGTCAGGGACTCTGACATTTTCCCTGAAGCTCTCCCATCTGGGGTTCCTCCCTTTCTCCCACTCCCATCCTCAGTTTTCAGGATGGCTGTATTGCTTTGCACCTGCTCACACATATTCTTGGAGTTCTTGCCTCATGTGATCCTTCCCCCTTCCTCCCCTATTAGCACCAGATTGGATTTTTTTGACTACATAAAAGAAGCCATTCTTGGCCTCAGTTCTTACTTAGCCTTAATCATAGAATGGGTGTTGGCTCAGTCAAACTGATACCTGCTAAAGACCTTAACTTAAAAAGGCCAACATTTCCTATTGCACCCAGGGCCATCTCCAGGTGCCCTGATCTATGTCTGGCCATTGGACCCAGATGGCTCTGTAGGGGAAAGTGAGGCAGGTGACCTTGCCCAACCCTCTCTTAAATCTAATTCATTTGTATGACATTTGTATGACATCACCTCCCTGATCTCATGGTCCTCTTCGAGAACTAAGGACAAACAAGAACATCAAGGTCAGAAATCTATTTATCTTTCTATATTTCCCTACAAAATCCACTATGTGATACAATGGATAAAATGTATGTGTGTGTGTGGGGGGGGGGGTCTGGAATCAGGAAAACATCTTCCTGAAATCAAATCTGGCCTCAGATACTTAACTAGGTGATCCTGGACAAGCCCCCGACCCTGTTTATCTCAGCTGCCTCATCTCTAAAATGGGGCATAGAAAGAAATGGCATATCCCTCCAGTGTCTGCCAAGAAAAGCCCAAGTGGGCTCACACAGAGTCTGGTGGATTAACCCATAATTACAACAACCTGTCTATTTTGACCTTTGTGATATAGATTCTATACAGTCTAAACACTGCACACATGTGGCTGATGGACAGTTCCACAGATCAGCTCTGTCCTGATCACTGGAGCTTGTTTCTATAACTTAGCAGAAGTGAAAGAATTAAAAAAAAATTCAAATACATAAGTTGCTTAGTTGAAAGTCTTTTATAATGTACTTAACTTAGTGGGGGTGAAAACTTACCATGCTGTTGTGACAAGGGGATAATACATTTCAAACTTTATTTTGAAATTTTTTAAAAGGCCATTTTAAAAATTCTTACTATAAATGTCAAAAAAGAGATAATTTCCAAACATAAAGCGGAACACAAAAAAGGATCATTTATAAAGGCTTGAATTTCTATTCATATAACTTGTTTTTTTAAAAGTACCCAAGTTCTACATATTGTTATCTTATTTCAAATTAAATTTAGTTTTTAAAAAAATTGAATCATTTATTTTTCTCTCCACCTAGTTCTTCCCTTCCCCAGAAAGAAAAAACAACAACACAATGCTTTCAACAAATATATGTAATCAAGCAAAGTAAATTCCCAGATTGACCATGACAAAAAAAATATGTCTGATTAAGCATATTTTGTTCATCATAGCTGTCAGGAATACAGAAAAGTATTTAAAGCAATGCTTTTTGTAGTAGCAAGGAAATGGAAACAAAGTAGATGCTCAATGACTGTAGAATGGTCAAACAAGGATATAGTACATGTATGCAATGGATTATTACCATATTGGAAGGAAAAAGAAAAAGATGATAAATGTAGAGAAGCATAGGAAGACTTATACAAGCCGATGCAAAGTGAAGCTAGTAGAACCAGGAAATGAATAGGAGTAATGACTACAATAATGCAAATGGAAAAGAACAACAATAACAAAATAGAAACAATGCTAATGAAATTATAAACCAGGCTTGGCTTTAAAGAACTAAAAGTTTTTCTGAATTGGTTTCCTTTTTCTTTTTTGAAATTTATTGTAAGGTACTATTCTCTAGGAGGGGAAAGAATACATTAGAAATGTAGGAAAAGAAAAGCAAAAGATATCAATAAAATGTGTTTTTTTTTTAAAAGAATGTTTTTAAAAGGCAAAGAATGGCTCACTTGAAAAATCGGGTTTCCTCAATACTTGACACAGTGCTAAGGCATGTGGTGGGTGTTTCAAAAGGCTCTTTTATGCATTCATTCAATTGTTGTATTCATTTCTACTAATTTTTCTCCCTTTCTTTATGCATTTATGAAACTCAAACAAGCTACAATATCATTTTTCTTTCCTATCACTATCCCCCATCTACTTCTTCTTTCCCCAAACCTCACTTCATTTATCTGGTATTACAGCATTTGCATACATGTCATATCCCCCCTACTTAGACAATAATTTCCTACTACTTGTTTATACAAGTTGATATCATATATTCTTGGAGAGTTGTCTTCCTGCTTGGCTTCTTTCCTGCCATTTTATTGTAAACTCATCAAAGACCACTTGAATCTATATTAGAGTGAAGCCCATGGGAACAAAGAAGCAGCTTTCTTCTAATTTTGTTGTTTTTATGAGTAGCACACAGGAAGCACTTACTAATTATTTGCTAAATAATTAGTAAGGCCAGTTCCAATAATCTTGTGATGAAGAGCCATCTACACCCAGAGAGGGAACTGTGGGAAATGAGTGTGGATCACCACATAGCACTTCTTTTGTTGTTGTTTGCTTGCATTTTATTTTCTTTCTCATTTTTCTTCCTTTTTTGATCAGATTTTCCTTGTGCAGCAAGATAATTGTATATATATATATATATATATGTGTGTGTGTGTGTGTGTGTGTGTGTATATATGTGTGCCTATATTTGATTTACATATATTTTACTATGTTTAACCTATATTGGATTACTTGCCATATAGGGGAGGGAGTGAAGGAAGAGGGGGGAAAATTGGAACACAAGGTTTTGAAAGGGTCAATGTTGAAAATTTATCCTTGCATATGTTTTGAAAATAAAAAGCTTCAATGAAAAAATAAATTCTTGAATTGAATTCACTAGTCTTCTTGTATTTATTTCAAGGGAAATACCACTTGGTAAATAGAAAATAATGGAATACTTTTAATGTTCATTTAGATTCTCTTAAAAGGTATTCTTGAAAATGTTGTGAATTCTAAATCGATCCTCAAATATGTCTACTAATATGTCTAATTTTATTTTGATTTCTAAGAGGTCCATGTGTGTGTTAGGAAGAGGACAGAGGAGAAAAGTAGTGGGAATGGATCTGTAAGACTCCTAGTGTGAAGAAGTTCCAGAGTGAAACCTGAGAATGAAGATTGTTTGTTGTTTCTGTTTATTCTTTGTTCTGAAAGAGAGCCGAGACATCATGGGGATGGAGGTGACGCCATGCTATGAGTGCACTGATTTCAGTGAGGGAGGGCTGGACAAGGTCACCTGTCTCACTTTCTTCTCCAGAACCATCTGGGTCGGGTGCCTGACAAAGATCAGGAGGACTGGAGAAGGTCCTGGATGAAATGGGAGACTTTAGCCTTTTTAAGCTAAGGTCTTTAACGGATCTCAGTCTCACTGAGGCAACACCCATTCAATGATCGGGACTCGATAAATCACGAGAAAACTAGAGATTTCCCGAGACTCTAAGAAGTGACGTTTTTTGTCCTGCATCATATGCAAGCAGAGGAACTTGAACTAGTTTTCTTATTTAACTAGGACCAACCGGTCTCTCTCCATTTTCCTCATCTGCCTCTCCAGATGTTTCTTGTTAGAAGACAAAATCGTCTCCTAGTGTTCTTCTCCGAATGACCTTCTTACCTGTTAAATTCCACCCATGGAACGGAACCCAGCAACATCAACTCCTGTAATCCCCCGGGCGCCCCCCCCCCTCCTATACACCATCCCAGGCTGACATACGATGCTGAATATTATCTATTTTATCTCACAAGGTAAAAAAAATTGCATTCTCTTCTATTGAAATTAAAATACATTTGTCAGCTTATTTACACTTTGCTCTGAAACTGGAGAACAGCCTGAAATTCTCTATTTTGAAACTTTCTATAAAACTGACCAAGAATCCAACCATTCTGGAGAGCAATTTGGAGCTATGCTCAAAAAGTTGTCAAACTGTGCATACCCTTTGACCCAGCAGTGTTTCTACTGGGCCTATATCTCAAAGAGATCTTAGAGGAGGGAAAGGGCCCCACATGTGCAAGAATGTTTGTGGCAGCCCTTTTTGTAGTGGCTAGAAACTGGATACTGAAGGGATGCCCATCAATTGGAGAGTGGCTGAATAAATTATGGTATATGAATGTTATGGAATATTATTGTTCTGTAAGAAACGACCAGCAGGATGATTTCAGAGAGGCCTGGAGGGACTTGCATGAACTGATGCTGAGTGAAACGAGCAGAACCAGGAGATCATCATACACATAAACAACAGTATTACATGATGATCAATTCTGATGGACATGGCTCTCTGCAACGAAGAATTGTCTCAAACCAGTTCCAATTGTTCACTGAAGAAAACCATATACACCCAGAGAGAGGGATATGAAATATGGACCACAACGTAACATTTTCATGATCTCTATTGAGGTTTGCTTGCATTGTGTTGCCTTTCTCTGATTCTTTTTTTTTTCTTGTAGATAGGATTTTTCTTGCATAACTTCTCAAGCATTTCAACATTATTAACATGTAGTGGACTTCCTGCCATCTAGGGGAGGGGAGGGGACTGGGGGTAAAATTTGTAATGGAAAGCTTTGTAAAGATCAATGTTGGGGAACTACCCATATATATGTTATACAAATAAAAAGCTTTATTAAAAAAAAGAAATTAATAGAAAAAAAACTGACCAAGAGATCAATACAACAGCATTTCCTGAAAGGACGGAGCAAGCTGGAAGGCATTTTGCTTTGCCCTGCTTGGGACTTTTAAAAAGGCAGTCTTTGGCACCACATCTTGCTCCCCTCCCAAAACACACATTTTAGCTCAAAACTGAACTGTATCAGAGTCCGGCTGAGGGTAGCCTGGCAGTTCAGGCGAACAGCTGTAAGTGATTTCACCATGAAGCAGACCTTGGCAGGAGTCTAATGGTTGCATATGGTCTGCAGCTCTGTTCTCTAGAAAGGACTCAAGACACATTCTTCTTCTCCCCCCTTTGTTTGCATTGTTTATAAGCACAACATGTGTGTTTGTAACACAATTGTATAGAAAAAAATTACATTTCTTTGTATGTTTTAAACTTTCATCTAAATACTCCAATGAGCTGTAATTTAATATTTGTTCCATCTGGCTAAGTATCTTATGCCGTTTCAAGCAAAATAGTGAAGAAATTGGAGATATGGGGACATCCAGAAAGGAGTAAAGAAGGCTGGCTACTTGACAAGGAGATGGATGATAATGTAGCTTTTCTGAACAACCGAGTCAATCTCCAGGACATAAAAGACTTTCTGAACTTCCAACTCCCAATGTTTATGTCAGGAGACACTCATAGCTGCTACCACCTGCTAACACTCAAAAGAAAATGGATTTACTTCATCCATTGGCAAAAAAAAAAAATTGATTTTTCACACTCCTTTGGTTTCAAAGGTCAAAAGATCCTTGTAAAGTAAGACAGAAATATTATGTTGGAAGAGCTGGGCTCCTTTAAAAGTTGGGCTTCAGTAATAGGTCAATTTTACTTCATATCTTAGGAATTGCCTTTATCTTTGGTTGGTTAGGTGTGGGGAAGCAGGGGAATAGGAGACAGAGTGGGATTGGTTGTCTTAAGGATCCCTGAGAATACTGAGGTAGAGTTTTTCTAGAAGCTACTTAGTATTTTTTACAATATATAGGAAACATGAAGGGAAAGAAGGGCAGAACTGATTTCATTAAGGCAGCAATTCCAAGCACCTTGACACAACTTAAAAATTCGAGGTTAAGTGATTTACCATTGGTCGCTGTTCTGGAAATATTGCTATTTCAAACACGAAGGTGGGAATACTTTATGTTTCAAGTACTGAATGACATCAGGGAAAATTAAACCAACCATATCTTAGAAAGATCAGGAATAACTGTTTTAAAATCAGCTGTCTGTGTGCGATTTGGTCATCAGCTAATTTTAGAAAAAACAATACTAATTTGGAAAAAAGGCACTTTATATGCCTATAATAGCTCCAACCCAACCTGTTAAAGAAATCTGTTGATCATGACAAATGAGAAATAACTAATAAAACAAAGGCATTGGCCCTATTAACATACCACAGAGAACTTTAATCCATGTAAAATAACTACTACGTAGTAAAGAACTGGAAATAAAGTAGATGCCCTTCAAGTGGGGAATGGCTAAACAAATTATTGTATGTGGATGTAATGAAATCTTGTGGTGCTATAAGAAATTAGGATGGGCAGCTGGATAGTACAGTGGATAGAGCACAGAGCCTAGAAAATCTGAGTTCAAATCTGGCTTTGGATATTGGGCAAGTCACTTAATCCCATTTGCCTCAATTTCTCATCTGTAAAATGAGGACATATTGGTGAAGGAAATGACAAATTACTCCAGTATTTTTGCTGAGAAAAATCCCAAATGGGGTTATAGACATGACTGAAATAACAACAAGAAATAATAAATATGACAAATACAAAGAAGTATGAAATGGCTTGATTGATATGATGCAGAGTGAAATAAGCAAAACCAAAAAGACAATATATACAATGATGACTATAATACAAATTAAAAGAACAATAACCACAGCAAAATAAAAGTAAATGTTGCAGAAATATAAAAGGCAAACGTAGTCCCAAAGAAGAGGTTTGAGAAGATTCCCCTTCTCCATTCCTTTTCAGAGGTAGAAGTATAGGATGTAAAGTACTACATATATTTTTAGACCTTTTTGATGTATTAATAGATTTTTGTTGATATTTCCTCTTTCTTTTTTAGTTTTAAAATATTGTTTTCTTAAATAGGACAAGTTTTTGCGATAGAACATTGAGAGAAATTCTGATTATTTAAAATACAAAAAAGCAATAAAAATATTTGAAGAATAATCACCACAAAAAAAGAGACTAAAATTATTTTGGGCAACAGATGTTCACAGATGTAACAATTTTCTTAGCAATAGCACATAAGTTGTAAAAATGTTATGGAGGATAATTATAATCAGCACCACCATTATAAACAATATAACAATATGATAAAAAAACAGTAAAAAATGCAAAGCAAAACACGTAATTGAGCATAAAAGAAGCAGCAGAAAATTTGACATGAGACTCAGTAAGCCAGCTCATTCTAAGAGTATCTTAAGTTCAGACTGGAAGATGAGCAAAGAACAATGAAATGTATGAAATCTGCTATTGTTTCCAGAGTGATCTATTCTCAGAGATAGCAAAATAGTGAAACATATGGACCATGTTCCTTAGTAACTGATACACTACATTAAGAGGTGTTAACAGCATTTAGAAGGTAAAGTCAGGAAGGAAGGCTTACTCTTACCAATAAAATACAAGAGAAATATATTGATGATAAAACAATTTTGGTAATACTCAGAGATTTGTTTTCAAAATATATTAATGAGAAAGAGATTCCAAAGAATAGAAAAGGTCAGAAGATGTTTAAAAAACAATAATAGTTTTTTGTTTCTCAAAATACATGCAAAATTCATCTTCAACATTCAAACTTACAAAACCTGTGTTCCAAATTTTTCTCCCTCCCTCCCTTTCTTTCCCTTCCCCAAGACAGCAAGTAATCCAATACAGGTTAAACATGTGCAATTTCAGAAGGCATTTTTACCAAAAAAAAAAAAAAAATGACCAAGAAAACTTTAGTAATGACTTTCTTATCTCTAGAAAAAAAATATGAGAATGCTCTATGCTTGTATTGAGAATTTCTTTTACAATTTTTAGAGCAAAACACATCTCCATAGCCACATAACTGCCTGAAAAGCATTTGGAAAAAAATAAGATTATACTGTTTTTGTCTGTTGATTTTTAAAAAAAATTTCTTAACTTGGCAGTGTAACTTTAAAATCTCTCCTCTGTTTAAGAATTTAAGGATAAAACTATGAGGAAGATAAAACAGACCAAAAAAATTGAAAAAATAACCTGTCAAAATTTTTATAACAAGCCATTTTATCCTGCAATGATAGCAAAACTTCAGTGAAAGTCAAGACTCTGAAATCAGTCTCCAGTGTGTAATAATGTCATTTTAAAAAATAAAGACAAAGATGGGAAAATGTAGCCTAAGCTTGAGATAACATAATTTTGAGGCTGTTAAAGGAATCCATTCTCAAAATAGCTGAAATTTTAACCATTGAAAAGTGACCTGGATTTTATTATTGATTTAAAAAAAGTCAATCAAAGGGAATATCCATAACTACCGGTCCACAAATCTGCTATTCAAACTGTACGAATTTTTTTTAAATGAAAGAAAAGGTTTCATTAAAAACAACACAGAACATCAATTCAAATAGCTAATTAGGCTGTCATATTTTTTTACAATAATTGACTTCATTGCATAAAAATAATATCACTATTTCAGTTACTCCCAACCTCCATCCGAATTCTTTGTATATTTCTTTTCATTTACTTTTTCTTCTAATCATCATAGTTTCTGTGTATTCTACTTCTAGTTTTGCCCTTTTTTACTTGACAGTAGTTAATAAAATTCATAAAATCTTTTCCGAACTCTTTTTCACTTACAAATCAAAATCCTACAAGGTTCTATCACAGACATTATATAGATGATCGCAGAGATTATGAAGTCTTTGAAGTGAATGTACTCTGCAAGGGTTTAGAAGAAGGACCAATATGACTTATTTACTTATAGGATCAAAGTTTTAAAGCTAAAAGAGTCCTTGTTTAGCCTTCTCATTTTATGGACTTAAGTTTAACTTCCTCATTTTATTGAAGAAGAAAAAAAAAGCATGGAGGAGGAAAGTGACTCACCTAAGGCCATACAATTAGTAAATAGATAAGGTAGCATTTTTAGTCAAATCATGACTCAAAGAAGAGTTCCATCCACTATGTTACTGAGCTACCCAGTCCTAAACTTATATACAACCCAGATTTTAATATTAGCCCTACCCCTAATTTATACGTTAATCCTACCCCTAACATAATTTAAGCATAACCCCTGACTTTTGTCCTCACTATAGCCTTAACTCTACCATAGCCCCAATTCTACCCATTCTAGACTTTTCCATAATCTCAATTCCATTCCTGGTTCAGGTCCTATTTCTTGCTTTAAATCTAAAAGTAAGATAGATTTACTAGGAAATTCTATCAAAAACTTAAAGAGCGACCAACCCTTATGCTACATAAATTGTTTTTAGAGACAAATGTAATTTTTCAAGTTCTTTTTATTAGAAAAATATGGTTTTGACATGGACAGAATCCAGGGAAAAACATAGAGAAAAAGAACTTTAGAATAATGTAGCTAATGAAGATTGAAACCAACATTAAATAAAACATCAACAAAGAGACAACAGCAATATATTAAAAATATTAATTCTGAGCAAGTTGGATTTATACCAGACATGAAAAGTTAATTTAACATTGGGAAACAATTACTATAATTTGTTACATTAATAACCACAAAACTACATGATTATTATGATAGATATAGAAAAAATGCCTTTGACTGAATACAGTACTCACTTATATTTAAAATAAAACCCATCATAATCAGGAATGGGAGTACCTTTTTTGATATGTTCAAAATTATTTATCTAAAATCAAGAAAAAAACTCTCTCTGTGTCTCTCTGTCTCTCTCTGTCTCTCTGTCTCTGTCTCTGTTTCTCTGTCTCTCTGTCTCTCTGTCTGTCTCTGTCTCTGTCTCTGTCTCTCTCTCTCTCTCTCACACACACACACACACATACACACACACACACACACACACACACACACACACATACAGTGGAGAAAACTCATACTGGTAAAGAGGAGACACATTGTCAATTGCCGATAACATGGTAATTTTCTCAGAAAACCTAAGAGGATCAACAAAAAGCCTAATTAAAATAATAGTTTAAACTAAGTAAAAGGATAAAAAATAAATTGATAAAAACCACTAGCATTTCTGTATAATACCAATGTAAACCAAAAAAGAAAGATAAAATTATGATAACCCTGAATTCTAACCCTATGATTAAAATTAGCTCCTGTCCTAATCTTGGCTCAATTAATTGCCAATCTTTGTTTATTAATCTCTGCTTTCTATACGTCCCCACCCAAATTGACTACTATACCTTCTGCTGGGTAAAACCAGATTGTTAAAAGTTCTTCAGATTTCAAGCTAATAGTTGAATAAATAATCGAATTAGATTTATATGACCATTGCAAAGTCAAGAAGAAATAGACATGTATCACAGAATGAAATATTCCAATCCAATCAGCTCTAACACCTAAGGCAAAAATGAGTATTTCAGGCTGAATTTCATCTTCTCTCTCTTGAGACTACTACAGCTCAGAAGAACCATTTCACAGGTTCATTTATTAGTATAAACTTTATAACTTCATGAAACAGAGAACTTTTGAGATTTTATTAGTCATTTAAGCTAGCTAATTCATGAATAGGTATCGCAGTTTGAAGTTAACCCTTTTACTCTTGTTGGACAAAGTAGTTTATGTTGGTCACCATAAGCCAAGCATCCTCATCCACTTTCTACTCCACTGTCTCCACACACCAGTCATGGTCACTCATTGTAACTCTTTGCTCCCTGGACTGGCTTCTATCTATCTGTCTACTTGTGAAAGCTAGAAAAGCAAGAAGTTCCCCATTCTGTCACTGCAGTTTAGGGAACCACAAGTAACCCTCCTAATTGCTGCCATGTTTCTTACTCTTTTTCTTTCAAAACTTCCCACATGGGGCAGCTATTTGGTGTAGTAGATAGAGCACCAGCCTTGAAGTCAGGAGGACTTGCGTTCTAATCTGACTTCAGATACTTAATACTTCCTAGCTATGTGACCTTGGGCAAGTCACTTAACCCCAATTGCCTCAGCAAATCAAAATAAAACAAAAACTTCCCATACACTGTACCTTGTATATCCCTTCATGGAAGTTCTAGTTCATCAATCTAGTTCTAATCCACACTGATGCAACATCACCATTTACATGTCTACAATACAGACTTAATACCAATACAAAACCAAATGAATATAACTAGGAAATAATAATAAAATAGAAATATAATTAAGTGTGTAATCATTCACATGCATCAATATATATTACTACAACAGATATTTTTAAAGCATTCAAATTAGTAAAGGTTATTTCAAATAAAAGTCTGACTTAATGAAGGTACATACTGGTTTGCACTGCCTAATTACAGCCTAAAGCAAAACAAAACAAAACAAAACAAAAAAAACATTTTTTTGAAGTTTGGCATTTTGGAACGCCAAGATTGAAGTCTCCACACTTTTATGTAATGACTATCCAGTCCCTCCTTGGTTGATGAAGCAAAGGGGGCCATCATGCTGTACCAATCCCTATCCTTTACTGCAATTTATTTCAATAAACATTTATTAGGCACCTACTATTTGCCAGGCACTTTAGTTACTGAGATTGCATATAGGAGAAAGCAAGGCATTCCCTACCCTGAAGATGATTACAGAGGGAAAGAACATACAAAAGAAAGCTATAGAGGATAGGGGAGGGGTGTGCTTCTGTGGAGCTGAAATCAAGCAGAGCTACAGATGGGGAGTAGAATAGGATGGAAGTCCATTTTCTGCCCTCTATAAATAAGGATTTGAGAAGAATTTAGTGTTCTGTCCAGCAGCCCTCCAGTCAGAAGGGAGAGGAGACTGAGGGAGCTGTCCCAAGTATCCAAGGCTCATCACCACAGTATGGTGATGAGATCTGAAGTAATCAGCTCTCTGGGTTACTTTGAGTTGTCTGTCTTCTCAATAGGCAAATTCGGTTCCCCATTGTTTCACACCATATTCCTTCCCTATTTCATATCCCTGAGGAAAGTTGTTAATTATAAACTTACTAATTATGAAAAAATTTCTTTTCTTCAGCCAGGGGGAAAAGCAAGGGAAAGGGGAGAGGTACCCAATGTACATCTACAAATCAGGTATGGAATAGGCATTTATTTTATTCCCACATAGATAAGGAAATACTAAACAATAAAGAATCACAGAATGACTAGAACGTAATCTAATAGTTCATCAGTTCTATTACATTCAGTTAGGAGATGTATATTCAAGCCTCACTGGGATACAGATAGTTTCTTTGAAAGGTTGTTAATGAGCCATTTGACATATCACCTTTCTTGATCAAACACCCAGTTTTTCCCCACTGGCATTTTTCTAATCTTTCAAGCCCTTTCTTGCTACTACCACTGGCAACAGTATACAGGGAAAGAGTAATCAGGTTTTTCCCTTTATAGTTCAGAAGGGGCTTAACACATATGGATCATTCTTCCTTCTTTTCTCTCCTCCCTCTTTGACTATTCAGTTGAAAATCCCACTATTACCACATCTTTCCTAATACCCTTCTTGGGTTTTGCAAAAACATAATATAGTGTAAAACAAGATTACAGGAAGTGGTTAATCCCCTAAGAACAGTATAATAAGTAGACTATCAGCAAAACATTGTTAGAGTAGGGTTTTGTGACCTACTAGTGGGAACTATTTCTAAAGTATTAAATTATTAAGTATTAATAATTAAATTAAGTACCACTGTGAAACAGCCAGCATTGGTTGTGGTGACCTTCTGAAGGGTGTACCTCTATCCCACAGGATTCACCATTCTTCTCGCCCTCCCTTATTCACTTTCCAGTTTGTGATGTTGTGTCTCACAGAACTCTTTGAGGAAAAGGACTCTTCAGAATTCTCTTCTCCTACCCACTTCTCTCCTGTTTGGGAATTGGTTAGGCAAGCAAAGCTGATGGGCCATGTAACAAGATCCAACTAAGATACTCTGGTAAGTAATGCTGGCATTTATTCAAAGTGTATAGAGTGTGTTTAATTCTAGAAACAGGAGTTCAACATTTGACATGCTCTCTCCCCAGTTCTCTGAGGAAATCAATAAAGCTTATTTTATGTCTATAAGACCAAAAAATATTTATGGATTCTAAAACAATTGACATAAAACCAATTAGGGAAAAATATATCCTGTAATAGAATATACCAAAAATCCCTATCAGATCAAAACATTTTAGGAAACTGTTTTAGGGAATGAATTTCAAGGAGATACTCTTCTCTCTTAATAATAATAATCATTAACATTTATATAACATTTTAAGTTTTTCAAGGTGCTTTACAAATATCTCATTTTAATCCTCACAGCAACTCTGAGTAGATGCTATTCTATGTATAATATATAACTATATATATAATATATATATATAAAATCTACAATAGACCCCTATTTTATAAGTGAACAAACTGAGGCAAAAGTAGGTGAAGTGATTTGCCCAGAACATATAAGTCAGTCCTAAATTCAGAGCTTCTTGATTTTAGGTCCAGTAGTTCATCTAGCTGCTTCTCTTTTATCATAGATTAGTTGTCAATAAACAAGGAATACCTTCAGCAGCTGGTAAAGTTACCAATTCAAATTGAACTTAACAGTTCTTTTTTGAATGAGGATTAAACCCAAGTGTGCAGTTTACATCTGGGAAAGTTTTTCCATATAACTCTAATTTAACCTGTCTCAGACCCTAAATTTCTAGGTCATATGCCATAGAGGGGAAAGAAATTGAAGTGGAGTTCGATCATATCTCATCAGACACTGCTAGTCTCTCAAGGGCTCTACTAGAGGCTTTTCCCCTAGGAGTCTATGGATAAATTTCAGGGTGTGTGTAAAATTATATGGGAGAAATGATTTTTTTTCTTTCCTTTTATTTCTTTTCCTTTCCTTTCCCCTTTCCATTCTCTTCTCTTCTCCTCTCCTGTTCCCTCCTGTCACCTTCTGTCCTCTCATCCCCTTTCCTTTCCTTTCCTTTCCTTTTCTTTGCAGGGTGTGTGTAAAATTATGTGTAAAATTTTATGGGGTAAATGAATTTTTTCCTTTCCTTTCTTTTTCCCTTTCCCTTTCCTTTCCTTTTCCCTTTCCTTCCTTTTTCCTTTCCTCTCCTTTCCTTTCCTTTCCCCTTTCTTTTCCTTTTTGCCTTCCTTTCTCCTTTCCTTTCCTTTTTCCTTTCCCTTCCTTTCCTCTTTCCTTTCCCCTTTCCTTTCTTTTCCTCTCCTTTTCCCTTTCCTTTCCTTTTTCCTTTCCTTTTCATTTTCCTTTCCCTTCCTCTCCTCTCTCCTCTCTCCTCCCCTCTCCTCTCTCCTCTCTCCTCCCCTCCCCTCTCCTCTCCTCTCCTCTCCTCCCCTCTCCTCTCCTCTCCTCTCCTCCCCTCTTCTCTCCTCTTTTCTCCTCTCCTTTCCTCTCTTTTCCTTTCCTTTCCTTTCCTTTCTCCTTGCCTTTCTCCTTTTCTTTTTTCTTTTCTTGACAGGGTCTCTCATCTTACCTAGGCTAGAAGTACAGAGGATGTCCATGAGTACAATCCTATATTGATTGGCACATGAGCTTTGACTTGCTCCAGTTTTTTGGTTTTTTTTTTTTTTATTATTTCGGCTGGTTAGGTCTTCCTTAGGCAACCTGGTGCCCACTTGCTCCTGGGAGCTCACCATATTGATGTCAGACTCTGTATGATTATTAGATCTTAGCCCAATATGAGTTCTGTAGGTCAGAAGTCTGGAGTCCAAGAGATCCATTACCCTCAATCAACCCAGATGCTGGGCTTACAGGGTGTCACCATGCCTCCCTTGCACTAACTTTTGATTTCCTTTGCAAGACTGTTTGTTTGTTTGTTTAATACATTCTAATGAGCAGACTGATTTCAGAAAAGCCTGGAGAGACCTACCTGAACTGATGCTGAATGAGGTGAGTAGAACCAAGAGAACAACAAGATTATGTGATGATCAACTGTGATGAACTTGGCTCTTTTAAGAGTTGATTCAAGCCAATCCCAATAGACTTGTGATGGAGAGAGCCGTCCATATCCAGAGAGAGGACTCTGGGGACTAAATGTGGATCAAAATGTAGTATTTTCATCTTTTTGTTGTTTGTTTGCTTGGTTTTTTTTCCTTTCTCATTTTTTTTCCTTTTAATCTGATTTTTCTTGTGCAGCATGATAAATGTGGATATATGTTTAGAAATATTGTACATGTTTAACCTCTATTGGATTACTTGCTGTTCAGGGGAGGAGGAAGGTTGGGGAAGGTTGGAACACAAGGTTTTTGCAAGGGTGAATGTTTTTGTGTGTATTTGGAAAAATAAAATACTGTTTCTGAGAAGAGGTCCCCATAGGCTTCACCAGATTGTCAAAAGGGTGCCCAAACAAAAAAAAAAGTTAATTACCCCAAATTAAATGAACTGCTAAGAGGTGAATGCTAGTATGATAACCAAGTCATAGTTTTTAGGTTGATATCCCAGGGGAAGAAGGATAACTAATTGTTCAGGTAACTCAAAAAGTTTTGAAGATGGCCAAAGAAATAAGGAACTATAATGGATTGAAAAGTAACTTTCTTGAATCCTAGTGAGATCAGAAGGGAGCTCCCAGCTGGAAAAATCTCCCAACAGAATAAATGAATAATGAGGCAATTTGGGTTTTCCCCTAAGGTGAGTTTTTCCCCATGATTGTGCATATGGGAGGAGGGGTGGTGATATCAGGTTGATGGAGTCACAGAAATAAGCCTCAGGTCCCACTGTGCACTACCCTGGGGACACAGATTCATGTCCTAACTGCACTTTCGGAATTGGTTTTACCATCAGAACGTGATGAAACGGTCCTAATGGCTCCATCTCTTCCATCTGGGTCTCACAGTTGCTCATGTTCTCTGGTTTGGGATTTTCTTTGGTCATATTTCTTTCTGTGAAATTTATTAAAGAGCAGGATTGGAGGATTGGAGAGGGAATAACTATGAAATACTAAACCCTTCTTACCTGAGCTTTGGTTGAAAGGAGGAAACTATAGATTTCAAATTTGGATCTAAAAGACATGTGTGTGTGTGTGTGTGTGTGTGTGTGTGTGTGTACGTGTAAAATTAAAATCTGGCTTCTTTTTAGTCTTTTGACGTTTTCTTCATCATAACAAATACTTCATGAACTGAAGTGTTATTAAAATAATATTTTAATATGGACATTGGTAAATGTATTAAAATTGTCTTCTAGGTTATGTGTGAAGTGTCTATATGTGTAAGGTGAAGATTTATTTGAAGGAATAAACTAAAGAAAATTCCCCCTTTAACTGAAATATTTAAATAATGGAGGCAATCAAGGTTTTGTTCATTATTCATCAAGATAGATGTTTTACTTCTGAATAATTTTGTGAGGATGAACTTAGATCAAATGAAACCCAGAAAGGGCAACTAATACATATTTTTTAAAAATTATATTCAGAGGAGGCCAATTATCTGTTTTTCTTCACTTAAGATGGAAAGGGGAATAGTTTTGTATACACTAAATATATAAAGTATCAGTGATTTCCTCAGTATGGGGAAAGTCCAGTGTGAGAATATTCTCCACCAACAGGGATAGCAACCTGGATAAAAACTCAGTAGTTAAATTTCAGAGAATTTCTTGAAACTAATAGTGGTTAATTAAGTGACTTAATTAAGTGACAGCTGATAAGTTACCCCACTTTCTCCTGTTTACATCTTGTATATCCATAGCTGTATGTTTCTTGTTTTCTCCATTATATTCTGAACTTCTTGAGAGCAGGGGGTGGGTTGTTTTTTGGGGATTCTTTTCTTTTTTTTTCCTTTTCTCCAAATTCACAGTGCCTGGCACAAATTAGGTGCTTAATGAATACTTATTGCTATTGTTGGCTATTGTTGACACATCCAGTAAATGGTTGAGGAGGGCATCAAACCAGTCTATTATGCCCTACTGCCTCTCACATGATTTTTCGAAGTCACCAGGTTTTTTTGTTTTTGCTTTTCTTCTAATCCACAGTGCCTGGAACAAATTAATATGTAATAAATGATTGTTAACTTTTGTTGATACATCCAGTAAATGCCTGAGGAGGGCATCAAACCTAGTTGATTATGCCCTACTGCCTCTTACATGGTTTCCCAAGGTTACCACATTTCTGTTATTCTGTGTTTTCTAGACAATTTCATCATGATTTCCTACTCTTGTAGCCGTTGAATGGTTTGTATTTGAATTATTGTTTCTCCATTGTATTCAATACAAAATGTCTGGCAAAAGATAATCTCTGATCTCATAAATGAATGCAAGAAAGTCACATATTTCAAGACTCGATAAATAAAATATTCCTATGCACAAATGTAAATCAAATCATAAATAGCATGTTGTGAAATCCTAACAAGAAGATCAGATATTACAGATTACTCCAAAATATAATTAACTAATTTCAAGGAAAAACAAATAAATTTCTATTTCTGAAAACATTAGAAAATGGTTTGAAAGGTCTTTTTTGTTTTTGCATTTAGTTATTCATAAAATAAAAACTAATAAAAATGGAGAAAGCATTTGGTATAAAACTAGCCCTGGAGTTCATGAACTTTAAAAAAAATGATAACTATATTTTGATACAATTAATTTTTATGTAATGTAATAATAATTTATGTAAATATCTTATTTGTGTCTTTAAAAAATTATTCTGGGATGAAATTAAAAGCTTTATCAAATCATCAAATGGTTCCATTACTTATAAGGGTTAATTATAAAAATTATTTTGTAGAACTAGAAAAAAATAATAGCAAAATTCATTTGGAAGTACAAAAGGTCAAGAATATCAAGAGAATAAATGGAAAAAAATTACAAAGGATAGTGGCTTAGCAGTACCAAACCTAAAATTATAGTATAAAGCAGCAGTCATCAAAACCATTTGGTACTAAGAAACAGAATGGTGGATCATTGGAATAGATAAGATACACACAACACAGTAATCAAGATCTACAGTAATCTAGTATTTGATAAACTCCCAAACTCCAGCTTCTCACATAAGAACTCACAATTTGACAAAAATTGCTGGGAAAACTGGAAAACAATATGATAGAAATTCGGCATAGACCTATATCTCACACCCCGTACCAAAATAAGGTCTATCAGATCTTTGGAGAAGGGAGTAATTTATAACTAAAGAAGAACTAGGGTACAATATGAAAGTCAAAATGGAAACTTAACTACATTAAATTAATAAGTTTTTGCACAAACAAAGCCAACAGAAACAAGATTAAAAGGGAAGTACAAAGCTGGGAAAGAATGTTTACAGCCAGTATTTCTGATAAAGGTCTCATTTTCTAAAATATATAAAGAACTGTGTCAAATTTATGAGTGCCTAATTGATATATGGTCAAAGGATATGAACAGAAAATTTTCAGATGATGAAATTAAAGCCATCTAATCGTTATATGAAAAAAATGCTCTAAATCACTATTGATTAGAGAAATGCAAATCAAGACAACTCTGATTGGCCAAGATGACAGGATAAGGTAATGATAAATGTTGTAAGGGATGTGGGAAAACTGGGACATTAATGCATCATTGGTAGAATTGTGAAATGATCAATCATTCTGGAGAGCAATTTGGAACTATGCCCAAAGGGCTATAAAACAGCATAACCTTTGACCTAGCATTACTGGGTCTGCATCCCAAGGAAATCTTAAAGGAGGGAAAAGGACCCACATGTGAAAATGTTTGTAGCAGCTCTTTTTGTTGTAGCAAAGAATTGGAAAATGAGTAGATGTTCATCAATTGGGGAAGGGATGAACAAGTTGTGATATATGAAGATAATGGAATATTATTGTTCTATTAAAAAAAGATGAACAAGCTGATTATAGAAACACTTGGAAAGATTAGCATTAACTGATGCTGAGAAAAACAAGCAGAACCAAGAATACATTGTACACAATAACAGCAAGAAAATGTGATGATCAACTATGAAAGACTTGGTTCCTCTCAGGGGTTCAGTGATCCAAAGCAATCCCAATACAGTTCAGACAGAAAATGCCATCTGCATCCAGAAAAAGAACTAAAGAGGCTGAATGTAAATTAACATATTCCCTTCTTTTTTCTGTTTTTTTTTTAATTTCTCTTATGGTTTTTCCCATTTGCTCTTATTTTTCCCTCCCAACATGATTCATAAAATAATGTGTATTAAAAATAAATTTAGGAGAAAAAAAGGTTTAAAACTCCTCTTCTAGAATTTTTAGCACCTCAAGAAAACATTTTGATCTTCTGTGGGACCCATATAAGAAGGAAGGAACAGTTTTATAATATTTAATAAAGAAAAAAGTGTTATTTAGTTGAATTTTAAAAATCTTACCTGCTTTCCTCCAGAGCCATAGATTATGCACTTAGTACACAATTTATACACAATAAATACTTTAACAACTGTATAAAGGGTCTCAACGAGTCTCAGAATAAAAAATGGGATCACTGAGTATCTCTCTCCTATAGCTTAAATGAATTATTCTTCTGCAGAGGCTCCCAATACATATAACAGGAAAAAATCAAGCAGGGTAATTTTACTCTCACACTGGTTTATCATCAAGAAAGCAACGACTAAGTTGCCTGCTTCACTATCTTGCTAAAATATTTACCAAACCAGCATTTCTGTGGCAAGCAGCCACAGAGGCTTATGGAAATCTAGCTAACTAAAACTGAGAAATCTTGCAGTGTATTTCCCGCATTTCCAACTCACTGAGAAAGGGTAAGGCTTAAGGAATAGAAAAATCAACAAGGGGCACAGCAGAGTCTTATTGTAAAAGAAAATGTACATCATGGATATTTCCTGATCCCAGACTTCATAACCTATAGGCTGTGTACCTATAATGTGGGTTTGTACCTGTGTGTGTTATAAGCCCTGAATAGCTTCAGAAAGTCATTCCCAAGAAGGAATTTGCCTTGCTATGGGAATGCCACTTAGTATGTTCCACTAGGTCCTGATTAGTGCAAATAATCAAAATCCTGAAACATATCACCTACGCTAGAATTTACATTGTTTTAATTATATAAAATATAACTGGTTCCAGACCAATGGAAAACATATGGTGTGAATTTAAATAATAGAACCAGCTCAAGGAATTCATTCTTTATCATAATTGGGCCAAAACTGAGCAGGTGAGTCCCTAATCCACTGTGATCTAAAGCTTAAGTAATTTTTGTACCTTGGCTTGCTGAATGTGCCTTTGTATCTCTTCATCTTACTCAATCCTTCCATTGCATGGGTTCCACAGAAGGTCAAAATAGTATTTTCTTGAGATTCTTAAAAAAAAAAAAAAACTTCTAGAATAAGGAAGTCTTAACCCTTTATGGATGATAGTCCCAATTTGGTGATTTGATAAGACTTTTAATTCCTCAGAATAATGTTTTTAAGATATAAAATAAAATATATAGGATTACATAAAAATTCAATTGTAGCAAAAGACAATTATCAACATTTTTTAAAAGTTCATGAATTTCAAGGCTTATTTTGTACTGAATGTTTTCTCTACTTTTATTAGTTTTTATTTTATGAACACTGAATACAAATATTCAATAAAATTTAAATACATGTCACCCATATGTGAGCAAATGGAAAAGATACAGGAACTAGACATTCATGAATCCATTTTGATTTCCTTGATCTTTTACAAATAAGAAACAGGCTTTCATTTTCTATCCTTCATTTCTAGTTACCTTTTACGGACTGTTAGCCTTTTGAAACTTGGTTAGAACATCTTGAGAAGCAAAAGTTGAATGGGATTGCTTGCTTCAACCCACAGTTCCCTAAACATAATCTTTTAAAGCCTAAATTTCCAAAGTGGTTAAATGAAAAAGAAGAAAGTGTAGGAAGAAAACATGGTTTTGAATATCCTGGATTTCCCTGTCTTATCTCGGGCAAGTT
Source organism: Myrmecobius fasciatus (assembly GCA_023553655.1). Classification (NCBI taxonomy): domain Eukaryota; kingdom Metazoa; phylum Chordata; class Mammalia; order Dasyuromorphia; family Myrmecobiidae; genus Myrmecobius; species Myrmecobius fasciatus. The sequence continues at coordinate 265,470 of JAJPUD010000173.1, forward strand.
GCTTTATTTCTATAGGCTTCTGTTTCCTTATCTATAAAAGGAGGTTAGACTCATTAATCTCAATGGTCCCTTCTAGCTGTATATAGATGCTCTTTCAATTCTGTGACTGCTTCCTAACTCTAATCCTGAGGAACCCAGTGTGGATGCTAATGCCAGTCCATTCTACCTTGCAATGAGGGTGGCCTAGCTGCACCAGATCTAAAACTATATTATAAAGCAGTGGTCACCAAAACCATTTGGTACTGG
>JAJPUD010000173.1:270715-313060 GCA_023553655.1 Myrmecobius fasciatus
CCACATCCCCTCCAACATTCATCGTTATCTTTTCCTATCATTTTAGCCAATCTGACAAGTGTGTAGTGGTACCTCAGAGTTGTCTTAATTTGCATTTCTCTGATCAATAGTGATTTGGAGCACCTTTTTCATAAGGAGCATTATTTTTTAATGCTTTTTGTGTGCAAAATATGTTGGATGGTCTAGAAGAAGATATCAAAGAAAAGTTAAAAAAGAACAGAATAAATATACTAAATATATTAGGTAGACAACTCATCAGATAGAAGAAACTAATGATTATCTTGCAAAGCTCATTAAACTATCATGGAAGCAAAATATGGCGGAGATGGGAAACTTGAAAATTTCAATATTTGATGGAAGTTTTTCTCTGCTAAAAGCAGAGAATCAAATGAATTCTTGTCTTGTCCTTCTGATGATTTCACCTTTCAGAAGGGAAAGAAAATGACCAGGAAAACTGCTATCTATTCAGGACTTAATTTTAACAAATGAGGGGGAATTAGTTGGTGAAGTCTCTATGTTCCCCAAATGATAAATGGCCAAAGGGTATGAACAGGCAGTTTTCAGATGAAGAAGTCAAAGCTAACTATAGTCATATGAAGAAGTGCTCTAAATGAGCACTTTTGATTAGAGAAATGCAAATTAAAACAGCTCTGAAGTACCACTTCATACCTATCATGGGCTAATATGACAGAAAAGGAAAATTATATATATATATGTATATATATGTATTAGAGAGGATGTGGGGAAATTGTGGTATTAATGCACTATTGGTGAAGTTGTGAACTGATCCAACCATTCTGGGAAGGACTATAAAACTGCATACCCTTTGATCCCACAATACTATTACTAAATCTGTATTCCAAAGAGATCATAAAAAAGGGAAAAGGACTTACATCTTCAACAATATTAGTAATAGTTCTCTTTAGGGTGGCAAAGAATTAGAAATTGAGGGGATGCCCATCATTTGAGGAATGGTTGAACAAATTGTAGCATATGATACTATTGTTCTATTAGAAATGATAAAAAATGAGATTTCAGAAAAATTTGGAAAGTCTTACATGAATTGATGCTGAGTGAAATGAATAGAACCAGGACAACATTATATACAGTTATAGCAATACCGTGATGATCAACTATGAATGGCTTGCTTCTTTTCAGCAATGAGATAATCCAAGACAATTACAAAGGACTCATGACAGCAACTATTGTCTACCTCCAGAAAAAAAAAGGATTGATGGATTCTGAATGCAGATTGAATATTACTATTTTCACTTTATTTTATTTTTGGTGATTTTTTTTCCTTTTGATCTGTTTCTTCTTTCACAACTGTGACATATGGAAATAAATGTTCCATGATTGCATATATACATATCTATATCAAATCTATATCAAATTGCTTCATACTTTTGGAAGAGGGGAGGGGAATAAGAGAGGAAGAAAAATTTGCAACTCAAAATTTTGTAAAAAAAATTATTGCTAAAAACTGTTTTTGCACAAAATTGGAGTAAATATTTTTTTTATTTTAAATGTGACTGTGAATTTAAAATGTGATTGTGTGGATAGAGTTCAGGACTTAAAATTGGGAAATTCTGAGTCCAAATTCTGCCTCAGACACTTATCAGCTCTGCAATCCTAGGTAAGTCACAACTTTTCATTTTCTTCAATTTCTTCAATTGTAAAATGGGAAGGACAATTGCACCTACCCAGGTTTGTTGTGACAGCAACCATATGTAAAGCATTTTACAAACTTTGAGATCCTTTATAAATTATTGGAGGCAAGATCCTTTATAAATTATTGGAGGCAATACATAATAAAAATAGAGAGCATTGGAGATAATCTAAAACATACCATGAACTTTATAAGTGCTATTTAAAACTCTAAAAAGTACAGAGAAGAGATAGAAAGAATACTATGGAATGAGTCTCTAAAATACAATTTACCTCTAGAGAGTTAAGAAAAAAGAAGCTCTAGAGTAGGGAGGGATCTTAATCCTTTATGGGTCACAGGCTCCTTTGATGATTTGATAGTCTATAGATATTTTCTCAGAATAATGTTTTTAATATACAAAATAAGATTTATAGGATTATTAAAAGAATCCAAACAAATCCAATTGTATTGAAAAACAATTATCAAAATTAAAGAAAAGTTCATGAACTCCGGTTAAGAACCCTTCTAGAGAGAGAAAATTAATTTTAACTATAAATGCTTCTAAAAAGGAAGAAAAGGGAAGGTTTTAATAAAATTACTAAAGTGGCTTCATGAGAAACTCTCTAAATATTTCATTGTAGTGTAAGAGTGGATGTTGGGTTGAATAAAACAATCATATCAACCCACCCTGACTAAGTAAGTGAAAAGATACTATACTGTGAAACTTTTGTCAAGTTGAGAACATATTTTAATTATTTATTCACTAGATGTGAACAGTTCTGGGATATCTCTTGTGTTTTATTGAATTGGTTGAGAGATTTATTCATGCTTGTGAGGATCTATATATCAAGTTAGTTGGAATCAGGGATCAGAGTGCCACTCAATAGAAACCGTAACTTCAGGGAGGTGATGCTTTGACGTGTGAAATGAGCAGAACCAGGACATCATTGAAGATAGAAGAAAAAGTGAATTGGATTTAAATGAGAGAAGGCTGTGCAAAGTCACCAGTTTCACTTTCTCCCCTGGTCCAGTGGTCAGATATAGATCAGTACCACTGCAGATGGTCCTGGATAATGATAATGGATAAAAGGTATAAAGCAGATTGAATCAACTCTAGTTTTGTCTTTGTCTTCTTTATCCCTAGAAATGATTAAACAAAAGAAACTAAGTGATGTGAAACCCAAGATAAATAAAGAGATATAAGAGCTCTCATCGTCTTTAGTCAATTCAAGTCGCCCAGAATGGACTCATATCCTCCATGCTCAAAACAAAACAAAACAAACTTGGAAATATTATTGCTACACTACACTCTCAGTGATCAAGAATAATCATAGAATTAAAACAATGCTTGGAGATTGGAAATGACCAAATGGTATCTTCATTTTTGGTGGCTAGATGGCACAGTGAATAGAATGAAGGGCCTGGAATTCAAATCTGACCTTAGACACTTACTTACCTGGGTGACCCTGGGCAAATCACTTAATCCTGTTTGCCTCAGTTTCCTCATCTGTAAAATGAACTGGAGAAGAAAATGGCAAATTGCTCCAGTATCTTTCCCAAGAAAATCCCAAAGTGCATCATGAAGAGTCAGACATGAATGAAAAAGAACAACACAAAACCTCATTTTCAAAAAAGAAAAAGGTTGTTTGTTTTTCTACAAGTTCTAGGGCTGTGAATTTGATGTTGAATTCTGATCAAAACATGGGAATGAATTCTTAAAGGAAGAGGTTTTGAATGCTTCAAGAGGGAAGCAGTGCTCACCATAAAACAACATGAATTAACAATGAAGCTAAATATTATAACCTTGTGTTCTTTTTTGTCAGGTTTTCCAAGCTGGCAAATCAGGGAAATTCTATACAAGAGACCTGATATGCTTGTATTTCGACAAAGCATTTGACAAAGTCTCTAGTGATAAGCTTTGGATAAGATGGAGAATATAGATTAGATCAGGGTTTCTTAAACTTTTTCTACTCCCACCCCCTTTTCCCCTGAGAAATTTTTTGACAATACAGATACATAGTTATATAAAATGGGCATACAGATAATTTACTGATAATAAATCACAATTTTGTGACCCCCACATTCAGTTACATGACCCCATATAAGCTTGCAATCCACACTTTAAGAAGCTTTGGGTTAGATGACACCATATTAGATGGATTCTGAAATGGTTGAATTCTTAGTGCTAAAAAGTAGTGATTGGAATCAACCTAGAGGGAAATACACAAAAATGCCACAGAGCACTGTCCTTGGTCCTATTCTATTTAACATTTCCACCAACGACCCGAATGAAGGAATAAATAGAATGCTTATTAGAGTTTTATGTGAAACAGAATTAGGAGAGAAAGCTTAAATGATGAAGCATGAAAAATGAAAGAGGAAAATATCTTGATAGCCTGGAGAATTTAGCAGAATATTATATGATGAATATTTAAAATTGGGAATGAATTAAAATAAATTTCAATGAATTTAAAATGCAAAGTTCTACACTTTAACCACAAAAAAAATCAACTGCCCAAATACAGAATAAGTCAGACATAGCTAGACAAAATAAATCAGACAATGGTAATCTGAAAGCTCAATATGAATTAAAATGATAATAGTCAATAATTCTTTGGTCACATTAACAAAAGCAGAGTACATAGAACAAGAGAGAGGATAGCCCCAATGTATTTTGACCTGAGTAAACTACTACTTCTAGAGTTTTCAGGAACTGGCCAAACTAAGCATAACTGGAGAAGGACAACTAGAATAATGAGAGAAGAAGAAAAAGGAATCTATCTTTCCTGCTTTGAAGGAACTTGAGATATTCAGGCGAGAAAAGACTTCTAAATATTTGAAAGATTATCATACAGACAGGAAATTAAATTTAACCTGTGTGCTTCTAGAGGGGAGAATTAATAATAATGAATGGAAATAGGGAAGCTAATGCCACAGTGTAAAGGGCACTGGTTCTGGAGTCAAGAAGACATGAATTCAAATCCAGCCTCTTACTAGCTATGTGACCCTGGGCAAGTCACTTAACCCGAATTGCCAGGATTATAAGGAAAAAAAAAAAACCTTTCCAACGATTAGAGCTATCTAAAAATGGAATGAGTTGCCTCAAGATGGAATCATTGGAGGACTTTAGTTGGAGGATATTAAGATAGCGATGGAACTTGATTCTCATTAAGGTCCCATAGATTCCCATAGAATCTAAGATTCCAGATACTGTGAAATAAAAAGTAGTTTTTATTCTCACAGATTCTATTATTTAGTTGGGAAGTCAAAGTACAAACATGTGAAATAAGAGAACCATAGTTTTAAAGAATAATAATTATGAAAGTGGAAAATTTGTACCTAGTGGGTGCTTAACCAAGAATTATTTGTTGAATTAATGAATGAACCTTTGATGTCTCCTCTCTAAAGGGAAACTAATATTTCATAGTCAACACAATGATGACAAAAGGAGATAAAATTTCATTTGAAATCAGGGGCTAAATGAGTTGTACAAGTATCAGCATTTTTCATTACTTCATGATTGGGGGCATGTCCTCCACTGACACAGTTTGAGAGCTCCCAACCGCTTGCTGTGATAACTAAGAGAACCTTTGAAAAGGCGCCAGAATGCAGTCCTATCACCATGCATGCTGTTTCAGGGGACAAGTTCACATATAATAAACTTAGAATCAGAAAGAAGCATCTTTTCTGATAATCTCATTTTTTAAAGATGAGGGATATAAAGCCCAGATAAGTTAAATGATTTTTTTTCAAAGTCACATAAGCAACAGTAAATCACATGATTTAAACCCATCTCTTATTATTTCAAATTTAGCATTCTACTGGAATATGGTTCCTTACTACCATTGTGTTTATTTTGGATGACTAAAAAAAAAAGACATTTGATTTTATAAAATTTCCTTATGGACTGTCCAGTAAGGTGTCTCTCATGCACATATCAAAGTCAAGGGCTAAGTTATATTGAATATTTCTAATTAAAGTCCACAAAATGGGTACAAGGCATGCTATTCAGGAATACAGATAAATGCTAGTTAAACCATCTGCCTGTATTGGTACAAAGCATGTTCTTGACCCTTGTAGGTTACTCTTACAAAGACTGTTGATTTGAAAAAGAAAAATTTTATCTTTTATTGTTTTAAACTAAATACTTAACAATAAAATTTATATAAAGATTAAAATTAATATGGCATAAACCTCAAAAGCCCTGAAATCCAAACTAGTCACATTTTAATTTAAAATAATAAAGTTCACATCTTAATAAATAAGAACAATAATGCAATACAATACAAGAAAAACCATAACAGATTGACCCCTGCTGAGATCTGTCTGTATGTTTACAAAATTTCAGTGCCTTAAAAATGGGTATTAGGAGGAAGGAGAAAATTATATACAGGATAACTATTTTATATTTAAAAGGAAAAACAGGTTGTAAATAATGTATTTTCAATTTAAAATGCAATGTTCTTTTTTTCTACTTTACTTTCTTATGGAAATTCTTGTTTTATTTCTTAAGTTCAGAATGGAAAAAATTAAAATTAAAAACTGGCTATAGTTAATATGATTTTTGATGCTCTAATGCAATTTTCTTTTTGCTATTCTTTATCTTCTACCAAAAAAATGTGTCCAGCTTTAATTCCAACTTACTTTTGAGAATAGAAATGAGAAAGGTTTTCCACTGTCCACAAGGGACTAGGAAGGGATTTCTAGATAATAATTTTTAGTGAGCGGATAGTCTCTTGGAAGCAAAGCCAGGAGCCAGCTATATGGAGAGTTCCTCTGGAATTCAGTCCAGTGAAATTGGACATTGGAAAACTTCTAACATGAGGAATCAGGATAGGACCTCCTGTTTCATTGCATTTTTTGGTAGGCCCCTGGGAAGATTATTTTGTCTTTAAGGAGTTCTCAAGTTCTCTCTCTCTTTCTCTCTGTCTCTCTGTCTGTCTGTCTCTCTCTCTATGGGTATGCCTCTGTCTCTCTGTCTCTCTATGTGTATCTCTGTCTTTGTCTCTGTCTCTCATGATACAAATAACATACACAACTGAGCAAAATAAGCTTGGAGAATGGTTCCTTTAGTTATATTGTAGAGAAATTTAACATTTTTCTTCCCAACTGCCTTGATGTCTAGTTTTCATGCTTTATATCCACAAGACTAATTGTTTTTACCTTTACTGCATTTTCTTTTCCTTAATTCTACAAACATTTGTTGAAAATCTGCTAGGTACAAGGCATTGTAGGAGAATCAATGATGTGTTAAGATATGGTCATTAAATTCAAGGCTGATTATCTGGCAATAGAGATGATGCACTTAATAAAACAATAATAACCACCTTATGGCCCAAAGTAATGTGTCAGTAGGTTAATGGCATGAATAATATAGATAATCATTTATATGAGTGCAATAGAAGTGAGAGCTCACATCTGGCTGACATCATTAGGGTATCAAGAAGGGCGATTTTAATTTTCCCTTGAAAAGTAGAGAGTATTTAGTTAGAGAAAGGAGAGGGAGAGGGTCTTATTCTAAGTGGAGGGCATAAGCACAAAGGTGAAAAAATACTGGTATGTTGAGAGGATGATAAGGAGATCAATTTGGTTGGAGTTCATGTAAGGTTTGGAAAAATAGATTGGGAGCAAATTGTAGAGAGCATCAGATGGTCTATAAAATCTGCAAGGGGCTAATGTAAGATTTTTAAGTATATAGCTTTCTGATGATCTAATGTCATTCATGGATCAAGTTTAGGGAAAATAAAGGTAGCATGGATATGTTTGGGGGTGAAAATGAAACAAAGCCTTGAATTTTAATAGGAATATAGGACCAGGAGCATGTGGCTATGGTTCAATAGAATTAGTGGCTAGGGCTTCTGTAGTTTTGCTCTTTGATCCTGCTTCCCTTTTTTTGTCTTGCCTGACAACTATTGAAAGAGCAGGACACTGGTGGAGTTTTAAAATAACCTTTAGAACAGGAAATGAAAGGAGATTTTAAAGACTACAACTCAATTAAAATAAAAACCTCTTACTTTTTAGTTAAGATTTTTGACTTGTCTCTTCTCCTCCTCCTCCTCCTTTTCTTCCTCTTCTGTTTCCTTTTCTGCTTCTGCTTCTTCTTTTCTCTCTTTCTCTCTCTCTTTAAATAGTTAAGAATCCACATGCTTTTATGTTCAGGTAGGCCTTCCTATTTATTATAATATGGTACTATTTTCTTTAAAAGAACAATTGTGCTGTTTGTGTTTTGGGACTATTTGCTATTCTATTTAGATAAGATGGTATATATGTTCATCATCCAGCTAAGAATAGACTACAGTTCCTCATTATTTTCTCTCCAACCTTTCTTAATCAAAATCTGGTAATTATTTTATATAATTCTATTTTGCAAGTATGCTATACCAATGCCTAAATGACCGCATAAAATTTGAGGGTATAAAAACTCTACAACCCTATAGAATTTGTTTTTCCTATTTTCTAGCAAGTTTGTTAACATACTCTAAAATCTTTTTCTATGTTGAAATTTTTGTTGTTTCTGAGAAACCCTATTCTAGGCTTCATGAAATACAATATCTCAAGTATTTCAACTCCTTTGAAGGGGAGACTGTTGACAAGAAAATTCAATTGAACTCCAGGCTCAGAAAATTAAGATAGGTTGGCATTTTTTCCTCCACAAAACATTTTATATAGATATTTTGGCTAGATTAGAAATTAATTTTATGCAATCTGTTTATCATTCTCCCCATCATTTCATTCAGTCACAGGGGGTGGCTCATTGTGAGCAATTTGGTTTTGCTATGAACAGTAAAACAGCTTCTACTATCTAGACAGAGTTGAGATTCAAACTTGGCCATTTGAGTCACATACAGAACCAAACAACACAATTAATGGGGTTACATATCTTCCTTGAGTTTTGTGAATGGAAGCATCTTTCTTGAGTGAACTGTGAACAGAACCAAACTACCAACAATATTGCAATATAATTTGGGACAGAAAGGTCACTGCCACCAAATAGAATTCCATTAATCCACTGGAAAAATGAAATTAACAGACAACACTTCCAAGGCAGTGATAGATTGCAAGTTTTTCCTTTCTTTTTTTGATAAATAATAAATGACAGCTTTGAAAAATGGTACCATCCCTTCAACTGAATCCAATATTTCCAGAAACTTGATGCCTGACCCATTATTCCTGGTGTATGAATCTCTATGTGCTATCTGAGCTTGGATAGAGAATGTATTGTTTCTGGCAGGGTCATCATGTCAATGTTCTTAAGAGTGTAGGGTTTTCTCTGCAATGAGCCTGCTTGTCTGTCTTTAAATAGGTGATTCAGTCTACTGAGGAACATCGTTGACTGAAGAAACTAATCAATCTAGGGGCCAAGATGGGGTATCTTTCTAGCTGGTCTCTGAGTTCTTCATGTATCCCTTTCCCAAAAATTGCAACCATGAGAACTAACCCCAAACCAAGAATAATCCTGGAACTTGATCTTGTAGTCCCAAACCAAATGATTTTGTTGGTAAAGCTCTCAATGATTGTTACCATAAGTCTTCTGGAGTGGAACTTTGACTTACCTTTCTTATTGTATTTCACATTAATCCTCTTCATGGGTTCTGGCAGTGAGGGACACCCCCTTCAAAGCTGACTGATAAAATATCATTTAGAGGGCTGGAATATTGAGGGTATGAAAGGATGAGGGCAGCATGGGACAGGAAACAGAGCATTGCCACTGGTGTCAGAGAATTTGAGTTCCATCTCTGGTGCTTATTATTGGTGTGATTTTGGACAAGTCACTTAACTGCATAACCTCAATTTTCTCATCTGTAAAAGGAAAGGGTTAGACCAAATGTCCTCAGAGGTCCTTCCCAGTTCTGAATCTATGGTCCTCTGCCCCTGTAGTGATATGAACAGATTAAGTAAGGAACTGCAGAACCCAACAGGTGGATACTCCATCCTACCCTCCTTATGCAAGTTCACCAAATTAGTCACTCAGCAGATCATCAAACAGAAAAAAAATTGGTGCATGTTAGTGCCACAAGGTGCCAGGGAAAGATTTGTTTGATCTCCTAGTGAACCCAGCCCTCCTGCCTTTTTCTGTTTGATAATCTGCTGGGTGGTTGATTTGGTGAACTTGCATAAAGAGAACAGGGTAGAATATCCACCTACTTGGTCCTAGAGCTCCTCACTTAATTATTATTTGTTGAAATGAATAGAATTGGATGAGAAGTGGCATAAAAATATTATCAAGAATTGAGAAAAAGGAAGGGAGCCTTTGATGGGGAATGACAAAGGAATAACATTTGGGGACTGCTCTGTCCCCTCACCAAACATTAAGTCAATTGGGAAAAAAAGCTTCCAGATGCTCTCAGAACATTTAGAAAACAATGACAAAAAGCCATGGCCAAGCATCTCACAGGATAAAAAGGGGTTAAAATCATGGAATTTAAGAGTTTGAAAAGACCTTAATAGCTAAGTGGTCCAGGCCATATAAGAGAGGAATCCCCATTGTAATAACCTGATAAAGTGGTTGTCTAGACTCTGTGAAGAGGAAAAACCTACCAGCTTTCTAAGTAGCCTTTTTGAACAGCTCTAATTTTTAGGAAGTTCTTCCTTACATCAAACTGATATTTGCTTCTTTGAATCACCTATCCACCTGATTCTATTCTCTTCAGTTAAGCAAAATAATGTCTAATCCTTCCTCCCTTCTCCATATGGCAATCTTTCAAATATTTGAAGACAGCTATCATCCCTCACTGACTCTTTTCTCTCCAGGCTTAATATACCTAATTCCAGATAAACTGTGATCTGTACAAAAAGAAAGAGGAATAACATCAATAATAATTCAGATTTGTGGAAACCCAGCTACCAAATTTGGTTAAATCTGCTTCCACTTCCCTCACATCCATACCTTCTCTCCACTCACACAATCCCACCCTTGTTCAGGCCCTCATCACCTCCGACCCCAAATTATAATTGCTTCCTAATTGGCCTCCTGGTTTCCTGTGTCTCACAGCCTGATTCATCCTCCACACAGCTGCCACAATTATCTTAAGGCCCAGGTGAGCCCTTGCCATTCCTCTCCTGCTTTGCTAAAACAAAACAAAAGAGAAAATCCCTTCAGGGAGGAGCCTCTGTTTCTCAATTAAAGCACAAATTTATCAATCTGCATTTAAGATCTTCTACAATCAGGCTCTACTTACTTTTCCTTTCTTTTTCTTGCAACTTCCCTTCACAAATCTAAGTACTAGCCACACTGGACTCCTGGCTGTCTCTGAATTTGACTTTTCATTTCTTGTCTCTTTGATGGACTGGTCTGCCTCAGGCTGGTGTCCTGGGAGTTTAGGTTACATATGGCCACAAAAGGGGAGCTGGAAGTCGTTCAACAAAAGGTTTACTTGGCTGTAGAATAAAGAGAATAGCTAAGAGGTCTACAGCCATTCAGCCAAGAAGCATTTCTTAGGGTCTTACTAGGTGACAGCACCATACCACCCATACGTGGAACTATCAGTTATAGCAGATACTGTGGAAAGTTCATTTACTCTGGCAGTATATACTTTGAAGGGATGTATTCATAGCTGATGAGATCTGTGACCAGTCTACTACTGTGGATAAATCTTTTTGTTTTCAATTAGGTTGACTCTTGGAAAGCAAGAATAGTCAAGATATTGGAACTGTGCTCAAAGTCTGTCCAATTTGGTAAAACCTGAAAACCTGTATTCTGTTGGTGTGACTTTTGGGACCCCAAAGTTCCCATCATTGCCAGCTAGCTCAGTATTGGGGAAACTCTATGGAGAGAAGAGGTATTAGACTAACTATCGGATTGAAGGTGTATAGAGCCATTGTACCAACCTCAGTATTATTTACTTGTGAAATCTGGGTGTTTACCAGTTCTAGACCAGAAAACTGAATCACTTCCATTTGAAGAAGATTCTGAAGATCTCCTGGCAAGATAAAGTACCAGACAATGAGGTCCTTTCTTGAACTAAATTCCAATTTTACTGCAGAGAGTGCAACTCCACTGGGCTGGCCCCATTGTTAAAATGCCAAAAGTGTGTTTGGAGAACGTATACAGGGCAAGTGCTCACCAGGTCAGAAAAAGGGATGCAAGGACCCTCTCAAGGTGTCTCTTAAGAACTTTAGAATTGATTATTTATTTATATTATTTATTGATTATTGATTATTTAGAATTGATTGTATGACATGGGAGACACTGGCACAGGACTGCCCAGCATGGCGTGCCCTCATCAGAGAAGGGGCTAGGCTCCAGGAGCAAAGCAGAATGGCAATGGCTCAGAAGAAAACAGTTTAGAGACATCTCTGTTTAAATTTTCATACAGACTATTTTGCCGGACCTGTGGTAGAGCCTTCCACGCTCATATTGGTCTGATCTGCAGCAGTTGGACATTGTACCTTGATCTCAGCATGGTACTTGGAGAAGTAGGGAGATGACCACCATTAGGTGCAGGCACTGTCCCCAAGAAGAAGAACAAAAAAGAGAAAAGAAGAACAGGGAAAACAAGAAGTGGAGGTGAGGGGGGGAGAGCATATGGGGAATCCTTAGGGAAAAGTCAGGAGATAAGAGGAAAAGCTGCTTTCCTAGGGCAGAAAGCCTCCCCCATCTCCATAAATATCAGGATGTGATGACTCACCCAGCGTTGGACACCCTCCTGTTTTGAAGGCTCCCAAGTGGCCGGGTCTTTTTATGTTCTTTGGTGAACAGGAAGCCAGATCTAAAATTACCAGGAAACTATGGCCACTGAGGTGCTGCCTGAGCCTTATTCCCCCTGGTCCAATCAAGTCTAGGGGATGACCTATTTGTGTATCTGAGACTTGGATCTTAGGAAAAGAACTAGCCAAATGTGCATGGAGTTGAGGAGGAAGCGATATTGTGCATTTAATACAGGAGATCTCCAAAGCCTGGGATGCTTTCCTCTCTTACCCCTAACTCTTATATTTCTTCAAGGCTCACTTCATGGATCAAGTTTTCTGTGAAGCCATCTCTTGCCTTCCCCCTTCCCAAAGCACCAGAGCTTTCTCCTTTCTCCAATTACCTTGAATTACCTTACTTGTAAATATGTGATAACTTCCCCCAGGACAATAGCAACCTTTTGATGCCAGGAATTGTTCTGTTTTTAGCTTTGTCTCCCCAGGACTTAGGACAATGCCTTGTATTTAGTTGCTCATTCATTTTTCAGTCATGTCTGACTCCTATTTGGGGTTTTCTTTGTAGAGATATTGAAGCCATTTCCTTCTCCAGCTCATTTGACAAATGAGGAAATTAAGACAAATGGGGTTAAGGGACTTGTCCAGGATCATAGCTAGTAAGTGTCTGAGGCTGGATTTGAACTTGGGAAGAGAAGTCTCCCTGGCTCCAGGCCCAGCACTATTTGTTGCACATAGTAGACACTGAATATATTTTGGGAGGGGATGGAACCAAAATGCAAAATGAGATAGATTTTATTTTAAATATGACCAATATATGGATTTTAAATATGACCAATATACTTATTTATGACAAGAAAGAGGTCTTATTTTCTTTTATAATGGGAGGAATAATAATGATCTGTGACCTAGTCTATTACTGATAATGAGGCTCTTTGTCCTGAGTTGGGTTGACCCTTGGAAAGCAAACATGGTTTGAAGTTGGAATTGCACTCAAAGCCTGTTCACTTTGATAGGGCCTGAGAGCCTGAGTTCTGCTGGGATGTCCTTTGAGACCCCAAGGTCCCCATGAGAATTTAAGCTCCTTCTTAGGAGAAGGAATTGTTTCCTTCCTTGTACTTGTATTCCCAGCACTCAACACAACATATAAATATAATTATATTTATAATGAGCCATCTGAGCAGGACTTTGGAGTGGACTCCACTTGTATCCGTACTAAGTCAGGAAAATTCAAGGAAATCCCCCAATCTTTTGTGTGTACCCCAGAGGTGAATTTCCCAGCAAACATAGACAGAGGCCTGACAGGTGGGCAGCTATGAATGGACTATAAGCTGCTAGAGAGAATATTTCTCTTAGATGGAATTCATATGGACTCACAAAATTGCAAATCGACGTTCTCCCGCTTGACTCTGAGTGGGCAGTCTGACTCATCACTGGTTTACAAAAATTCTGGGAACCCATTTTCCTTTGGTGGAGACATTTGACCTTGCTAGTTACCAGCAGACTAATTTATAGCAACCAAATTAAAATAACTCTTCTCTTAAAACTTTCTTTTAAAAGTTTACTTTCTGGGGCAGCTAGTTGATGCAGTGGATGGAGCACCAGCCCTGAAGTCAGGAGGACCTGAGTTCAAATCTGATCTCAGGCACTTAACACTTCCTAGTTGTGTGACCCTGGGCAAGTCACTTAACCCTAATTGTCTCAGCAAAAACACAACAAAAAAAAGTTTGCTTTCAGAGAATTTTATAAATATGTTTACACATATTGGATTTAACACGTATTATATATATTGGATTGCTTGCCATCTCGAAGGAAGTGAGGGGAAGAAAGGGAAAATCTGAAGGTTTTGCAAAGGTCAATGTTGAAAAATTATCCATGTATATGTTTTGAAAATAAAAAGCTTTTTTAAAAAAATAAAATAAAATCTTGCTTTCAGGACAGTTTCCTTCACTGCTATTCTTACGGCCCAGTTTAGAAGAAAGGCTCCAAAAAATGCTCCAAGTAAAATACCCCACATGTAGCAGTGGTGCTAAATTGTTCTCCCTTTCCTCTGAGCTCCATCCTGGAAAGACTTCACATCTCAGATATCCTCCAAAGCCTACTTGATTCATTTTGGGTACAGGGAAGGGACAATCCACTCAGAACTATGAAGAGGCTGAAGGAATTTGATCTTATTTACACATCAGTACATCATTTCCTCGGAAAAAGAAAAAAAGAAGAAGACAAATGAGTGAGATGGAAGAGACCACCATTTGAAAGGGAATGTCAAGAGCATGAATAAATGAAATGTTTTCTTCCATCATTTCTCTCATCTTAGAGTCATGACCTTGTCGGTTTTTCTTTTAATCAGCAGTGGCCGTGTTCCCATTACAAAATTTCAAAGGGTATTCCATGTTATCAGGGCAAAGTGCAGAAGCATTAGACCCTGTGGGAAAATCCAGCTAGTGGAGGCAGTAATCTATGCCCTGTATTACAGATCAGTGAGGCCCAAAACAACATCTCCCCACCACCCAGGGAGGACAAATCCTGCCATTAAGGAAAGACATCGGTTTTTTGCAATTAGAAATAATTAGTACCTTCTGCTTCCAATTGTTTCTTCTCTAAGCAATTCTCTTTTGGGGGGGGGGTGTTTCTAATGAAAATAAGTTTTTAAAAGAGTCAGCAAAGAACACAATTTCTGTTAAAAGGAAAAACAACTTGTTTGCTTGCTTTTTGTTTTCTTTCTTATTTTTTTCCTGTTGGGTCTAATTTTTCTTGTGCAGTATGATAAATATGGAAATATGTATAGAAGAATTGTACATGTTCAACCTATATTGGATTACTTGCCATCTAGAGGAGGGGGTAGAGGAAAGAGAGGGAGAAAAATTTGGAACAAAGTTTTTCAAGGGTGAATGCTGAAAACTATCTTTGCATGTAGTTTGAAAATCAAAAGCTACTTTAAAAAAAAAAGGAGGGAGGAAACAACTTTTCTGATTCCGACTCAGGATTTGGATCCCACAATTTCTATCAAGACTGAATAATAACATCAATCAATTAATTAATTGCTGAGTTCCAATGCTGACAACCTAACTCTGTCAGAATATAAATTTTCTTAGTGGCTAAATGGCCGCTCCCCAAGTTGGCAGAACCATTTAGAATCCTGCAAAAACTAAAACATTTGGAAAGAGACATTATTGCATTGAAAATCCGGTCTTTAAAAGTTGAGCTAAGTAGAGTTTTCCAAACCAACCCTTGAACCATCAGAAGGTAAGCAAGAGATAATAGGTTTTAAGAAGTTCCTGACATGATTTGGACCTGCATAAAAAGTACCAGTTTCTTCTAAGATTGGAAATGTGGTTTTTTTCCTGTTAAACTCTGCTTAATAAAATTTCATGACTCTGATGTTTTGAAATGACCCAAAGGATTTCGACTCATTGGGCAAATGTCAATTTGATTATTCAAACATCTGACTCCCTATTTGCAAATACACTGGTTTATATAAAAAAGCCAAAACATCTACATTTTTAAGATGTAAGAAAATTGGAGGTTCTCTATTTTATAGAGATTTTTAAAGACAAAGTTCATTAAGTGACTTTTAAAAAGCAGGATGATAGTTACCCTAGCAATAGCCTTTTCTTAAAACAGTAACCCTTAAATTAATTCTGGCAGACTTTGACAATTGAGCACCAACATACAGGGATTGCAGCCTCATCTAAACTTATTCTCACTAGGAAGCCTTCTCTGAAGTCTAATCTCATCTGACTTTAATTACTCCTTTATTAAACATCTCTCATGTCCTGCTGCCTGTTGTCAGACTGCCTTTCTCTGAGGAGGATTGAACTTGGGGTCAGATAGGGGCTCTAGGTGGAATCTATAGGGTAAGTTATCATTGCTCAGATCCCCTCTGGGATATATTTGTGTTTCACCCCTGAAACAGGGCAGGATCTTACCACAGATCCAGTTCCAGAAGCCTATGGGAATACAAATGCACCATGTGAGCTTCTGGCTGCTTGTCCCAAAGGGGTGACAGTCATGGACACAGAATAGACCCAAAGGGAAATGCAAAGGCATAGCTGAGAACTCTAAGCACCCCAGAGCCCCTGGACACTTACTTCCACGTCTTCCCAGAGACTTTACCATGGATCACAAAATCATGGAATTTTCAAGGGACTTTAATGGTCACACAATGGCCAACACACTTGGAAAGTGGTCTTTCAACTTCTGCCTGAGGATCTTCAATGATGGACACCTTCTTGGGGAAACTCATTTCACTTCAAAATAGTTCTAATTATGAGGATGCTTTTCCTAATACTTAGATTAATTCTTTCATCTCTCTATTGCTTCTCATTCTGTCAGTTGGACTCCAATAGAACAAGTTTAATGAATATTTCTTCTTTAAAATATTTGAAGATAGCTATTATTTCCCCTCTGAGTCTTCTCCAAGTTAAACTCTCCCCACTTCTTTCAACTGATCTTCATAAAGCAGGAACTTGAGGTCATCACCTATGCCCACTGGATCTCTTCCTGGTACTCTAACCTATAAATACCCTTCCTAAAATATGGCATCCAGAACTCCAGCTGTAGCTTTTATGACCAGTTAAGGTCAGTTCTGACAGATGTCCTCCAGCATTGATTGTAGTGATGATCTCACAGAAATATTTTTTTCTTTTATTTGGCTCAAGTGCAGACAGATTTAAGAAGCCAGTCTCCAAGGGGCAACCCTGGCTATGTTCCTCTTCCCCTGCTAAAATTATACTCCTAAGACTTCTTCCCTATTTATTCCTTATGGGAAGGTGCCCATAGCCTATCTGGGAAATGTTGGTTAAACAAGTAGCTAACTAACTCAGAGACATTTCCTTTTACTAATTTCCACTTCTTATCCTTTTTACAATTCTATGAAAATCATAGAATTGACCATTCAAAATCACCAACTGCTAGTAAGTGGTCTAGGGACAGCCACCAAGTTTGGCCAAAGGCAAATGACAACTTATTTGAAAGTAGACCAGGAGCAATAATAATGAAGGGATGCTATTAGTATGCAGACACATTCTGGGAGTGTACTGGTAGCAAAATGTGATGGAGAGGGAGAGTCATATGTTGTTAAACTTTATTGCCATAATAATGTTCCTTCTTGTGAAAAAGTCCACGTGTCTATTGGGTCTCATGGTTAAAAATGTATTTTTTTTGTGGGCTGGGTGAGTTCCTAAAAGTTTCACTATGAAGGGAATATTCCATTCTGGCTCTCGGTCAGGTATTTGGGGGAGAAAAGATCCACCAGATACACAGCCTTACATTATTACTGGCAGTGGCTTTGGGAACAAGTCAGTTGGGTGCGACTTCATTTAATACAGTCCTTTTTTAAATGGATGACAAGAAGACTTTAAGCAAGGCACCCAGCTTAAAAAAACAGAAGCAGTACATCCAGCAACCCAAAAGAAAAAGCTGGACATCTTCTCCACAGAGGGGCAAGATTCTTTCCCCTCGTTTTCCATAAAGACCTTCTCCATCAGCAAGAGCTTTGCTAGAAGATGCTGGTTGTAATTGAATCTAAGATCCAGCCATACTGTGTAAAAAAAATAATTGATATGCAGAGACTCCAAAACAGCCTTTGGGAATCCAACATCTGGTTTGGAAAAGGTCCTTGTAGGCCAACCCCCTGTAGGCTGGAGTAGGAGAAGAAAACAGGAAGTTTTATTCATCTTACTTTCTTGGTTTTTCAAGTTACGGTATCCAGCTGTTTATATCAACTCTGTTTTTCCTGAAAAAGGAAAACGAAAAAGAAAAAACAAAACAAAATAAAAAGGGACCACTATAGAGAATCATAAGTCATACTCTTTCTTTACAGTAACCCTTTGTTTAAAATGGGAGCTTATATTTGGATAAGCTATCTTTTTTTCCTTATCTTTTCTCCCCAAATATCTCTTCCCTAGGTTCCTTCCAGACCAAAACAAGTGAAGAGAAATTGAGGGATATTGGAAGAAAAGTAGAAAGGGAAGGACTAAGAAAGAGAGAAGAAAAGCCTGGAGGGGAGGAATGAGAGGAAAGAGAGGCCATTTATGTGAAATCTAAGAAGCACATTAACATGGCCAGATTTGAGGATTCTGCCAATATGACAAATGAAAATTCAATGAGGTACTGCCAGATGTTGAGCAGCAGGCTGATGGAGACCAACAGGAAAAATGTCTGCAAAGCAACAGGATTGAGAGGATTGTTTTTATATGGTTTAAAAATGAGTAGCAGCATTTCACTCACTATTGTGACTCAAAGAATTACTCAACTAAACCTGCTTGGTTAGCATTGAATTCAACTTTTTATTTCTCTTATGGTCCACTCCTTGTCCCCTTGGGCAATGGGGGAGTAGAATGGGATCTGAAGTAAGACTTGGAAGCCAAGAGAATTCTAAGTCCGGTGCTGATATTAGCCAGCTGGGTGATGTTTGTGGGATGATGGGAAAAGACTATACCAGCTCTGAGAAACAATGAAGTGACATATACCACAATGTCTCCTTCTGCTTTAAAAAGAAAAGAAAAGAAAGAAAAAGAAATAACATATTCAGGGCATTACTTTTTTAAAATTTTAATTATTAAATTATTAAAAATTTTAATGTTTTTCTATACTCTGGACTTTTTAAAATATCAGTCTAGAGAAGCCTGTGGACCCATTCTCAGAATAATGTTGTAAATGTAGAAAATAAAGTACATAAGATTATAAAGGAAATTAACTATATTGAAATGTAGTTTTCAAAATATTTTTGGAAAACAACTTCATGGATCCCTGCTTAAGGACCCCCTCATTTTAGAGATTAAGACAAAAATCCAGAGTGATTAGGAAGTGTGTTTAAGACCTTCCAACTTTCCAGGGATAATGAAAAAGCTAATTTAAAGAAAGCTCTGAGGGACTTGGAAATCATAAATTCTTTCTTACCAACAACAATAATTGATACTTTTATAATGCTTTAAGGCTTACCAAGTATTTGACAAATATTAAGGATGAGGACAGTCATTTATCAAATAGTCATTGAACACTCACATAATATTAGAATCATTAGGTGTTTGAGGTCCATCTAAAACTATCAACCTCCCGGACCTCATGCTTTAGTGGAGGAAGCAAGCTGAATGAATATGAAAATATGAAAATGTTGCATATCTAGTATGAAGTCTCATCCAAAGACCAACTGTTCTCTGGGAGCCAAGTGGCACCCCAGCCTGGAATATGGCCCTTAGGAAAATGGCATCCTAGGGCTTGAAAGAACAAGAAGTTTATTTTCCAGAGAAGTATTTACTCACTTTGATTTTCCCTGAGGACCAGACCCAATAGGATTCTATTATTTTCCCCTCCTTGTACCTAACCTTTCAGCAAAGGGTCAAATTCAGCCCCCCCCCAAGTAAAGGATTTCTGTGTACATCTAAGAATAAGGGGGAAATTTGGAGATGGAGAGGTCCAGGGAGACTCTGTAACTAGGAATTATGCCATCTGCATTTATTTATTTTATATACAATTTCAAATTCTTTGAAATCTTCCAGGACCTTGGTTTGGCAGACTTTGGGGCACTTTGAGAGAAAGAGTTTGTATAGTTTAGCATTTCATTGCCTTTCTTTCCCAGTTTCTATTTTGCTCCCAAGATTGGCGTCACAAAAAAGCCAAAGTGGATATAGAATCCTTGGGGAGAGAAAGTCAAGTAGAGAGCCTTCAGTGAAAAAAAAATCATCTAAAGGTCAAAGAAGTGAGCTCCTAACCTCTTTAACTGAGGTTAACAGTACATCTTAATTGATTAAGGAGCAAATCAACTTGCATGGGTCCCCATACCCTAAGGCAAGGTGTGACTCAAAATTGGACATAAAGGAGAAAATATCTGAAATGTACCTACTGAGAAAGGTATTATGAGTGTTTTACAATGTGAAAATTATGATGTTATATAATTTATATCAACTCTGATATAGTAATATTGCAATAATAATAAATTATAATCAATAATTGTAATAATTGATAATATATCAATAAATTGTAATTAAAAAAGCTCTTAGTCTACCATGATTTTGCAGTCTCTGATCTTCATCCTCGTTTTTCACATTTAATTGTCCAGTCTGAACATTGAAAGTACATGAATCTCATTAAAACACAACTCACAGAACCATGTAATAGTAGAATTAGAGAGCTGGAAGATTCTTCAGAAATCATTCAGTAATTTGACATGAACCCAATGTCCTAGAACCCTATGAGGCTAATTTTAGAATTTTGCTCCTGCCTTGGGTCTTCATGGATGAAGAAGAAAGGACTCGGCTCCCATGTGAGTTGACAATATGTGTGTGTTTTTCAGATAGAGAGCAGCTTTGATTTCACTTTGGAGAAAATGCAAAGATAAAGGACTCACAGGAACTCATAAACAAAAACAAAGAAAAAATCAACTTTCTTTTAAATTCTACCATCCAGTGTAGACTCCTTTCAGCCCTTTATCTCAAATAAATTGGGATTGTCAAAAAGTGATTTATATGTGTGTGGTTGTAGATCTCTCTATATGTGGTGTGATTTAGAGGCACCGGATCTGTGATTTAGGAGAGCAATTGCTAGTTTCAAATAATGTGTTTGGGGCTCATCACCACATGATGAGATTGTAGACACCAAATGCTGAGATTCAGTCGTGTGAAGAATTTACAATGACCATTCTCTTTGGCAAAAGGGAAGTTTATTTAGGAGAAGAGATTACAGACAAAATGAAGAGATCATAAAGATACCAGGAGTGGTAAATATGAAGCAGAGTTGGGAGAGCACATAGTAAGGAAAAGGGTTTAAACAATTAATGATGGAAAAGATGAGTTCCTAATAGAACTCATAGTTAACCAGGAAAAAGGGAACACCCCATGAGGTTGGAGGATGCCCTTAGATGGCAGGCTGAATTTATGGAGGAGTTTAGCACCCTAAAAGAGTTCATTAGCTGTAAGAAGGACAAAGAATAGAGGCATAGTGGAGGATGAGAAGAGACACCACATACCATGGGGATAGGATAAGGGGAAAGACACTACAAGGCAGAGCGCCATGGCAGACTGACCCAAAAGGGGTTCAGCAAAGAATGTGAGCCACTGAGATTTGTTGGGGAAATTTAACCTTGGGGGTTTGATGTAACTCAGTTTTCTGACTGGACATAGCAAGTTGGGCTGCCCATGACCTTCACAGAGGGTGGGACTGTGAGGTTAAATTGATCCCCATCAGTGCCCTTCCTTGCTTGCTCCAAGGAGCAATACTCCAGTCCATCTCTGCCAATTGCACCCTGTTATTCAGGACCTTATCATATGGGTATGTACGTCTATGTGAATGTGTATGTACAATACATATATTTGTGTGTGTGTTCACACTTAATTGGAGCCTTTGGGGGGAGGGAGAAAAGGGGAAAAAGAATCAAGTAAAAAGTACACAGCACAGGACAAAAGAAAACCTACAAAGAAACAAAGAAAAGATGGACAGCTCTGAACACAATGGATGGTATTTATCATATAGGCTTTCTTAAAATGGGAATTTATTGCTTTATATTTTAAATCCTCTCATATTCTGCTGTGTATAGGGAAATGCATTTTTTTCTTTTTTCTACTTTGTATTTAAGTTTAAAATAAATAAAGAAGAAATAAATGAAATAAATGACTTCTTTCCCATAGACATGTTCCATGTGAATTGTTATTTGTCCTTCATTCTTGAAGAGGACCATGATGTCAGGGAGGACCATGGCATGCAAGTGAATTATATTTTAGTGAGGGAGGGCTGTGCTAGGTCACCACTTTCACTCCCTCCTCTAGAGCCATTGGAGTCCAGTGAGAAGATATGGATCAGGATAACTGGAGATAGCTGTGGATGCAGTGCAGTAGGAGACCTTGCCCTGAATATTTAATAATTGGAGAGATAGCCTTTCTCCACGTTTGCCCTCCCATATCATGGCTGGATGGTCCTTGATGGTCCTCCAGCTCTGCAGACATAGTGTTGCTCTTTCATCTAGGAAACATTATTTGGAACTCCTTCTTTCTCCAAAAGGCTGGAGCTAAGAAGATCCAGAACATTTCCAGATGACCAGTTCTGGATACTTTTACTGTTTTTCCAGAAGTCTGCATCCAGGAAGATTCCATCACTTCTTAGGGCTGCTACTAATTTGGACTTTATGGTTCCCTTCTCTCCTGAGAACTTCTGGAAGATTTTGCTATAACCTCTCTATGGTCTGTTATCTCTATTGCTGAAGGGATTCTTCGAGAAAAGTAGCATAAATAAACAAAGTCTCCCTCCCTAGAGATCAAAGCCTACTTTCTCTGATTACTGGTCTGTGCCCAGATCTTTCTCACTCTCTCTTGAAACTAAATCTACTCCCTACAAAGCCCCAACTCTGCAATCATGTTGTCATTTCAATCATGTCTTTGTGATCCCATTTGGGATTTCATGACAAAGATACTGGAGTGATTGGCCATTTCCTTTTCCAGCTCATTTTGCAGATGAGGAAACTGAGGTAAATAGGTTTAAGTGACTTGCCCAGGGTCACACAACTGGATCTGAACTTAGGTATTCCCATCCACTGAGTCACCCAGCTGCTTAAAGAAGCCCCAATCCTGATTACAACTCACATCCAGAATAGCCTTGACCCAATCAAATCTCCTAAAGCCCATAATCAATTATCTTCAATCACATGTTAGTGGGTCAGCAAAGATCTGAGCCAAAAGTACTCCTCAACCCCAAGAAGGCCATGTTATCAAAGTCCCAAATGGGTTGTTAATGGGAATAATTGTGGTCATCAAGGGTATATGATCAGGGTTTTTAAGTCCTAATTTGTTAACCTTTTAAAATGTCTTGGGGTTTGCACCTGGTCCATTTATTTATAAATGAGTTAGGAGCTAGGGAAGGCAAATATGATTTGCTCATGGTCCTGACATTAAGTTAAAAGTTTGCCCTTTTGACCTTTTATGCTTTTTTGGCCTGATTCCTAATTCAAATTATAAACTCCATAAAGGTAGTGATTATATGCTTTGCAGGCTTTATAGTTTCCAAAATATCTATTATAGTATTATAAAGACAAAGCTGTTGAACAGCTGCTCACAAATATTCCTCCAACTGGGGGTTAATGCATTCATACCATTTCTTAGCTCACAAACTTGCCAAAGTTTCCCTTCCATTAAAT
This sequence comes from Myrmecobius fasciatus, assembly GCA_023553655.1. NCBI lineage: Eukaryota > Metazoa > Chordata > Mammalia > Dasyuromorphia > Myrmecobiidae > Myrmecobius > Myrmecobius fasciatus. Next base: position 294,130 of record JAJPUD010000173.1, read on the forward strand.
AAGATTGTTAGTCCTTAACTTCATCTTGTTGAAGGGCCTCCAGAATCTTTCCTACTTTTCCAGTTTTGTTGCTCATTACTATTCAAAATAAACACTACAATTAAACTAGATTGGTCTACCCAGTGTTTTATCAAAGTAGATCACTCCATCCCATCTCAATGTCTGTGCTCATGCCACATTGTCCCCCAAATGCAATGTCTTTTCTTCTTCATGTCCCTTCAAATCCTACCTATTCTGCAAGGTACAAACCAATTCCTTCTTTTCCCATGAAACCTGTGATTGTATACTTGACATCTCCTTCTTCTGACCTTAGTACTAAATGTCTATACCTTATTTGACATTCTATTCTATTCTATTCTTCCTTATATAATTAAAAAAAGTGCAACAACCCAGAGAAGAACCAGAAAAACATTGTACACAGCAACAGCAAGATTGTGTAATGATCAACTATGACAGACTTAGTTGTTCTCAGTAATTCAGTGATCCAAGGCAATTCTAGTAGACTCAGGATGGAAAAATGCCATTTGCATCCAGAGAGAGAACTGTGGAGACTGAATGTGGATCAGATCATACTATTTTCACCTTTTTTCCATCTGCTTTTTTTCTTTCTTGTGGTTTTTCCCTTTTGTTCTGATTTTCTCTCCCAACATGACTCAGATGGAAATATTTAAAAAAGGAATGTACATATGTAATCTTAAAAAATAAAATAAAAAACTTCATATACTTTTAATTCCATATAGATTGTACACGTTTGTATCCCCACTGTGCTTACTATAACTGTGTAAACAACAGGTGTTTCATGAGTATCTGTAGAATTAAATTGATTTTATTGTGGATTGCTTTCCACGTGTTTCCAATCTGGTAGCCTTGTCTCTCCAACCGGTCTGTAAATTTCTTAATACCAGAAACTGTTGCATATACGTTTTTTAATCTAAAAAATTAAAAAGTAAATGAAGGATCAAATTATGAACTCTTTTTCATTTAATAAGCATTTATTAAAGTCTTATTGTGTTTCCAGGCAGCTAAGTGGTACAGCAAATAGAGTACCAGTCCTGGAGTGAGGAAGACTCATCTTCCTGAGTTTAAAACTGGCCTCAAACATTTACTAACTGAGTGATCCAAGGCAATTCCAGTAGTGTGAGCTAATCAGCACCAAAAGAATGATTTAATATTATAGAAATGAACAATTTAGAGGCTTGTTATAAAATGATGGAGAATAAAATGAACAGAACCAGGAGAAGAAATCACATGACATTATAAAAATAGACAACTTTGAAAGTTGTAAGAACTATAATCAATACAAGGACCATTATAATTTCAGAGGACTAATGATGAAACATGCTATCCATTACAAAGCAGTGAGTACAGAATTAGACACACACATATATGTATGTAACTCTCTCTATATAGATGCCCACATGTATACATACATATTTGTATATAGCCATTGGGAGAATTTGTTTTGCTTTATTATGTATACATGTCACAAGAAATTATTTGATATTCTTTTTCTATGAGGGGGCAAGACTTTAGGGGGAAGTAAAGTAGGTAGAGGGAGAGAGAGGAAATAGGTTGTCATCTTTTTTATTTTTTTTAATCTTTTTTATTTTTAATAGAGAGGTAGGTAGGGTGTTACAGATGTGAAATATTATATGCATTTTCAAACAAGGTCAAACAAGGTTTTATTTAATTGTTTTACTTTGTAATGAAAGATCTGTCACAAGGCAGAAATAATTATTACATTTTTTGTAATGTAAAAACAAAACATCAATTAACTGAAAGTGTAGAAATGAGAAAAAAGAAATAAAAAGTGAATATATTTCCCTTATGTCCCACATTCATTTTATTACCTCCAAAAAGGTATACAATTTTTTTTAGTAGTTGCCTGTCCTATAATGCAAAGTTTTCTTTCAATTTCCAAAGTAGCTCATGTTTTAACCAGCTACCTTTTCCCAACTCCCGCTATACAAGCCTCCTGGAGCCTCTCACCTCTTGGTTCAACAATTGGCATGGATTCCTAGTTGACTTCCTGTTCCAAGTCAAGGTTTTGGATGCTGATTCAGGAAACTTCATTAGTGCATACTATTCAAGACCTGTCTCCTCACACATCATCATGGCCAACAAGACGAGCAGGTGAACTTTGCTTAAATGGGTTATATTTTCATTTCTAGGAGTTAAGGGTATGACTTTGGCAACCAAAGTTCCTCACCTCTGGGATTCCTTTCCTGCCTAATCCAACATGTTCTCACAGCTGTGTGTTTGTCTATGTGTGTGAAAATCTGCAAATTAAATCATATTGATTGAGTCAGGAAAAGCCCTGGAACCAGTGGTTCCAATACAAGGCAGGTTTATCTGAAAGAGTCCGTTTAGTGAACCCCATTCTAATCATTAAGATTCTTACCTGTTTCCAATGGAACCAATGTACATCCAGTGCTATGTAGTAAGGAAAGCCAGATGTCCATCTGGAACATTGAAAGAGAAAAGTTATGAAACTTACCTTTACTGACGCATAGACCTGAGTTGAATTTTATTAGGAAGAATGGGAATTTTTCTTTTCCCAAGTTTTCTTTCAATAATAGGAGTTTTGTACTTGTGCTATGGAAATACACACACACACACACACAAATACACACAAATATGCTCCCCAATATATTATTGGGGACAATATTATTTTTTCACATAAATATACCTCTCACATCTACATAAATATGCACATTAATGCCTATATGCAGAGTAAAAAGAAGAGTTTCCAATAATATTTAGATGTTTTCAAAATGCTCTGGAAATTTTTCTGCCCATGGCTGCTATTGTCTGCTTTCCAGCCTTGGATGATAGCTCATGCATCCTTTTATTCTGTTTTCTCAGAACTGCCAGCATGTTCCTTATAACAAGAGGATGGCCAACTCTTTAACTTGACTTGGAGTGCTATCCTGATTCATTTAATATCTATGGGTGGCCTTTAAAGGAAAAAAAAGACATCTGAATCCCTTGTTTAGTCCCTTTCTTTTCCAACTGGTGGAATGGATTTCAGAAAGGTCAGAAAACTTGATTGAAAGAAGTATTTAATTCAAGCCCAGGATGCTGACTTGGCACTTTGAAAACCCTAAAGAATACTGGACCCATTTCCATTATATTCTATTTCCTGGCAAAGAGCAGGGCAATATCTCCACTGTTTTCCACAGTTAGGAAACTGGAGTTGGGAAATGTGAAATAACAGATGCTCAGGTATTGGTATGAAAAAGCTGCTGGCAGAAATGGCTGCATGTATTCCAGCTTCTCCTTGACACCATGGCTCAAGGGGGCAGTCCAGGAGGGAAAAAGCAGGATTTGGCTCTTACTTAGCAAGCACTACAAACAGGAAATGTAGAAAGATTGCTGGAAACTGCTCTTTCCAAGTTGCTTATCTTACATCAGAAATTGCTTTGCAGCAAGCAGACTATGTGGAACTAGAACAGAACTCAGTGGTCATCTAATCCAAATGCATTTCTTCACAGATGAGAAAAATGAATCCCAGGTTCTTTCATTGGCTTTATCCAATGTCATAAAGATAGTACAAAGGTAGGGTTTGAGGCTCCAGAATGGGGGCTCTTTTTGTAATATCATAGTGGGAAGCCACTATGAAATTTTTTTTTTTTTTTAAAGCTTTTTATTTGCAAAACATATGTATGGGTAATTCTTCAACATTGACCCTTACAAAGCTTTCTGTTACAAATCTTCCCCCCCCCAGTCCCCACCCCTCCCCTAGATGGCAGGAAGTCTACTACATGTTAATTATGTTAAAATACTTGACAAATCAAATATATATATATATATACATATTTCCACACTTATCATTTTTGTGCAAGAGAAATCGTATCTACAAGAAAGAAAAATCAGATAAAGGAAACAATGCAAGCAAACATCAACAGAGAGCATGAAAATGTTATGTTGTGGTCCACGTTTCACATCCCTCTCTCTGGGTGTATATGGCTTTCTTCACTGAACAATTGGAACTGGTTTGAAGCATTTATGAAATTGTTTTGAAGGTGCATTGCGGAAGGGAATATAAATCCCTGCCTTCAAGGAGCTTACTAACTTAGGAAACCCAAGAAGCACATATTGACAACAAAAATTGGGATGTGGAAAAGGTGACAAGGGAGGAAATAAATGAGTATTCTGAGGAGGGATACATGACATCTGGCTTAAGAGATCTGGGAAGAGGTACCATTTAACTGCATTTGAGGATGGATTTCAAAAGGGGAAGATGGCAGAAGGAAAAAAGGTGAAGGAGAGAGAAATTTTAGGAACAGGATAAAGATTCAGCAAAAGGAAAAAGACTGGTAAAGAATGGATGAGTTTGGGAAATGGGGAATGGTCTAATTTAATTGAGTATATATCTATATCAATTTTGGTATAAATCAATATAGATGTTGATAGATGATTATATAGCCATAGATATCACTGTTGAGAGAGATAAATACTGGGGAACAAATTTCTTCCTTCAGATTAGACTATTTCAGAGTTAAGCAGCTGCTGAGAATTCAGATTTCTCTTTCAGAGACCATGATAAACAGTCAAATTTACCAAATTTAGTCTTTTAATAGGACCTATTATTTGGAAGAAGGAAGGAAGATAGGAGTGTGACTTCTCTTCATTGATGCTGAGCACAACTCCTCCAAGATTTCCCATTCTTTTGGTTTCTTATACATATCTTTCCCTTGGCTTGATAGATGAAGGAGAAATTGAGAGAAGTCAGTCTGTATTAAGGCTGTTGAACTTTGAACTCCCTCTACGACTAAAAACAGAGAAAACAAAAGAGGATATGCAAAACATCTTTCTCCAGATGATTATTTTAATTATTGTGACAAAATCACACCGGTGAATTTGATGGAGGAAAGGAAAGAAATAGGAAATGAAAAGACAGTTAGCAAAGGCTTATTATAGTTATACTAAGTAATGGTCTCACATTAAATATTAAGCAATCATGTTATTTAATGTTAAGTAAAATGTTCTTGTTGTTTCCCTCTCTTATATGTACTCCTTGAGAGCCAGGATAATTTCTTTCCATCTTTCTTTCTTCCTGTCTGTCTTTTTCTTTCTTTCATTCTTTCTTTTTCTTTTCTTTCTTTCTTCCCTTCCTTACTCTATCCTTTCCTTCTCTGCTTTCTTTCTTTCTTTCTTCTTTTCAGAAACAATCTCTATCCTCTTGCTCAGAGTCTGGTACAAAATAGGTTCTTAATAAATACTTGATAAATTGATTAAAAAGACAAAAAAAAATAATTGTCCCTATTCCTATTCAGGACTCTACAGTGATTCTGTCTCTTTCTTTCTTGGGGCTAACTGTTGGAGCAAAATCAGCAAGATTCCATTTAATCATCCAAAAAAATTTTTTAAGTTCCACTAAGTGTGAAGCACTCTACTGAACACCAAAGAGTAATATAAACGTGAATAAGGTTGGTAAATGTTTAACAACCAGTTCTCAAAAAAAAATGCACAACACACAAAATTTTCTACATTATTTAAGCCTACACAATCGACACAACAATAAATTAAGCCCTGATTTATAGAATTGGTTCATTTCTGAAGTACTCATATTGAAAATTGTTTTGGCTCTTGTGAGCTGCTAATACACCTCTGATCGGCTCTTCCTTTTAGGAAATTATATTCCAGGAGAAGAAACAAAAGATATATACTCAAATAATTACAACACAAGGTGGGTGTAAAAAAGTGACTCTCCCAAATATTCAGAGAAAGAGAAATTTAAAAAGGTTGTGAGGTTCACATATTTTAAAGCCTGTCCTCCCACATGTAGCATGGGACCATTGTTTGTACCTTGAAAGGAGGCAGAATAGACATCTCTAGCCTCACCTCTCCCTGCCTTCTCCAAGGGAGATTTCTACTCCTGCCAAGAAGAGAAGAATAATTTGGGGTCACGGCTCTCCTCAGAGACAGGGGATACTGGGCTAGAATTATATCTATCTGCTCCTTTAAATATTATTAATTTAGGGGAAATGATCAAGCTCAAACCAACTTCTGGTAGCTAATTCATTATTGGGAGGAACAGGACCCCAAGTTTTATATTCAATGTTTGACCTCTTTCCTATGAGATTCCAGTCCCATAATGAATACCACATAACACTTGACCAAGAAATGTATTTATCTAAATCAGTGCCCTAGTTCAGACACTTACTAGAAGTAAGTTAGCCTCCTGGAGTTTCAGTTTGAAGCTCTATAAAATAGAAATAATGCTTGGGTTACCTACCTCACAGGGCTTTGTGGGACAAAAAAATTCTAAATCTTAGAATATAATATAAACATGAACTATTATTCATTCTGCATGGGGTAAAAATAAAGAATACTTCACAATTTCTCAACAGCTGGGGGTTTATAGTTCATTCAATTTAAGTGATTCATTCTTCTCTCTCCCTTTTTTTTCCTCCTATTTTTTTAATTGCTGCCAATGGTGGCAGACACAGCCTCTGTGGGAGCATTATGGGAAGGAAACTGAGTCATGTTGTATTGAGCAAATGGAACATCATAAGACCACAGCCTTAGAGGTGGAGGGGATTGTATGATCATTTAGTTCAAGCCTATCATTTTACAGATGAAAAAACACAAGAAGTGTTTTGTCCAGGATCATCTGTAATGAGCAGAAGAATGGAGATTTGGACCCAGATTCCTTGACTTTAAGTCCAAAACTCATTTCATCGCATAGTAGTGAAAAAGATTAGAGTATAATAAGATAATTAGGACCTTTAGAATTTAGAATTCTCTCTCTATCCTTCTCCAAGGGAGACTTCCATTCTTGCCAGAAGGGGAAACAGAATTTGGACCCAATCTGTTCTTAGAAAGAGGCAGTATCAGTCTAGAATTATGTTTATCTGTGATTAGGTGAGAATCATCTAAAGAAATCTGTTGAACTCATTAGAGAAGATTTGAAAAGGGATTCAGAGTTTAAAAGAGAAAAGTAAATGGGAGAGGAGCCCCACTCTGGCTAGCCCTAGGGATAAAGAACTAGAAATCTGAAATAAAGGTGGGCTACCTCAATTCTTCTTTTTTCCCCTTAGGGTAAAATTATATCATACAATTTCATGCCAAGTAAAATCAATGTGGACCTTCTGTAGCTGCTATCATATATATGATACAGAGGTAAAGCAGAATCATAAAGTGATTTGATTTATAAAGAGTCAATGGGCAGACAAATGCTTTGATGGTAAGTTCAACCTCAGCTAAGCCAAGAGGATGGACTATATTTCTGACTTGATGCTGATTGTCCTTGGAATAGCTTCTAGCAAAATCAGTGAAACATCTCAGCTTCATTATTCCTTTGCTTTCCAAAGGGAGATAAGTTGACTTTGCAAAGCAGAGAATCCAATCTTATTTCACAAATAAAAGCAATGAAATGGAAACATTGTCATTTACAGTATTCCTCCCATACCAGCTGTATTGCCTCCTTTAAAAAAAAAGTCCATTAACGATGATGTCTTGTTGTTTTTTGGTCATTTAGTCATGTCTGAGTATTCATGACCCCATGGACCTTAGTCTATGGGGTTTTCTTGGCAAAAATACTGGAATGGTTTACAATTTCCTTTTCCAGTAGATTAAATCAAATAGAGGTTAAATGACTTATTCAGTCCCACACTGGTGTCTGAAGCTGGATTTGAACTCAGGTTTTTCTCATTCTAAGCTTTATCCACTGAACTACTTAGCTGCTTGCAATGATGATATTTCTAGTCTGTGTATCTCAGTTTAAAGTAGAGATAACCCCAGTTTATAAATAAGCTACATCCCAAATATTTTTAAATTTTGCATTTGGAAGTTAAAATGTATTTTCTTATAGAAGCAATGCAGCAAAGGGTGGTTAAATTCCCCAGGATAGTCTAGAACAGTTATTTAGCTTATAATATAGCTGAACTAAACTACTGGATTAATAGTACTATAGAACCTAACCATTCATTTGTTCTTGTAATAGACATTGATCAAGCACCTACTGAATATTCTAGGTTCTGGGAAAGATATAACATTTTGATAATTCCTGCCCTCATGAAGCTTATAGTGTAGTAGACAGATAACATAATTATCCACAATACAAATACAATTTATTATATTGTTAAAGCATTAGAAAACTTCCCAATAGCAATTTCTTAATATTAAACATATAGAAAACAGTCATAAAGATAAAGCAAGTGGAAAATCCCATCTAGAAGTACAAAAATTTATGTATTTAGAGTATCAATAAATACAAAAATGTTAATTAACATGTAATAAGATAAAGGTAAGAGATGACCACTGGTGAGAATAATAATTAAAGTGCACATGTCAGGAACTGTCAGGGAAAAAGTTGAAATAGGATAGTCATGATTGAGGGAGTAGATTATGGAGACTTTTACTCCATAAATCTCCTCACCCATTAGTAAATTCCTCGAAAAGGAGGAATCCAGATAAGTAGCCACATTGAATCAAAAAAAAAGAACTAAAGACCCAAGGAAGACACTCCCTATTCCTCACCATCTCTGCCTGACTTGCTCTATTCAAATAACTTATCTTCCCTAGTCTAGGGTATTTAAAAATTTATTTCAGGTTACCAATCTTGCTCTTTTGAACCCATAAATTAACTTAAACTGAAAAAGGTTTGTGATTCCTTGTAGGAGAACTCATTAGTCAACAGATGCACCACACATTTCTCACTAGATGCTGGATGCATCTCACACTTTTCCCAAACCGACCATTTTCCACAACCTCTGTCCCATAGTCTCTAGTATCAACTAGGCAACAAGGGTTAGAGACCTTGAGTTTTTTTTTAATAAAGAGGAACAGATGAAACTATAATTAGAGCAAAAGCTTAGGGTGATGGGGTTATATAATAGATAGCACCAGGTGTTCCCAATGGCAAGAATCTAAAATGGCTTTCCAACTAAGGAAACTTCCACATGAAGGAAGGAATAATAGAAATCATAGAGCATCTTTTTCTGAGGGATACTTAGATTATTAAACCAGCCATTGTTCTTATCAGTGCAGCAACATCTCATCAGCCTCGGTGGTTGCAATTCAGCAAATTGTTATCTACAATTTTTCTGAAGGGAAAAGCTGGGGAGATGAAACACATGTATACTCATTACCTACACACTTGGGATCAAGATGGAAAATGCCACAAGAACTCTTTGCTCTCTTCTTTCCAGTATTTTTGCCCCAGAATTATTTGTAAAATTGTTCCACAATCCCTCAATTCTACAGTGTTAGTGCTGGTAGATTCTGGGATAGTATATTCATGGTAACATGGGGCTAATCCAACCCAACATGATATGTTTCAAACCCAAGGTTCTGAGCCATTGCTCCTTTTCACTGTATGGGATCAATATGGTTTATCAAAAGAAATGCATCAAACATCAATATTCTAATTAGCTTGTCAGCCAGTTAAAATTCCACCCCCAGGGATTTCTCAGAAAGATAACTCTCTTAAGCAATAGCTTCCAAGTAAGAATACAGTCTGTCTGGGGAACCTAGGACACCTAGCCTTTATACCCCTTCACTCATATTCTTTATTTTTTTTATTAAAGCTTTTTATTTACAAAACATATGCATGGGTAATTTTTCAACACTGACCCTTGCAAAGCTTTCTGTTCCAAATCTTTCCCTCCTTCCCCCCACCTCATCCCCTTATACATACATGTTAACTATGTTAAAATACATGACAAATCCAATACTCATATTCTTTATAATGGAACTTTTGTGGATCTGAATAGTTGTAGGCTAAGGACTATTTCTGTAGAAAAGGAATTTTTTTGGAAATCATTTGCAAATCAACAATGAATCACATAACAGATATGAAAAATTGTGCTTCTAGGGAAAGAACATCCTGAGCGACCCACAGAGACTAATAATGATGATTGTTTTATTTTTATATCATCAGTAAACACAATCATTGGGAGGTACAGTGTGTTCAGTGACAATCGATTTTGGCAAGAAGTCCTCAGTTCAAATGTTCTTTACAAGATCCAATGTAAAGAAGAAGGATAGAGTCCAGAAAGCAGCATGTTTTATAAGGAGCCAGAATGGGTTAGCAGCCAAATGGAACATGGCAAAGAGAAGAGTACTTAATAACAAATGTGGAGTGGTTCCATGGTTCCTACTAGTCACTTCTTAGTGCCTTCTAGAAGACCATCCAAAGTCCAAATGACCCCCAAGTGCCAAGCAAGCAGTGAAAGAAAGAACATAAAATAACTTCTTTCCACTATTCCTTCGGAATAGATGGACTTTAATTAGCAAACAATGGAAAAATCAAATAGGTGAATTTTACTTTTTTAATAGTTCATAGCTGAGATTTGGTTTTCCATACTACAACAGGTACCCTGATGTCAACAGCACATTTTGCTCTAATCAAGGGCATTTTCTTAAAGGGATTTCAGGAGTTGTAGAGAAACAGTTTGAATTTGTCATATTAGCTTAGCATCCTTAAATAATCATTTGATTTCCAGAGTTTAAAAGAAAAACCCACTGGAAATCTAATCATTTTATTTTCTATCAAGGCAGCTGATTTTTAAAATAGCAATAAGATTCAAACTATTTCTCTGCCAACAAGGAAAAACGTGTTGCTAAGTTTGGCCTAAGAGGTAAGTAGTATAAGTCAGATAACACTGCAAGATAAAAGGGAGGGGAATTAAAATACCTTTTGTGTATATGAGTTTTCATGTTCAAGTGAATTACATTTGAAATCATTTATGCTCAACATCTGTTTTATTCTCCAATTGGGACCTTTGCAGATAAATTTGGCTAGTATTTTCCTTTCTCTAAAGAGACATACATATCAAAAAGGGATTGCAATTGGCCAAGAGTGAAGCAATCTCAAATCATCAGAGGAACTTATTCCTTGTCACATAATGGAGAATTCTGATGATGTTCCAAAGATACATGTGCAAATTCAAATTATCTCTGCAGAGATCATAGTAGCATATTCCTATATTCAATATCAATAACTCTACTTCAGCACTCCTTTGTATGGGATTCATCTTTCCCTAAAGAGTCACATGCAATTTATAATGCTGGAAATAAAGCTAAACAAAATCCAATTTGGTGGTCAGTATGGGCTGGAATGAGAGTTTAATTTTCGGCTGTCACACTAACAAATTAAACAAGACAGAAGAAATAAGTATCACTGAAACTTTTCCCAACTCTCCATTTCTATGATTTTGTGAATATACTTATACTTTGGAATTACCATGTCTTAATGAAGATCTTATTTAACTCAACAGCTTAGATAAATTCAATTATGTAGTAAAAAAAAATACCTTCTAACTTCAGAAAACAAAGTGGCTTCAAATAAATCATTTTTTAACTAATGATAACAAAATCCAGTGAGTAAGCATGGCACCATGTGACTTTACTGACAATGGAAAAACTGTGAATAGAAAGCAGGTAATGTGAAAAAAATGAAGCTTAAGCTTTTAGTACATAGGAAGCTCAACATGAATCAACAGTATGATGTGGTTATCAGACAAGCTAATTCAATAATACATGACATTACTATAAATTTAGTATGTAGAATCCCACTATGTTGATTCTGCCATAACTAGAATGTTGTATTTCTTTTGGGAACTACATTCATAAGAGGGAAAGGGATACACCCTCTGAAACAGGGTGACTAACTTAATAAAGAGATTAGAAACTTTTTTATTAAAGCTTTTTATTTGCAAAACATATGCATGGGTAATTTTTCATCATTGACCCTTGCAAAGCTTTCTGTTACAATTTTTTTCCCTCTTTCCTCCCCCCTCCCCTCTCCCCTAGATGACAGGAAGTCTAATACATGTTAATTATGTTAAAATACTTGACAAATCAAATATGTGTATACATATTTAGAGAGTTATCTTGCTGTAACAGAAAAATTGGATCTACAAGGAAAAAAAAATCTTAGAAGGGAAACATAATGCAAGCAAACATCAATAGAGAGCGTGAAAATGCTATGTTGTGGTCCACACTCAGTTCCTACAGACCTCTCTCTTTGTGTAGATGGCTTTCTTCATCACTGAACAACTGGAACTGGTTTGAAACATTTCACTGTTGAAGAGAGCCTTGTCCATCAGAAACTGATCATCATATAGTCTTGTTGTTGCCATGTATAATGATCTCCTGGTTCTGCTCATTTCACTTATCATCAGTTCATGCAAGTCAGAGATTAGAAACTTTGAGATAATATAAGGATAGAACTGTTTAGTTTCAAGGGAAATAAAAGACTGGATAGAAAACACCATTGTTGTTGTTCAGTTGTGAGTGACTCTTCATGACCCTATTTGGGATTTCCTCGACAAAGATACTAGAGTGGTTTGCTATTTCCTTTTCCAGCTCATTTTATAGATGAGGAAACTGAGGCAAACGTTAAGTGGCTTGATCAGGCTCACACAGTCAGTATTGTTTGAGGTTGTATTTGAACCCAGATCTTCCTGATTGTAGACCTAGCCCTTTTCCCTCTATGGTTCTACCATACTATCTTCAAATTTTTAAAATGTGGAAGAAGGATTATACTGATTTTGCAAGTTCTAGGTGGAAGAATTGAGATCAAGGGTATAACTCAAAGAAAGAGAATTTATGAAAAAACTTCCTAATAATTATCATGTAATCTTAGGACAACAAGTAACCTCTTACACAAAAACCTTGGTGAATGTTCATCCAGAATCTATTGAACACTTACCATTTTAGGGCCTCTCACTGTTGCCCACAGAGCCAATTCTAGTAGAATGTAAGCTCCTTGAGATGAGGGATTTATTTTTATTTTGTCTACGTCTCTTCAGTGCTAGCATAATATCTTTCATAAACTAAGCACTTAGGAAATATTAATTTGATTGGGTTTAACTGAATTCCACTTTGGGAAGTCTCTAATTATCTGAAAGGTGTCCTTGCTCCCCATAATTATATAGGCTTTTTTTTTAATAAGGCAATGAGTTTTCTTACCCAAGAAGTGTTCCTTCAGCCAAATGACTGAAAGTTTGTGGTATTGTAGAGGGCGTTCCTCCTTTGAAAAATGGTCACATTAGATATTCTGAGAGCTTCCTTATTCACTGTAATTTTATGATTTTATGTTTCTTTAAATCTCTACAATAATTCACACAAAACTTTGTGTTCCATGTACTGCCATATTTTAGCTATTCAGAAGTAAAATAAAATAGGAGATGGACTCATTAAAAATTTTTTTAAATAAAAAAAAAGTCTTGGGGGCAGCTAGGTGGTACAGTGGATAGAGCACCAGCCCTGAAGTCAGGAAGACCTGAGTTCAAATCTGGCCTCAGACACTTAACACATCCTAGCTGTGTGACCTTGGGCAAGTCACTTAACCTCAATTGCCTCAGCAAAAAAAAAAGTCTTTTTATTGTATTTATATGTGACATATGTTTGCATCTTACTTTTTCATCTCTCCCCTACTTAGTATAATGGTTTATATGTAGTAATCTTTCATTCATCCATCTTTGTTGAATTACTAGACCATTTTCAGCACTCTACAATACCGTAGATTTGACTCAAATAAGTTCAGGGATCAATCAGGACTTCACACGTTTGCTGGTGATATACATTGTATTTTGGGTTTGAGTCCTGTTTGTTACACTCAACCTGGTTTAGCCCATCTGCCAAGATAGTTTGTAACAGGGTGTATGTGGACTTTGCAGGTAGAGAGGGAAGTGAGTGACAAAGCCATAAAATGACCCTTTTCCTGAAATCTGTGGAAAACACCCACTCCAACTTTCCTCTGGAGCTTATAAACCATACGAAGTTCAAACTGGTTCTTGACTATCCCCGGGCCAGACCCATGCCAATTTAACACAACTGTGACCAAAGACGTTAGACATGGTTTAACTTAGTTTGGATTCAGTCTCCTTCTCTGTTGTATATCAGAAGTTTGGAAAGTCATCCTCAGCCTCCATCCAAAAGTCTCATCTCAGATTTTATATGAGAACCAACATGTGCTGTGATCAGGGAAGATTCAGTCAAGTCCCATGGATGCCCCTTGCCAAGGAGGAGGCGTCTCAAAAGTAGGTAGGGTTCAGTAGTCCTGTCCTTCCATGTTCAACACCAAGGGATAGAAGCCTCTTCAGAACCGCAGGGAGATGATATCTTCCTCTAGAAGTCATTCATTTTGAGAATTTGGTTACTAATATTTTAAGTTTCTACTTTGCTGATTATCCATCAAAAATATAATCCTTTAAAGGAGACTCTCACTATCATTCCCCAGGGTCCTATATCTATAAAATGGATTAGTGTGTTTGCTCAAGGAATCATTCAATACAATAAGTTCTTTTCCTAGCACCTGAACAATTTCCAATAGAAAGTTTGGCTTTGATATTAAGTCTTTCAGGCTACTAGAGAAATATTTATTATACTACTCAGAAGAATCCATCACTTCAGCTATTAATGAATCAAAGATTCGATGTAAATAAAGTATTTTAGCTTTCTTTGTGGAGGCAGTGGGGTTTGAATGCTGGCTTTCCAGTCAGTGGAGCTGAGCTCAAATTTCAACTTATAATCTTACTGCCTACCTAAACACCCTTTGACAAGTTATTTAATGGGGAGTCGGACTTAATAATCTCTTAGATCTCTTCTAGCTCTGATCTCTGATAATATGATTGATTTCTAGGAAATGTTCTGGGATTAGAATTGGGTTTAGTTTAACCTTCATCTCTTCTATACCTCTACCATTGAGTACTGATGGAGGAGGCAAAATTCTGCTGTGGATTTAAAGTCAAGAGATTTTTATTTGAATCCAGTTTCAGGATTACCAAGGAAAGTAAAAATATTAAAATACTTTAATGAAAAGTATTTTAAAAATAAATTTGCAGACTGTTGTTAAGAATCCCTAAATTATCTTTAAGATTGCTTCAATCTCTAAATCTTAAAATTCAAATCTGTGCAGGTCAGAGGCAAGTGTCCTTCCCTTTCTGAATTTCAGTTTTATCCTCTGTAAAATGAACAAATCAGAGTCGCACTACCTACCTCACTGGATTGTTGGGTAGAAAGTGCTCTGGCTTATATGAGCTATGCTAAATGAAATAAGCAGAACCAGGAGATCATTATACATGGCAATAGCAAGATTATATATGATGATCAATTCTGATGGACGTGGCTCTCGTCAGCAATGAGGTGATTTAGACCAGTACCAATGGTCTTGTGATGAAGAGAGCCATCTGCACCCAGAGAGAGCACTGTGGAAACTGAGTGTGGATCACAACATAGTATTTTTTTACTTTTTTGCTATTGTTTGCTTGCATTTTGTTTTCTTTCTCATTTTTTTTCCTTTTGGATGTGATTTTTCTTGTGCTGCACGATATTCATGGAAACACTTATAGAAGAATTACACATGTTTAATATATAGTGGTTCACTTGCCTCCTGAGAGGGAGGAAAAGAGAAAAATTGAGAACACAGGGTTCTGTAGGGATGAATGTCAAAAATTATTCATGTATATATTTTGAAAATAAAAAGCTATAATTAAAAAAGGAAATACATTTACAAGCTTATAAAAAATAGAAAGTGCTCTATAAAAAAACAAAGTTATTTGGGGGGTGCTATGGGCACAAGATGTTACATTCATCTAAAGTTGGTCTCTGAGTAAATTGTTTTTGCTTATCTGTTTGTGATCACAAGAGAAGGTAGAGGAGAGTCATATGTGTAGTAATGATTGGGATGTAAAAATAAAAGGCATTGGGTCCTATCCTGAGATTTGGAAGGGACAGCTAATCCCATCTTGTCATTTTACAGATGAAAAAAACATAGTCTCAGAAAGTAACTTGCCCAACATTCTTCCAAGTAGCTCGATGGAAAGGGTAGCATTCGAACCCAGATTTTGTCTTTTTAAAACCATCTTTCTCCTGCACATCAAGATAAAGAAACACAATTATGTTATCCTAAACAGCAGGACAGAGTGTATAGACTAAAAGTTCTTTCTGTCTTGGTTATTATAGGGGAGGAGAGGAAATGAAGCTATGGGCTAATTATCTCAATTATCCCCATATATCATCCTCATGTCTGTTTTTGGAACAGCTGGAAAGCCAGCTCCTCCCCCCAGCCACTGGCCAGCAGCAGCAGCTAGGGGACACACCAGAGCTTCAGGCAACATCAAGCCTTCTCTCTGAAAGGACAGCTCTGTCCAATTACAGTTTTTTGGAAAATAGGCTTGTAAACTGAGCCTCTTGACAGTAGATGGCAGCAAGAGACAAAGAATAGAATATTTAGTATTCATTTCCTTTCTTGGTCCTATGTCATGGAACTTGGGTATTTTAATGGTAGAAGAAAACAGATTCCAAAATTCAGACTGGAGAGATATTCATGGCTGTGTGCATTTAGCAGAACTGGATTCACAGAGGATCAAGGTCAAATGTCCTCATTAGGAAAATGAATGGCTTGGTCTCTACAATAATAATAATATAATAGCTAGGACTTATGTAGCGCTTTTAGGTTTACAAAGCACTTTATAGATTTGATCCTCCCCAGTTTTTAAAGATGAGGAAACTTCAACAAGTAGAGATTAAATGACTCAGCCAGAATCACACCATTAGTGCCTAAGACCCAATTTGTACTCAGATTTTTCTGATTCAAAATCCAACACTATAATCTTATGCTAGAGTTCACAGTCCTCCCAGGAAACTCCTTGGAAGAGCATCTCCCAGCAGAATTCTTAAAGGAGAGAATCTTCCTCTTTTCCATCAACTCAACAGCACAAATCTCTTTGAAAAATAGCTCATTGCTAAGCTGAAAGAATATGGTGGCCCTTTAAATAAATTAATGACAATTATTAAAACTTCTGTGTAATCCAAACATATTGATACCCTATGAGTCTTTTCTGGGATTGAAATTCTGACATGTAATGTCAGAATTTTTAGGAGTCACACTTACTGAACACAGAAAGAAGCAGAAGATAATGGAATGAGAAGTTGATCATGCTGGGGCAAAATATGGAGTCTCTTCTGCCTCCCCCCCTAAGTTATTGCTTTGTGTGGGATTATGTACCAAAATGGCAGGTGGGGGAACATTGAGAAAGAACATTGCCATAATCATCACCTAAGTTCCTCAAACTGGAGAGACAGAACTCCAAAGTGAAGGGTCAAGAGATCCCTTCTGATATTTTTCTCCTGTATGCCATTTTAATTTAGATAATGGAAAATGTTCCAGTGAGGAATACTCTCCCAAAAGCCTACAGAAGCTTTCAGATAGAATGTAAACTCTCTGAGATAAGGAACTGTTTCAATCTAGTCAGTGTACCCAACTCCTATTAATAAATATTTGTTCATTCATTAGTTTAATACTATTCCAAATGTCCATTATTCTTAGATGAAGGGGTGGCCATAGGATCACTTAAGGGATCCCAGTGGCTATCTAGCCTAATCTCATTTTATACTGGAGGAAACTGAGACCTAGGTAGGTTAAATAGTTTGCCCAGAGGATAAATACTCTGGTAATCACTGTCTTATCAAAAATTTGCTCAGAGCATAGTATCCCATCACTCTTAAAAAGAGAAGGAAGACAGAAAAAGGGGGACAGGAAAAAAAGGGGGGAAACACTATACAGATGACAAAGTCTTTGTGGGCAGAGCTTGTTGGCTCTCCCTCTCCAATGTTTCTAGTGCTTTCTGAAGAGTTACTAATACTAAAGGGGTATTTATATGACCAGATGTGGTCAGAGAGAGATTGGATGGAGGGGGAGGGATAAAGCATGAGGGGAGCTGAAAGGATAAAAGAAAAGGAACGTCCAGTCTTTGAGAGACCTAAGAGGAGGTGCTGACCACATTTAAGGGGCACATTGCCAACATGCACCTGGAGGCAAAGGAAAATATAAATGGAATTCATTTATCTGAAATCAATTAGGTCTAAGGGCTGAGGACTTTCCAAAGGGAAGGATGATTCAGAGAAGGGCTACAATTGCCCACATGTCCTTTTATGTAGATTAAAGACTATAGAACTTATTATTGACAGAACTGAAGATGCATTGACTAGTTTAAGGAATGTAGTCTGGGTTATGTTATGCTAAAACAGCATTAATATTTCCTGAATGGAGATTCAATAACAGCTGTGGGTAAATAGAAGAAAACAGCAGTATTGGGCGGATCTTTGACATATGGCAGCTATGGTAACAGATAGCAAGGATCCCATCCTCCACAAGCTGAATATGGGATGAAACTGATAAGCAATAGATTTCCCAGGATTTGCCAAGGGATTGCAAAAGATGGAGTCCTATGGATTCGAGCAGGAAACATTGCCTAGTAAGACTCCAAAATACTTCCTTGTCTGAGAACATGAGTCTGTGTGGAATGAATGGGAAAAAGGAAGAAATTATTTCACTACTCTCACATAGATCCTACTAGCATGGTGTCTCCCAGATGAACAGAATGCCTATTTGAGAAGGAAAGAAATTGGTTCGTGCTTTACTTTCCTACTGGTAAGATTGCCAGTTAGATTCTCAATCAAGGGTTCTCAAGTGTGGTCCACAACGTTTATTCAAGTAGTCTATTGTCTAGTTTCCTATAAAATTAAAGCTTATATTATGATAGTTTTAGTTCTTTCCATGAATTAGCTATTTATGTATATGTATATGTATATGATATTTTATAAAAATCAGAATATTGTTTCTTCAAAAGCAGTCTTCCATTAACTTGGGCATGTTTATATTTTGCAATGACACACGGGCATGCATGGATAGTCCAAGGCCTGTAGTTTTTACTCTCATCAAAATGGATTGAATCAAAACTACTTGAGAAGCCATTTAGTAAAACACTCTTATTTGTAACAAAGAAAAACAGCTAAGCTGTTTATTTTTTAATCAATATTTTGGACATGGTCTACTGGGTTCGTATCCCAAAGAGATCATAAAAAAGGGGAAAGGATCCACATGTGCTAAAATGTTTGTAGCAATCCTTTTTGTTGTAGCAAGGAACTAGAAACTGAGGGGATGCCCATCAGTTGGGAAATGGCTGAATAA
>JAJPUD010000173.1:318060-341193 GCA_023553655.1 Myrmecobius fasciatus
TAGGAAGGAAGGAAGGAAGGAAGGAAGGAAGGGAGGAAGGGAGGGAGGGAGGGAGGAAGGAAGGAAGGGAGGGAGGAAGGAAGGAAGGAAGAAAAGAATAAAAAGAAAGAAAAGGAAAAAAAGAAAAAAAATTATCTGATTGCATCCTTTGACCATTGAGTTATCTTTTGAAGGTGAACCTTCAAGTTGGTTTTTGGTGATGAATAGTCCTAGGTCCTGTTTCTCTCTATGAGAAGTCCATTGAGACACTTTGAAAATCCTTTTGAAGCTGAGATTCCATCCATTCTGGGTTATAAATTCAGAGGAAAGTTTTTATTGGGCATTATTAAAATGATTAACTAGAATTCAGGAACTTGCTTAACAGCTGGGATATTTTGGAAATATCATGAGATATAATGTCAAAGAGACATTAACTTTGTGATTCTGAATAAACTAGGATGGAAAGTACCACAGTTTAGGGGATTTTATAGCAATTCTTTTGTTTTTTTCCATTGGGTCTACAAATTGGCCCAAATCCCCATAATGTGTTGAACTGGGAAAGAAGTGTTCTTATGATATTTATAATGAAATGTATCCTTATCATGGTCTAGCAATGTAGTCTAAATATGTAGGATTATGGCATTGACTAAACCTTAAAGTAATTTTCAAGGATTTTTACTTACTATTTCTGTATTGTTGCATGTTTCTGGCTACTTGACCTTGGAAGTATGTTGGATTAGGAAGAAAAGCATAAACTTTTAAAAAGAAAATACTTGAAGCTTGAAATAGAAACTGTGTCAACAAGATATACTTGCCATCACAAAATCTGACTTTGGTAATGAAAGTACTGTTAGCAAAATAGGAAAAGAATGGGATGTTGTTAAACAACAACATTAGAATTTTGCTTTGAAGCTCTTAAAAAAATTGATCATTGTAGTGGGATCTAAAATATTTTCCCTCCCTATTCCATGGTAGCTCTTTGTCCTTTATCCTTGAAGAAGACCATGACATCAGGAAGTGATGCTATGACTTGCAAGTGAATTGGATTTCAGTGAGGGAGGGATGTGCAGGGTCACCTGCCTCATTTCCCCCTCCAGAGCCTTCTGAGTCCAGTGGCCAGATATAGATTGGGATGACTGGAGAATGACTCTGGATGTAATCTCCAAGGCTTGCAAACATTTGTAAAAAGTACAAGATGGGCTATAAATTCTCTTACTGCAGAGTCATGGTTGCGTATCTGAGTACACTTCCTTCAGTAAGGTAAAGTGCCTCTTGTGGAAATCTCAGGAAGGGTTCTCTGGAAGATGCAAAGGCCAGAAAGATTCTCCTGTGTTGTAGTTTCCAACCTGCCTCCACAGATCCTATGATGAGAATCCAGGAGGTCCCTGGTGGGTTGGTACTTGCAGCTTTTTCAAGCTGGTAGGGTCTTTATGCTCTGCAATTCACTCCTTGCTACTTGAAGAAGAACTAGCTTCTTCAAGGCAGTCAATTCTATTCTGGAGCAGGGAAATTTCTTCTGACTTCAAGTGTCATTTGGTTTTTGCAGCCCCAATCTACTGTCCTAGCTCTGCCTCTGAGTGAAAGACAGGATTGTGACATACTACAAGTTCTGTCTCACTGTAAGATCTCTTATATTAAAGATTTAAATTAAAAAACCAAAATTTAGCAAAACCAAATGTATCATCCTCTTATGGCAGAATAGTCAATATTCTACTGCTGTAATGCTCATCTTTTTCCATTACAGGAGGAAGGGATATTTCCTGATCTCTTTGCTGAGATCAAGCTTGGTTATTTTAATTACATTGTTTAATTTTGCTTTATTTATCTTTCTTTATATATTATTAAAGTCACATATATTGTAAAATTTATTTTTAAACCTAGTTATTACCATCATTTTTGAGTAGAAATTGTCAAAAAAAAAACCCACAAAACACTTGGTCTCAATAGTTCCCTCACATTTAATTCACTCTCCAGAAAGTGCCTAAGCCTGCATTAATGCTGTGGTAGTGCTGGAAGAAATATATAGCAACCTTTGTCCTCTTTTCCCTAGAGCTTTGGGGAAGTAGCAATTTGAATATCCCTCCCCAGATCCTCAGAGGGAATCTCAGTGCACTAAGAATCAATTAATCAATTAAGGAGAGATGGAATGACCAGTGGGAATTGTAGAGACATTAAGATCTTGACCCTGATGATGTCAAAGCTTAGACAACAAATAGTATGAGCCACAATGAGTCAAAATAAAACTCAGGAGAGACCCACTTGTAGTACAATGGAAAATTTCTCTTCCAGTTCCTGGGAAACCTTATATGTATGGAAATTGGGCCTACAAAATTCACATTGCAAGAGAAGGCACTAAAAATAAAGACAAGTATGTTTTTACACTGTGATGTTGACTGACCAGGTAGTTCAGGGACAAAGAGTAAGTCCCCTGGGGAAGGGAATAACTGCCATCTGCTGGGAGGCTAAGGAAAATTGTAGGAGGCAAGCAAGTGTTGGAAGCAAAATGATGCTAACTTGTGAGAAAAGCTACAATATGGACAATGAATCTACAAGATTATGTCATCTACAAGAGTTGCTAAAGGTTCAAATTGCAGAAGAAGCTACACTGAGCACATAACTAGAAGAGCCCTTAAAGAGAGCACTAACATTTAGAGGAGTAACTTATTTGGTCCTTCCTAGGATCCTAGATAGCTTCTATTCTAAGTGGTTGAGACTTTATAGACTTTTGAGGAGAAGGCTGTTTCCTGTGAGTATTATTATTTTTTCTGAGTTCTCATATTTTTTCCCTTCATCTCTAAATAAAGTTGTTTGTGTTTTGAGCTTTTTAATCCATGTGCTTGTAAAGGGAGGTAGTGACTATAAGGGCTGTCAGATAGCAAAGTCACATATTACCTGAGTGGGAAGAGTGAGTCATAGAAGGAAGAAATCCCTTAAAGAAAGCCTCCCCTTGGGGGCAGCTATGTGGCGCAGTGGTTAGAGCACCAGCCCTGAAGTTAGGAGGACCTGAGTTCAAATCTGGTCTCAGACACTTAACATTCCCTAGCAAGTCACTTAACCCCAATTGCCTCAGCAAAAAGCAAAAAAAAAAAAAAAAAGAAAGCCTCCCCTTCATATTGGGAGAGACCCTCTGACACATGTTTAGTAGAAACAATTATAATAACTTAAGGTACTTGAATAAGGAAACCAAGTGTTTTTGATGTAATTAAAAGTGATAATCTTTTACTTTCTTATATCCTAAATGACTATGCAATTCTTCAATGGAATCTCACTTCTTTTAAATCAGATTCTCTTAGAACTTTATTTCAATTTAATTCAACTTAATAAACTTTTATTAAGTGTCTACAAAGTAAGAGGTATCATGCTAAGCTTTGGGAATACAAAGACAAAAATGGAATCTCCCTGACTTCAAGGAACATCCATTTTACTGAGAGAAGATTTTATATATATATAAATACAAAATATATACACAGTGAATATTGGATAATATGGGCGTAGGGGAGCAGCATTCAAATCTAGGACTAGTAATCTTAAACCAGAGGCCACAGACACCAAGAATTTCATGGGTAGATTGGATGTGGAAAAATATATTTTTATTTTTACTAATCTTTAATTGAAATTTAGCATTTCCTTCAATTATCTAAAAATCTTTTTCTAAGATGGGGACCCATAAGTTTTACCATGACTGGCAAAGGAGTCCATGACAAAAAAAAAAGTTATGGACTACTGAATTCGAATATTTTGAAAGGGACTCATATAGAAGGTGATACAAGTTGGAAGGCTAGGATTTCAGGAAGTAGAGAACAGAGTGCATTTCAGGCAAGGGACAAAAGATCCAAGAGATAAGATGCTATGTATGGGAAGAAAAAGTAGACCAGTTTGACTGGAGCACAGAATGTGTAAGGAAAGGTAAGGTGAAATCATCCTAGAAGAAAAGGTTGGAGCCCAGATTTCATAGAACTCTAAAAGCCAAACAGAGGAGTTTATATTTTTAATCTTAAAAGTTAATAGGAAACTACTAACACAAAGGACCAGAGGATTAGAGATGTAAAGTAGAAAGAGACCTCAGAGATTACTTAATTCAACCTTCTCATTTCACATATCAGGAAACTGAAATCCCAGAGATATTTAGTAATTTGTCCAAGATCACATAAAAGGTCACAGAAAGTTGGCAGAGCAGGGATTCAAATTGGGTTTTTTTCCCTCCAAATTCAGTTTTCTTTACAACCCACCATACTCTTTTATGGTCAAACTCGCTCTTTAATCATGTCTACTTGCCAATTCTGTGTGGACAGAATGGAATGAAGAGAAACTCAAGGCAGGGAGATCAAGGAAGAGGTTTTGGTAACAGTAAGGTAGAAAGGTAATGAAGGCCTGAAATAGGATGGTGGCCAAGGAAAGTGGTCAGATGGAAGAGATTTTGTGGAGGTTGGATTCAAATGCACTTAGCATCTGATCAGAACTTTCCTGGAAAGCTAAAATATAGAAGGACTTAATGACCAAATAATCCACCATATAATGAATCTTATTGCCTTTGGGAGTTCAATAACATCCACTCTGTCAATTCCTTTTTTCCCTCTCTCTAAGTACCTGTGAGTCATCCTTTCATTTAAATGAAATTACATCTAACTTATCTGAGAGATGTGAAGACTATAGGATGACTCCAAGATGTAACCCTGAGCAACTGTAGGAGTGCTGATGCTCCTTACAAATAAGGAATCAGTAAGATAATCAGCAACAAGGCTGAAACTTGGTATTGGGGCATATAAATGTATATGTGTCTTTGTCTCTCCATGTCATCTCTCATATTTAACATACAATCTCCTTCAAAAATGAGAGACAGTAGTAATGCAAACTCACTCAAATTCAGTTGGTTTCATTGCTTCCTAATGAGAACCTAAGGAAAGCCAAACCTTATTTTCCTTTTCCCCCAAAAGCTAGACAAGCTCTCTATAGCACATGGCTAAGCTCAAAGGGAAATTGTTTCTCACTTTATGCTGGAAGCCTTCTTTGATTTCTTCTCACAGTGACTTTGCATAGATTCACTGGAATCCAACTCATTTGGATCACCTCCCTGATGTCATGGTCTTTGAGATTGAAGGACAAACAACAATAATAGCAACAACCTCTGAGTCTATCATTTTTTTTTTTTGCTGAGGCAATTGGGGTTAAGTGACTTGCCCAGGGTCCCACAGTTAGGAAGTGTTAAGTGTCTGAGACCAGATTTGAATTCCAGTTCTCCTGTCTTCAAGGCTGCTGCTCTATCCACTGCACCACCTAGCTGTCCCCTCTGAGACTATCATTAAAGCACTCTGGACGTCCACCTGCCATCTCTCACCCTTGATAGGTGACCAGCCCATTTTCCCTTCCTATCCAAAGATTCCTCATGACCTTTTTTATTCCTGTTCTTCCTCCAAGTTTCTCATTGATCACAGGGTGCAATTGTTCCTACCAGCCATACATCTCTCCATTGAGCCCTTGGTGTGTTATTCATTTTTAATTCTTTAGAATTGTTACATTCCATATTTCACCACTATATGACCATGAAAAAAAAAATTAAAAGATGGGTTTTTGCTTTCCCAGGAAGCTTAAGTAAAGAAAGTCTTGATGGATCAAATATCCCATGAAATGATATTTCTTGTTGCTTTTGGAAGTATAATAAAACCCAGTCAGCCAATTCCTTGCCTTGCCTCTTTAAGGAGGATCTGTAAGAGTCATCCTTTCTTTTAGCTGAAACTTTCTTGTCTCTTCTGGTTTCACATATAGCAGGAATTTTGAGAGGGTGTTTTCAGCAAAAGACCAAGTCTGTTTCCAAGGACCAACCTACCTAAACCCAGAGAGGCATATCACTAGTAGGCTAGCCACCTGAGGATGACCTTGTTTTGGTCATGAAAACCGATGAGACAAAAATACAATGGAAATAATATTCAATAAATGATCAACAGAGTAAAAGAAGATTAATATGGCACTTTTATGCAAGAATAGTACTGGGAATCATGCCCTCTCTACTTCCCACTCCAATCATTTGAAGAATAAAATGTCTATAATTGTATACACACACACACAAACACACAGCAGCAACAGCAGCAGTATGACATAAAATCTTTGGCAGAAAGACCTGGATTTCAAGTCCTTCCTATAACACATTCTAGCTGCTAATCCCAAGAGAATTTCTTAATTATAAACCACTCTCAAAGTCCTAAAGTAAAGGCAGTTAACAATCCTTAAATGGTAGAAGGAATTTCCACATTGGGAATTCCATTTTATAAGAAAATCTCAGATCTAGGCCAAAAATTATATGTAATTCTTAATATCTTTTTAAAAATACTAGAACCATTAACATTAGCTTTAGCTAATTGTGGAAAGGGGAGATGGATTGTATATCTCATTGAGTGGTCTACCTGATTTATATGTGCATGTTGACGTGGTCCAAATAATCTGTTGTTTTACACTCTGGGTGACTAAAATGATGAGGAAAAAACATAACTAAATCACTTTAGAATAAATGTAGGAAATTTAATGCTCACCTGCATAAGAATTAGGTGGTAACCCGATTTTGTTGGTGTTATTGTCATATTAATCACTTTTGATTCTTTGTGACCCCATTTTGGGGTTTTCTTGGCAAAGATATTGGTTTGGTTTGCCATATCCTTCTCAAACTCATTTTACAGATGAAGAATTGAGACAGAGTTAAGTGATTTGCTCAGGGTCACACAGTTAATAAATATGTAAGTTTGGATTTAAACTGAAGAAGATGAGTCTTTTGGACTGTAAGTCCAGCACGCTATCCACTACGCTACCTAGCTGCCCATCATAACGTGATTGCTGTCTTCAAATATTTGAAGTACTGTTATGTCAAAGAGGGATGACACATTCTTCTTGATTCCAAAATGTAAATCAAATATCAAAGAGTAGAGATTATAGAGAGAAAAAAATTGGCTCAAAATAAAAAAATAATAATTCTTTACAATAGATCTGTCCAAAATTGGAAGGGCTGGCCCATGGTGGAAGGAGTTCCTTGTCATTAGAGGTATTTGGGCAGACATTGGTTGATCACTAATTGGGGATGTCATGGATAGAATTCATGTTTCAGGTCAGGGGTGGTATAGACTGGGTCCACTCTAAAGTTTCTTGTAACTGTAAGATCCCATAGGATAATTATATGGCAAACTGAACTATAAAGAGCACAGAACAGCTGGCTGTCTTTTAAGTTGGATTTGACCTTACCACTTTTGGACCTCACCAGTAATTCACTTTGTGGTCTATATTAAGTTGACTTCTATCCCCACCTTCTTTCAGAAAAGAAAGTAACTCAGGAATTGGGTTGGGTAGGCTCTTGTAGACACTGTAATCTTTTATAAAGATCCCAATCTTTTGAGATTCAATACCTCCAGTAGGAAATAAAAGAAGAAAGAAGTAACAAATGGAGGTGAGCAGCATGGCTGAACCAAGAGCACTGGATTTAAGTAAAAAAAAAAGTAATTATTACTGAGAAACCATGTCAATATAAGCAGAACCAGAATTAAGTTGGGGTAACTGGAGCTTTGCTATAGAGTACTGATAACTGAAGGACATGTTTCCTCTCCATGTCAGTTCTCTGTCTATCATCCCAGCTTTCTTCTGGAAATTAGGGGGTTGAAGGTCAATCTGATCTGGAGTTTCTAAGAGAAGGACTTTTTTTTTTTTTCCCCAACACAATTGCATCTGATGAGATGGATCACTTTCTCCTATTCTCCCACTCAAATAAATTTGCCCTGGGTGCCAGAAATCCTAATATACTCTTAAAGATAAGGAATTATCTTTTTTTAAATTTTTATTAATACTTTTTATTTGCAAAACATATGTATGGGTAATTCCTAAACATTAACCGTTACAAAGCTTTCTGTTACAAATTTTTCCCCCCTACTCCCCACCCCTCCCCTAGATGGCAGGATATCCACTACATGATAATTATGTTAGAATACTTAAGAAATCGAATATATGTATAGTTATTGCATCATTTTTTTTGTGCAGGAGAAATCATATCTACAAGAAAGAATAATCGGATAAAGGAAATACAATGCAAGCAAACCTCAACAGAGAACATGAAAATGCTATGTTGTGGTCCACATTTCACATCCCTCTCTCTAGGTGTATATGGCTTTCTTCACCGAACAATTGGAACTGGTTTGAAGCATTTCATTGTTGAAGAGAGTCATGTCCATTAGAACTGATCCTCATATAGTATTGTTGTTGCCGTGAATAATGATCTCTTGGTTCTTCTCACTTCACTGAGCATTAGTTCATGCAAGTCTCTCCAGGCCTCTCTGAAATCGTCCTGCTGGTCGTTTCTTACAGAACAATAATATTCCATAATTATACCATGATTTATTCAGCCACTCTCCAATTGATGGGCATCCACTCAGTTTCCAGTTTCTTGCCACTATAAAAAGGGCTGCCACAAACATTCTTGCACATGTGGGGCCCTTTCCTTCTCTTCTGATTTCTTTGGGATATAAGCCCAATAGAAATACTGCTGGGTCAAAGGGTATGCATAGTTTGATAACTCTTTGAGCATAGTTCCAAATTGCTCTCCAGAATGGCTGGATCCGTTCACAGCTCCACCAACAATGCATCAGTGTCCCAGTCTTCCCACATCCCCTCCAACATTCATCTTTATCTTTTCCTGTCATTTTAGCCAATCTGACAGGTGTGTAGTGGTATCTCAGAGTTGCCTTAATTTGCATTTCTCTGATCAATAGTGATTTGGAGCACCTTTTCATATGATTATAATTAGTTTTAAGTTCATCATCTGAAAATTGTCTGTTCATATCCTTTGACCATTTATCAATTGGAGAATGGTTTGAATTCTTATAAATATGAGACAATTCTCTATATATCTTAGAGATGAGACCTTTATCAGAACCCTTAAATGTAAAGATGATTTCCCAATTTGATGCTTCCCTCCAAAATAAGGAATTATCATTTGTATTTGAGAGATTAGCCAATGTGAAGTGTAAGTAGAGAGCCATCTGGATAACTTTTCCAGAAATACATGAGTGAAAATAAGTATGTGTCAGATTGCAAGTGGCTGAATTTGTCATTTGTGAGGAAGTGGAACAAAAATCCCTTTGAACCTGAGCAGCCACATTTGCATATCAAAAGAGCCAAAATTCAGTTGAGCATTAATATTTACCTGGGCAAACAGAAGAGCCTTAGAATTTAAAAATTAGGGAATGCAAAAGACCAGAGCCATTGGATAATTATTAAGCAAATAAACATTATCTGCTTTACTACCTACTCGGCAGAGATGAATATTTGGGGAAAGTATTAGGCAGTCACCATGAGCTTGGGTCAGATCTCTGAATGACCCAGCTCTAAGCCAGGAAGGAACTTTAAAAGAAAAATTCAAGCCTGAGGGCATTATCTTGGTGAGATAGCCTCATTCTTTGTTCCAGAGAATTGAGCACCTGAGGCTAAGAGTTTATTGTCTGAAGCTTGGAGGGCCTCTGAGGCTAGATTTCTAGGGAGTAGAACTGGGGAAACTTTCTCCTTTCTCAGGGAAGGGGCTCCTGTTCTTCTGGAAGGGGACATCAATATTCTAACTAAAGATCTTAGATGTACTAGATCTGGGCCTTGTGGAAAGCAGGTAAGCTTTGTCTAGCAGTCAATATAGGAGAGACAATGTGGCCAGGATCAACAGAAATAATGTGAAAACATCATCAGCTCCCTATAGGGATATGAATTGTCCCTTTTTGTATGTGCTTTGGTCCCACGGTCACACAGGTAACAAATTGAATCCCTTCATACACAGTCTCTATATTTGATCATCTTCCCCACTTTGTGGAAGAGCATGATGGAAAAAATGCTGTATTACAAATCTCATTTTATACTCTTTGTGGAATCCCTTTGTTCCAACTTAATTAATGTGTAGGGACTGACTAGAAAAAAAGAGGCAGCATCAATAGGGGCTTATGTGCTATAATTTTGAGTGGACATAATCTCACACATAGGTCTTTGATTTGGGGAAAAGGGGGTAACTTCTTTTGACTTTATGTATAAAAAAATTGCCATAGGTGTTTTAAATGATGATTTATTCAAACAGTTTTGGTCTTCTACAAGAACCCCTTAGTTCAGTTTTTATTTGGGGATAAAATGAGGCACTCACAAGATGCTGAAGATTTAACAAAGCAGGAGATTTTTTTTGCCCTAACATGGCAAAATCTTCTGTCTCCAACTAGACATGCATCAAGAAAATTCTAGATCTGTATCATACCTTTAAAGCCCTCACCTTAGGATGCTACTCTTATATCACAGTAGTGCCACCATTGACCATCTTTGGAATGGTCTTTGAACCCTGTAATTTATTTTAAAAATGTCCCAAATGATGGTGTGTCTTCATTTTTTGAAAGTGAAGTTCTCTAAAGGAATAGCCCTCAAACCTTTGAAGCCAAGATTGGTGGATAAAAATACAGCTGTGAAATAATATCTGGGTCTTAGGACAAAGGGATGGCTCAAAAACTGATCCAAAAGACAATCCCAAAGGAGAGACTCCAGAAATAATTTGAGCTATGTTAGGATCATCATTATCATAATTGTCATCTTCATTGCCATCATCATCATCATCGTCGTCATTAGTATTTACAGTGTCCTGGAGTAAAGAGTACCAGAGTTCAAATCTGAACTCAAATATCTACTGGTAGTTGTGTGACCCTGGTCAAGTCACTTAACTCTTTTTGCCTCAGTTTTCTCATCTTTGCCAAGAAAATCCCAGATAGAACCAGGAAGAGTCAGACACGACTGAACAACAGCTGAACCATAACAAATATAGCACCTACTGTGTACCACGAACCTTGCTAAGCATTTTACAAATATTCTCTCATTTAATCCTAACACACTGGGAGGTAAGATGCTATTATTATCTCTTTTACTGAGAGGGAAACTGAAGCAAATAGGCTAAGTGACCCACCCAAGATCACATAGCTATTTAATGGAGGAAACTGTATCTGAACTTGGGACTTTCTGGCTCCAGACTCAGAGGTCCAGACCAAAGTCAGCCTCCTTTGAAGGTCAATGAAGGAGGTGTGTATTCTAGTGTGCTGATTTTATAATTATACCTCTTGTGTTTGGGATAGGTGCTCTAGAGCTTCCAAAATACACAGGGGCAAGGAAGGCTCTTTTAGTGTGAGGAAAGTCCCAGTGATGGCAACTGTTGTATTGATTCTCCTCCACACCCCTTCCCCTTAAACACATCATTAGGCTTTAGTTATAACTTCTATTTCACCGAATGTCCTTTTATTTCTGACTTTAAAGGATGCTTCCAGCTCTTATCCCTGTGGAGAGAGCGGCACAGCATGCTTAACTGGAAGCCCTCTGCCAAATAAATCAGGAACTCTTCTGCCTCAAAGCTCTGCTGGAAAATGTCCCTGTTACCAGGACGTTCCGTCTGCCCTGAATTTCGGTGGCTGAGAAGGCATCGATTAAAAATGACTCCATGGAATTGGTTCTTTCACCTGGGACAGGAAGCTGCCACCTGCTATGTCTTGAGAATGAATCACCCAGATGTCACATCAGACATATCTCAGAGCTAGAAAAACCGCCTGCTTCCACCTGGAATTCTAGTGATTGATTTCCTGTTCATACTAGGAACTGGGTCCGGTGTGAGTCAGGAGGAGACTGAACCTGCCCCCATAGGAGTCCTATGGACTAGGCCATTGAACAATTAGACCTTTATGTCAGGCAAGATCCATAAGCAAATTCAATTTTCCTTCCTCTCTGTGAGCATACTTAACAAGCACCTTCAAATTCACCCTTCCAAACTCCATCCTTTGAATTAAAAAGACAAAAAAAAAACAGGTGAGAGAAGGAGAAATGAAGCATGAAGTATTTATTTCTTTAAACTGGAACTGAGGAAAATAACCAAATGCATTGATAATGAACTTTACAATTTTTACATCCTTAAAAATGTTTAACATGCAATAGGATCTTTTTCTGCAAGCATGTGTTTGCCATTATTTGTCACTGAGTTCACAAAATTTTAATGTATTGTTAATTCTTCATCATGAAATGATATGTTCACTATATTCACTTTCTCTCCACAGTCATAAAGTCTTATGAAAGGTCAGTAAAGCAAGATAACTCAGGGGAAAACTGGAGTCGGGAAGAAAATGGAATTGGCTTTTCTTTCTTCCCTACTCAGAGAATCATAAACCATTGCACCAGGGAGCAGTTAGGGATGGTCTAGTCCAAGCCTGTCATGTTCCAAACTCAGAGAGTTAGAGCCTTCTCTGTGCTTGTAGAAGGATTCAGAGAGAGAAGCAGGACTCAAGGATGGACTTCCCAAAGAAGGGACAATATGCTGGCTCAATGGTGGGTAGAGATGCCCCGTAGTTAGAAATAATATGAAGGGAAGACTTTGATATTGGTATGAATGCACAATCTTGTGCTCTTGGACAAGGCAGTGAAATTTCTGGGACCTCAATGTCCTCAACTAGAATCAAAGCTAGCATTTATGTGGCACCTACTATGTGCCAGGCACTGCACTAAGCACTTTACATAATAATAATAATAATAATAATAGCTAATGTAGTGCTTCCAATGTGCCAGGCACTGTGCTAAGCACTTGGCAAATATAATGATAATAATAATAATAATAACAGCTAATATTTATTTAGTGCTTACTATGCATCAACCACTGCGCAAGTACTTTACAAATATATTTGTTATACCTATATTATGATGATACTTTGATAAGTTCTTATACAAAGTATACTATACAAATTTAGTTATTATATAGTAAGCTGTGTAACATATGTATCCAACTTGCTATTCCTGTTATACAATACTCCCTCCAAAACTGTTCTGCCCCTGGAATCCTCTCACCTCCCCACTGATAAGGGAATCTCTAGTTCTCTTCAAGGACCATCAAGATACCTTTCCTGATCCTCTCAGATCTTAATGTACTTCTCCCACCCTGGTCCTCAAATTACCTTATGTGTATTTAGTGTTTTGTATTAATGTTTTGGAGCCCAAGTAGAATACAAGAACAGGAGAAGCAGTTCTTGTAAAACATGAAATGGTGTCCAGCACAGTTGTACATAATTATTTTTATTTCTAATTTTTCTTCTCTCCTTGAGCCTCTCACACCATTCCTTGGCCTTTTTTCTAAGCAGAGAACCACATCTCCTACTCCCATTGAGAAAGCAAAGGGCATCCCTATAGCTTTTTCTTCTGTCCTGCACAGAATCATTGCATATCATTTGCATCCTTTCCTTCTTTGCTCCAGAGGTGGTCCTTCTCCTTAACCAAGCCAACCCTTCTACAGAGCTCTTGATCCCAACCTCTCCCATCTCTCCCAACATCTTTTCCCCAAATCCCCTTTTTTCCACTTGAGGGAAGGAAGAAGAAGAAAGAAGAAGACAGAGAAAGAGGAAGGAGTATTTTAAAAAATACTTATTGAAATGAATTGCTTGCCATCATTCTGAGGGATAAGAGAGTCTGAACTTGTGATTTCATTAGAATAAAAAGCTCCCATGAGGAAACACTCTCCTTCTTTACATCATCAACTATTCTGCAAGTTAAAGTTGTAAAGAATTGCATGGGGCATTGAGGAACTAAGTTGGTTGATTGCTGTCCTTAATTATCAAAAAGGATCAAAATGATAGTATTATGTTGGCAAAGTCAAGGTCCAGAGTGTCTGACTGTGGCTAATCAGACATATGAGCTGGGAAGTTTACAAGGGGTCCATAAGAAAGATTAAGTAATAGGTAAACTAATCAAAGGTAGAAGGACTTGTTCTTATTTGAAGTTCACAATACCTGGAAGGTAGTGACAGATCTTACAGAACAGAAAACTGAGAATGACGGGTTCAATGACTCTCCCAAAGGTCATTTCCCAAAGTTAGTAAGTGCTAGAGATTGGGTTTGAATTCAAGTATCACGTAATCTCATGTCAGAATTCTTTTTTTTTTTTCTGTCTAGAGGGATCAAACTCTGCTGTCCACCTGTCACAGTGCTGAGAAAACAGATTAATATGTGATTGGGAATATTTAACAAAATAAATGCAAATAAGTAAAAGCTAGGTGGCTCACTGGATAGAGAACTCAGAAGGCCTCAGTTCAAATCTGATCTCAGACACTTAACACTTGATAGCTGTGTGACCTTGGACAAGTCATTTTTCCCCAATTGCTGAAGATGAATAAATGAACCAAAAACAATACAAGACAGCATAGATAATGTCAATCTGTGATTTTCTAAGTCATTACGTGGGTCCCCAAGGATTCATTTCTATCTGCCTTTGACATCACTGCTCTATCCCATGAGTAGATTCCCTCTGACTCCTTAACTCTTCCCTCATAGAAGGCATCAAGTAGACTTGGCGGCTACAATGGGTCAGACCTAATTCAGATGAGGCTGTTACCTCAGGTTTAAAATTGGATGAAATTAGTCCATATAAGAGTTAAAAGGAGGTTTACTAAACCATAGCAGAGGAAAGATATTCAGAGCCAGATAAATTGTGCTCCCAGGATATTTTGATAAAATTGTTAGTTCTACAAAATGCAGAAATCCTATCTTGATAATGGTCATTCTTCCATCCTGTGGACAAACACCTGAGGGAAGAGCTTCAGCCCTTCAGTCCTTACTGTTGTATACTTAGGCAACCAGGAAGCTACATCAGTGGTTGGAGTATTAGTCCCCTAAAGCAATTACATCTCAAGGATGGTTTTAATATCTTTTGAGGGAAAACTGCCTTAACATGCATGAGGAAGGGTCTTAAGATATTACTCCCAACACAGATGATAATTGGAAGTTACTGAAAGGGAAGCAATATCATTCTTGGGTACCAGAAATTAGAACCTGAGGAGAGATGAAGGTAAAATGGCAGCAGGGATTTCTTATTCCTTTGAATCTATTTCTTCCGTTCACAAATGATATAATAATCATGGCAAGAATCACGTAGAAATACCTGTCGATAATGGAAACTATTGGCCATAGAAAAAGTCTAGTCCATTCTCTCATACTATGAATAGTAGTTGACTCCCAGGCCCAGACTTCTTGAGTTAATTACTGGCCCTAATACATGCTTTCAGTTGAGCATTAGCTGGAAACTATGGTGTATTTTTAATACATTTTTAATGTTCCTTTCTCTGCTTATGAATGGCTCACCCTTGTGTTGGTAATAGGAGCTGCAAGATGACTAAAAACCTAAAATAACTAAAAAAACTAAATTGTGCTGTTCCTAAATTTCCTGGATTTACTGTGATCTTTTGCCTCTTTTTTGTATACCTTGCATTTAGCATAGTTCCTGGAATAAATATTTACTGACTGACTATGTCTAGGATAAACTATAGATGTGTAGTTGCAAGTTTTATGTTCCATTACTCATTATTTAAATCTTTTTTTTAATGCTGAGCAAAGAATAAAACACTAGATACTGTTCATCATGTCTGTTAATTGACATAGGGGTCTGACTCCATTATGTTAAGATCACCTAACTAAGGCTCAAGAAATACAGTTGATTTGGAGAAGTGAGGGTGTCAGCTGATTGGGGCTCATGAGCTAATCTTGACTGGTAAATCCATACTCGATACATCTCAGGCTGAGATGAGAGAAAGGGGAAGTTTATGGATAGAAAGTTAACCATGTTATGAGAACATAGAGAGTTGGCACTCCCTTTTGGAGGAAAGAAATACTTAGGTAAGGGGGAAAATGAGACTTCCCAGGGATTGTTCCCTTTTTAGTGACTAGTGTTGAATTCATGGTTATTAATAATATGTAGACATACTTACAAATTATATGTATACAAACACACACATATATGTATTTATATATATTTATATATACTTGTATATATATTTATATTTGTATATGTATTTATATTTATATACATGTTGTATATGTATTTGTATTTATTCATATTTTGTATATGTTTTATATATTTATATACATGCATATACCTATATCCATGTATATATGAATGAAATAAAGAACAACTAGGTGGTGTAGTAAATAGAATGAATAGAACATTGGACTTGGAATCAGGAATTTTCATGAGTTCAATCCCAACCTGTGTGTGACCCTGGGCAAGTCACTTAACCCTCTTTGGCTCAGTTTACTCATCTGTAATATGAGCTGGAGAAGGAAGTGGCAACTACTCTAGTATCTTTGCCAAGAAAACCACAAGTAGGATCCGGAAGTGTCAGACATTGAAATGATCGAACAACAAAAATATATGAAACAAAGATAAGAAGCCAATCCAACCTTGTAGTTTTATTCAACGAGCCCGTTCCATTAAGAGAAATAATAAAATAATTACATTTTTCCCCAAGACACATTCTGTTTCTCATCTTTACTTTAAGATAAATAGCTTTACTGGCTCTGGTATCCAGGTTCTAGGAATAAAAGGTATAGTAGACATAAGAAATCATTTGAGCTCTTAGCAGGAAGAGTTGTTTTGTTGTTGTTGTTGTTGTTGTTTGTTTTGTTGCTGAGGCATTTGGGGTTGAGTGACTTGCCCAGGATCACAGAGATAGGAAGTGTTAAATGTCTGAGATCAGATTTGAACTCAGGTCCTTCTGACTTCAGGGTTGGTACGCTATCCACTATACCACCTAGCTGCCCCACAGGGAGAGTTTTAAATAAAATATCAGACGTTATCTTCCCAATCAACTCAAGATTAGCTGCACTAATGGAGGTGAGCAGGGGTGTGAGTAATTTGAACCAGGCAACAATATAAAAATCATTTGTATTTGGCTTTGGAGCCATTCTATGGGTATGTATTTATTTTTATAGATTTACCTTTCAAGGGATGTTTAGCTCTGGCTAATATTAAGATTTTCTGCACATATACCAATTGAGTGTGGGAAGAGGTAACTTTAAAGTGACTTGAATGAAGGGAGGAAATAGGCCTAAGATTTAAAATTTTCTCAATCCATTATCTGTACTATCATCATCATTATCTGTAACTATTACAGAGATAAAAGAACAACATAATCCATTTTTTTAAAAAACGATAGTCGAGAGCATGGTGTTTTTCATAGGAAAACTGAGTAACTACTAAGAAGAGACAGCTTTTGCTGTGACTCAGATAAGAAATGTACTGTCCATGCTGCATGCTTTCCAATTAGCCTAGGGCTGGTCACCTGCACTCACTGTGCAGCAATTAGAATAATTTATCTGTCTTCCAAAATCAGGCATTACAAGAAATAGACATGTGGGGAACTAGTTCTGCCTCCAAGGCATTTTATTAAAGGCCAGACTCTGTCACGCTGGGAAGAATGGCTCTGTTCTCTCATTGCTTTCTGTTACTTAATGAGTTCCTTCTGAGCATTGTCCACTCGCTAAAACATTATGGGTATTGCCCATGCATCAACAGTTAAAGGGGATAGAGCTTAATTCTCCTCATTCTAAGTCTGCAAAAAAGTAGTCCTTCTTCATCAACCTGGGCCTACTGATGGAGACAACTAAGATACTGGGAAGCAGGATAATTTCTGTGGAAAGAACATTGCATTTAAAGTTGAAGGACCTGGATTTAAATCTTGTCTAAGATTTGCATGAACTGATGCTGAGTGAAGTGAGCAGAACCAGGAGATCATTATTCACGGCAACAACAATACTATATGAGTATCAGTTCTGATGGACATGGCTCTCTTCAACAATGAGATGTTTCAAACCAATTCCAATTGTGCAGTGAAGAGAGCCATATACACCCAGAGAGAGGGATGTGAAATGTGGACCACAACATAACATTTTCATGCTCTCTATTGATGTTTGCTTGCATTGGGTTTCCTTTCTCAGATATTTTTTTTCATGTAGATACGATGTTCTTGCACAGCAAGATAAGTATGGAAATATGTATATATATATATATATATATATATATATATATATTCAACTTGTCAAGTATTTTAATATAATTAACATGTAGTGGACTTCCTGCCATCTAGGGGAGAGGAGAGGATTAGGGGGGAAAATTTGTAACAGAAAGCTTTGTAAGGGTCAATGTTGAAGAACTGCCCATATATATGTTATGCAAATAAAAAGCTTTAATAAAAAAAATAAAAAAATAAATCTTGTCTAAGAGTTTATTATTTTATTATCCGTGTGATTTTGGGCAATCTTTTTGGATCTCAGTTTCTCATCCAGATTAGTTGAGCTCTTAAACTATGAATCTATAATTATATGGTCTTCAATAATCCTATGTGACTTCTGACCAGGATGAGACTTTAGAGATTATTTAGTCCACCATCTCCATTCAACCAATCAAGAATCTGTGGCCTATGAGATAAATGACTTACTCAAAGTCATACAACCAATAAATAATAGAGCCTGAATTCAAACTGAAGCCTTCTGAATCCAAATCAATCAACTAAGCATGTATTATGGACCATCATCCCATATATTACATAATCCTTTCTTGAATTTTCAGTTACTCATGATTACCAGAGCTATTATTAGCAGTTTAGACTCCCATGGCAAGTAGCACTACATAGACCCTCAAATTAACTATGGAGGAAGAGATTCCTTGGTACCAAAGCACTGAGCAGGAGCCCTCCTTCCCATCCCCTAGCGCCAGAGATGCCATCAAATAGGGCAAAGGTAGAGATCCCACTACCCCAGAACCACAAGCCTGATGCTGAAGATTGCAGCTTGGGGAAAAGTTTACCTGTTGTATAATCACAAAAAGGAATCAGGATATCTAACAGTTTCTTGGTTTAAATAATTTTTTTTTTTTTTGCTTTTTGCTGAGGCAATTGGGGTTAAGTGACTTGCCCAGGGTCACACAGCTAAGAAGTGTCTGAGACCAGATTTGAACTCAGGTCCTCCTGACTTCAGGGCTGGTGCTCTAACCACTGTGCCACCTAGCTGCCCCTTAAATAATTATTTTTAAAAATGAGTTTCTCTACTATTGGAGTGAAAAATACTATCAAAATTTCTATGTCATAAAATGTTAAATTATACAAACTTTTAAAATCATTATTTTAAAATTTTGCCTCCTTAATTTTAATGCCCTGATTTAAACAAACAAACAAACAAAAAAACCCAACCCTAATTGTCCGATCTTATTCACAATTCTGTTGGTCACAAATATTTATGTAGACAGGGCAGGGCAGGGCAGAAATCCCCTATTAAAAAAATAAATTAAAAAAAGCAAATCAAAGAATTGTTTCCTACCTAAGTAATCTTAATCTGATAGAGGAGCAAAAAACAAACACAGTGAGTAGTTGTTAAATCCCCATAGGAGAAAGTGATGGATTTGTAAATATACAGAGTAATTCAGGACTCGAGAGCAGGATTTAGTTTTAAAAGTATCTTATATAGAAAAGAGTAAGCTAAAGAAAATGTTTTTAAATAGTCACATTATTTTCCATATTTAATGAGGAGTTTCTTAAGTTGATTTTATTGCTTTTAAATTAACCTGTTTTTAAAAATTAGCTTAAAAATTACCGTGTGGTAAATTAAGGAAAGTGAGTAGGTCAGAGTAGGGGACATGTCATTTTAATGAAGTAGCTAAATATATAACAGATGCATCTTCAGATAAAAGATTCATGATGGCAAAGCCCTACCAGTGTTTGTGACTCTTTCAATACTTTTTGAGAGATTTCTTTATTTTAGCTAACTTAATATTTGCTGCTATTGTCTCGTTTTTCATTCTTCTAACAAGTATGCATAAAGTCCTTTCAGGATGCACAGCACTGTAAGAAAAGTTAGGGGAAAGGAGTTTCAGTTAGCCATGGGTGCTGCCCTCATGGTACTTATAGTCAGTAGAGGGAAATGATAAAAATAAATAATTCTACAGAGTACTGTGTGACATCCAAGGGAAAAGGCTGATGAATTGGAGGTCCATGGCCTGAGAAAGGTAAAGAGAAAGATGTCTGCCCATGTCAACACAGAACATGAGCTATAACTGGACAGGCAGACTGCTCTGGGACTAGGATTCTTTCTCTTGAGAGCTGCCACTATGAGGTCTCTTTGAAATTATTCACATATTCAGATTTCCTCATTCCCTATGGCCACCCATACCAATCAATCAAGAGTCAACCAATATAAATGGTCAAAGGATATAAACAGATAATTTTCAGATGAAGAAATTAAAACCATTTCTAGTCATATGAAAAGATGCTCTAAATCATTATTGATCAGAGAGATGCAAATTAAAACAACTCTGAGGTATCCCTACACACCTCTCAGATTGGCTGAGATGATAGGAAAAGATAATG
The DNA here is from genome assembly GCA_023553655.1 of Myrmecobius fasciatus. Classification (NCBI taxonomy): domain Eukaryota; kingdom Metazoa; phylum Chordata; class Mammalia; order Dasyuromorphia; family Myrmecobiidae; genus Myrmecobius; species Myrmecobius fasciatus. The sequence goes on from JAJPUD010000173.1 coordinate 338,234, forward strand.
ACGAATGTTGAAAGGGATGTGGGAAAACTGGGACACTGATACATTGTTAGTGGAATTGTGAATGGCTCCAACCATTCTAGAGAGCAATTTGGAACTATGCCCAAAGGGCTATCAAACTGTGCATACACTTTGATCCCACAGTGTTTGTTTCTACTGGCTTATATTCCAAAGAGATCATAAAGGAGGGAAAGGGACCCACATGTGCAAGAATGTTTGTGGCAGTCCTTATTGTAATGGCTAGAAACTGGAAACTGAATGGATGCCCATCAATTGGAGAATGGCTGAATAAGTTATGGTCTATGAATGTTATGGAATATTATTGTTCTGTAAGAAATGACCAGCAGCAAAAAGTTATCAAACTGTGCATACCCTTTGACCCAGCAGCATTTCTATTGGGCTTATATCCCAAAGAAATCATAAAGGAAGGAAAAGGCCCCACATGTGCAAGAATGTTTGTGGCAGCCCTTTTTGTAGTGGCTAGAAACTGGAAATTGAATAGATGCCCTTCAATTGGAGAATGGCTGAATAAATTATGGTATATGAATATTATGGAATATTATTGTTCTGTAAGAAATGACCAGCAGGACGATTTCAGAGAGGATTGGAGAGACTTACATGAACTGATGCTGAGTGAAATGAGCAGAACCAGGAGATCATTATACACGGCAACAACAGTACTATATGACGATCAATTCTGATGGACATGGCTCTCTTCAACAATGAAATGTTTCAAACCACCTCCAATTGTTCATTGAAGAAAGCCATATATACCCAGAGAGAGGGATGTGAAATGTGGACCACAACATAACATTCTCATACTCCTTGATTGATGTTTGCTTACATTGTGTTTCCTTTATCTGATATATCTTTTGTGTAGACAAGATTTTTCTTGCACAACAATGACAAGTTTGGAAATATGTATACATATATTCGATTTGCCAATATTTTTTTTTTTGCTTTTTGCTGAGGCAATTGAGGTTAAGTGACTTGCCCAGGGTCACACAGCTAGGGAATGTTAAGTGTCTGAGACCAGATTTGAACTCAGGTCCTCCTGACTTCAGGGCTGGTACTCTATCCACTGTACCACCTAGCTGCCCCGATTTGCCAATATTTTAACATAATTAACATGTAGTGGATATCCTGCCATCTAGGGGAGGGGTGGGGAGTTGGTGGAAAAATTTGTAACGGAAAGCTATGTAAGGGTTATTGTTGAAGAATTACCCACACATATGTTATGCAAATAAAATAAAAAAATAAAATTAAAAAAAAAGAAAGAAATGACCAGCAGGATGATTTCAGAGAGGCCTGGAGAGACTTGCATGAACTGATGCTGAGTGAAATGAGCAGAACCAGAAAATCATTGACAATGGCAATACAGCAACAAGAAGATTATACAATGATCAATTCTAATGAACGTAGCTCTCTTCAACAATGAGATGATTCAGACTAGTTCCAATGATCTTGTGATGATGAGAGCCATCTACACCCAGAGAGAGGACTGTGGGAACTCAGTGTGGACCACAACATAGCATTTTCACTCTTTTTATTGTTGTTTGCTTGCATTTTATTTTCTTTCTCTTTTTTTGCAGTTTGATTTAATTTTTCTTGTGCAGCAAGATAATGATATAAATATGTGTATATATATATTGGATTTAACATATATTTTTGCCATGTTTAACATATATTGGAATACTTGCCATCTAGGGGAGGGGGGTGGGAAATTTTGCAAGGGTTAATGTCAAAGAATTATCAATGCATATGTTTTGAAAAATAAAAAGCTTTAATAAAAAAAAAAAGAAAAGAGTCAATCATAAATATCTCCTATGCGTCAGACCCTATGTTAAGGGCTGGTGATATAAGGGAAACAAAGGCAAAAGTCAGGTCCTGCCCTTAAGGAGCTCACAATCTAAAGAGGGAGACAACATGCAAACAAATATATATAAAACAAGCTATATACAGGATAAATGAGAAATGATTTAAAAAGAGAAAGCATTGGAATTATGAGGGGTTAGGAAAGGCTTCCTGTAGAGTATTAAATTTTAGCTGGGATTTAAAGGAAGGTAGGGAGGCCAGTGGTCAGGGAGAAGGAAAATGGTGGAGAAAGGAGAACATTCCAGGCATGGAGGGATAGCCAGAGAAAATGCCAAGAGCAGAAAAACAGAGTGTTTTATACTTGGAATAGCCAGAAGACCAGTGTCACTTTTAAGAGTATATATAGAGGGGATAAGATTGAAAAGGTAGGAGGGACTAGGTTATGAAGGGGTTTGAATGTCACACAGAGCATCTGTATTTGCTCCTGAAGTAATGGGACTCCATTAGAGTTATTGAGTAGAGTGATGACGAGTTTTAAGTAACTCACTTTAATGACAGAATGGAGAATGGATTGGAGTAGAGACAGACTTGAACCAGGCTTGAGGTGGTTCTCACCAGCAGGCTAAAGAAATATTTCAGGTGTGAAGTGATCAGAGCCAGCAGTAGAGAAATAGGGAGTTCAGGTTGGAAAAGGGAGTGTATTAGGGAGATGTTGCAAAGGTGAAATTGGTAGGTCTTGGCAACGGCTTGGATATGGCAGGTGAGAGATAGTGAGGACTCCAGGATGTCTCCTAGGTGATGTACAAGTTCCTGGGAAAATAGCGTTGCCCTTTACAATAATAGAAAGTTAGGACTGGAGGTCATTACTTGGAAGGTTCAATCTTTTTATCTACAGAACTTCCCGAGGCTTCCTGGTTGGTGACTAGCCCACTATTCTAGTCAGGTCCAGTCCAGCCATCCTTGTTCTATTCATTTATTCACTTCCTCTTCTGGAACTCAGATCAAATTAATTCTGTGACTGCCCCTGGGAGGTATCTGTTAATCAACTCCCCTAGATCTCCAATCATCATTCTAGTAGCTTTCTAGACCAAAGTATATTTCTCTGATGACTTCTCCCCTATGGGGACTGTCTCCATTTATTAAAATGT
>JAJPUD010000173.1:341203-414815 GCA_023553655.1 Myrmecobius fasciatus
TAAAATTAACAAATGTACATTTATTAAAATGTAAAATTAATAAATGTACATTTAATAAAATGTAGATGGTGAATAGAGTATTATATAAATGTTAGCTATAACTATTATTGTCACCTGCACTTAACATAGTACTTGCACATAGCAAGAACTTAATAAATGCCTTTAATTAATATAACAATCAGTATTCTTCACGTGTGATGCTATGTCTAATAGTAATCCTTCACAAGTGGAGCTATTTTCATAGAACTTCTGGGCTTGCACTTAGCTCTTCAGGCTTTTTCTTAGTTCCCTGTGACAAACAGAACTTGTTTGTGAGAGGTAGAGGCAGGGGATAAAGTCAGGCATGTACTGGAACTAGCCCATACTGCCTCATGAGAGCCCATTGTTAAATTTTCACTATGAGTACGTACATCTCAGAAACTGGAAAATGCTACAAATCAGGATTTTATTAACTGTTTTATTCATCTAGGCCTGAGAAAAAGAAAAAGAAAATGTGAATGTAGATTAAAATTTAAATATATATAATTTTTCAGGGGGTTATGGGGAACCAGTTGTTAAATAAAATCCATTGAACAGAATAGGGAATGTAATAGAAAAAATAGTGGATTTCAAGCCAGAGAATGTGAATATGATCCTGGATGAGCCATTTTCTCTGTCTGTGTTTTAATTTTCTCATCTCTAAAATGAGGAGGTTAGCCTGGATGATTTCTAATCCTCTTCCAGATCTCAGTCTCTGGCCTTAAACAGCCACCCCATGTACGAAATACAAGCCTTAGTCTCTTTGTTATCACGCTCTAGTCAAATGGCTTTGCATGACAGTTATTGGCCTTCTAGAGCTTTGTGGAGTTCAGATCATAAATGATGGCAAAATATTTTGTTCTATAAAATGGATTAGTAATTTTGAGTCTTCTCATAGCGTGTTAGAATGTGAAGAAAATGAAATGTTCATACATAGATAAGCATTTGTTGTTGCTCAATCATTTTGGTCGTGTCTGACTTTTTATGATCCCATTTGGGATTTTCTTGGCAAAGATATTGGAGTGGTTTACCATTTTCTTCTTCAGATCATTTTATAGATGGGGAAACTGAGGCAGACAGCATTAAAAGGCTTGATGAGTCTTCCTGACTTGGGGCCAAACATTATAATCACTGTTCTACCCAACCGCCCTATGGATGAACATAATAAGCAGTGATTTTTGCAATATTCAGACACACATTATTGGTACACATTGAACATACTGATAGGTTTATCTTAGTGTACATGAAAATGTTGAATTTAAGGGATTTGGAAGCACTTATTAGAAATACACAGACTCTTCTCATTTCATGTGAAAATTCAGGAGACTGACTTACACAAATAAATATGAGTAATTATCTCCATAATAAATATTTAATGTGACTCAAAAGTTTCATATATTTTGACTTAGAGATGGAAAGGAAGCTTCAATGGGTTGTCATAAATCAAGAGGTCATCATAGTTTGTATAAAAATGTTTGATTGAAGGGATTTCAGAGCATTCAGTTTTGAGCCTTAGTATCCTCCTCTATAATAAGAAGGGTTTGAGTCAGCGGTAAGAGTCTGGGATTCTGTATGCTTCTGTTTCTGGACGTTTAGTCTGGTTCTATGAATTACAAATACTCATCTCTATTTCTTGAAGGGGGAATCTGTTCTTAGAACCAAGAACCATTCTTCATTTTGATGAGGAGATCTCTCCATGAAACAGCTTACTAAGTGACCATTAATGCCGAGTGTCTGATATGTACGCCAAATTTCTGTTGGTCTAAATGCTATTAATAAATAAATGCGTTCCCTTCCTAAATGTCATCATGGATGCAAGTGACTCTGGATCCTTGAAGGCTTCAAAACAGCACTAGCAATTTCTACCATGGAGAAAAATTCAAGTTCAGGCTGAGGAAAAGAACAGCGGAGGTCTGTTATGTAAGGAGCACCCTTGTTAAAGATGGAAAAGCTTATCAACAACTGTCTAGTACTTAGGTGATGGATTTTTTTGGGGGGAGAAGGGAGAGAATAGAAGAAAAAATTTATTTGTAATTGTGGCTAGTCCCACAGCTCAGAGATATGTCCAGCCTCTTGACTAGGTAGGGGCGTGGGAGAGTCCATGAAGATAAATTGGGTGAGGGAAGACTAATATAAAACTACATGGCTTTCTCATGTGGAGTGGATCCTGGGTCTTCAGAATGAAGATGGGTTCATTCTCAGGTCTGAGTCTGGGCAGCAATCTGGCCCTGGGGACCCATGCAATGAGAATCCTAACAGCCCTTCATAGAAAGCACTTAAAAAACTCAAAAGCAAATGGGTTCTGTCTTTCTAATGGCAAGAAAGGCACTTAGCTGCTTCCTGTATTTGAGAACATTTTCCACTCCTCTCTGGCACTAGTTTAAAATAGCATAAATGCAAATGTTGTGTCATGAGATGGCTTGCCTTCTGTTCATCCACCTGCCTCCACCGGAGAACTTTTCCTCTCCTCTCTAGAGATTGGCATATAACTTCAGCATGGCATCATTAACAGCAGAAATCAGCCTATGCCTCTAGAATACCCAAATGGCTCTGGAGCCATGGAGTGGCTCATGTATTCATTCGAGAAACAATCTAGAATAGTCCTGAAGGAAGTTAAGAAAAAAGAAGGAAGGAAGGAAAAAAGGAAGGAAGAAAGGAAGAAAGTTAGGAAGGAAGGAAGGAAGGAAGGAAGGAAGGAAGGAAGGAAGGAAGGAAGGAAGGAAGGAAGGAAGGAAGGAAGGAAGGAAGGAAGGAACAAAAGAGAAAAAGAGAAAGAAAGAGAAAGAGAAGGAAGAAAGCTATATTAGATGAACAATTTTCCTAGAAAAAAGAGAGTACAGGTTCTTCTCTGGTAACTCTCTCGAGGATAGGAACTATTTTCTGTTTTCAATAGAAAGATTTGAAAAACTTGGATTGGAACACTTGATTCTGCCACTTAATCAGGAAATCAATCAATCAATCCAATATTTATTGTAGGCCTACTATGTGCTAGATGTAAAAGCAAAGGATATTTTGAGTTTAACAGTATTGCTTTTAGGCACCCTCAACTATACCTAGTGCAGATGGAGTCAACCAGCATCTGTAGAGTGAGTTTTCTCAACGGGGACTTCCTGGTTCCTTTCAAATCACAGGGCTGATCTCAATCCACAAGTGCCAGAGCTCTGTGATAAGCATGGTGATGGATGCAGGGAAGCAGTCCCTCCCTGCAAGAAGCTTATATTCTAATGGTTGATGCAATAAGGACAACTTAAGAACACAGAGAAAAAAAGAAGTGAAGAGAATAAATTCAAATAAATACAAGGGAGTTTAGATTCAAGAGGGAGAGCATTAGCAGGTAAGGGGGGTCAGGAAAGGTTTTATGTGGAAGGTGGTGATTAAGCTACATATTGGCTGAAAAGATGGATTCTATGAGATGGAGATGAGGAAATGGGTCCAAGTTTTGTCTTCTGTAAAGTAAGGACATGAACTAGAAGACTTTTAAGTTCCCTTCTAAAAAGTACTTTCATTTCTCCCTCCTTCTCTCCTTTCCCTCCCTTTCTTCCTTTCCATTCCTTTCCTTTTTAATCCTTCCTTCCTTTCTCCTTTCCTCTCTTCCTCCCTCCCTCGTTCCTTTTCTTTCTTTTTCTTTTTTCTTCCTGCCTTCCTTGTTTCCTTCCTTCCTCTCTCTCTCGTTCCTTTCTTTTTTCTTCCTTTCTTTCCTTCTTTCTCTTTCCTTCCCTTCTTCCTTCCTTTTTCTTTCCTTCCTTCCCTTCATTCCTTCCTTCTTTTTCTTTCCTTCTTTCCTTTTTCTTTCTTTTTTGTCTTTCCTTCCCTTTCTTCCTTCTCTTTTTCCTTTCTTCCTTCTCTTTTTTCTTTTTCTTTCCTTCCTTCCTTCCTTTCTTTTTCTTTCTTTTTCTTTCCTTCCTTCTTTCTTTCTTTGCCATGCCTTTCTTCTTTCTTTCTTTACTCTTTATTTTTTCCTTTCTTTTATATAAGTGCCTACTATGTACCAGTCACTGTGCCAAGCAATTTGCAAATATTCTCTCATTTGATCCTCATAAAAACCTGGAAGGTAGATGCTATACTCCCATTTTTACAGATGAAACTGTCATATGATTTTTTTCTGGGATCATACAGCTATTTAAGTGTCCAAAGTCAAATTTGAACTCATGTCTTCCTGATTCCAGGAACAGCTCTCCATTTTGCTGCCTGATTTCTCAAGTCTGTTCCCTTCCTGACTCTGGTTCCTTAATTTCGGGACTTCTACATTATGCCTCAGCTACAGTCGCCTCCTGGAACATTTCCCCTTTGCCATCCAGGCTCCCATATCTTATTAGTTAATTCCTTCCAGGTCCTCTATTTTGGGTTGAATATCAGAGTGGCCAGTCTTTATCCCTACTCCTACTCTTATTCTGAATTTCTCTCTTGCCCCTTGCTTTTCAGTCCTTCCATTTATTTTCTTCCCTTATTAGAGTATAAACTCTTTGAGGGCAGTTCACTTTATTTACTCTTGTATTGGTTCCTTTAACTAAGTATAATACCGGGTACATGGTAAGCACTTACTAAGTGCCAGTCACCTTAATAAACACTTGTTGCCATTCAGCAAGCAAGCATCTATCTCAATCTCTCCAACAAATTGTGATTCAGCCTTTGCCTAAAGCTCTCCAGTGAGAGAGACTTCTCTTTTCTCCTGGGCAGTCCATTCAATTTTGTCATTTCATTAATTGTTGGAAAGCTTTACCTTATTTTAATCTCAAATCTGTTTTTTTGGCAATTTCTACAAACTGATGCTAGTTTTGCTCACCAGAGAGAAGTACCAGTCTAATCCCAATTGCAGATGGCAGCCCTTGAAGAATTTATAGTCAGCTCTCATGTCCCCCATAAATCTTCTCTTCTCCTGGCTAAATATCCACAATCCCCTTGACCAATTATCATATGATGTGGTTCCCAAGATACTCTATGATTTAGCTGTCTTTTATCTAAAATGGGATGAAGAGAACTAAATACAATGCTTCAGATGTGCTCTCCCCAAAGCAGAGTTCTAGGGAATTATTCTGTCTTCATTTAGGACATAATAATGTTTCTCTCTTACTACAGTCTATCATCACATTCACATTTAAAAATAAAAATTAAGTCTGGAGTCAGATTTTGGAGGAACACTAATGTCAGGTTAATTGAAATTTTTCATTAAGGAAGTGACTTGATCAAATGTGTTCTATAGGACCATTAATCTATCAGTGGATTAGAGAGGGAGTGAAACAGAGGCAAGGAAAGCCATTAAAGCCCAATATAGGGTTATTTCAATTGTCCTGATGGGAAGTAATGAGGAATTAATGTGTGTATGACAGAGATTGTGAAAATAAAATCCATAAGTCTGTACAACTCATTGGATGTAAGAAATAATAGAGAGGGAGGTGGCCAGACAGCACTCACACCTGGGAGAAAGGTGGTAACATTGACAGAAATATGGAAGTCAGGAGCAAGATTGGGGGGTGGGGAGGAGATAAGGAACTGAGTTAGATGTCTGGTGAGTTTCAAGGGGGAGGCTCATACACCTGGGAGCCACCAGATCTTTTTTACAACTCACCTCTGTTTTTCATTTAAATTCTTTGCTTAGTCACTGGCCTTCAAAAGTCCTTAATGTACACTCCCAGGTTGCCTAATGGTATTTGATTCGATTCAGTTGCTGTGTCCTGAGGAGGGACATTGTGTGTGTTTTTGGCAGCTAAAATAAAACTCAGTAACTTGAGCTAGACCAGGCAACAGACCACATCTAATGGGGTGCCCTTCAGTAGCCTGGGTTGATGAGGTCTGATAACACATAACAAGAGCAGTGTGTTAAGTGACGTGTGTGACGAAAATTACATTTGTTTTGCATATTTTCTAAATTTGATTAGAAGCTTGTGGGAAACATGCAATGATGACCTTGGCCTTTTTGCTGAATGGTAGGAGAAATCAATTTCATTTTGTGAAGCTGATGACTCAAATGTAGCTGGACTTACAAACCTTTTCCATGTGCAAGTAAGCAGTTGTTTTTGAAGTCTCCAATGCATTTTTAAAAAGCAGCCTCACTTGGGACAGGGTCATATTAGCCCAAGAGATCTCAGGGGGTGAGCTTCTGTACCTGAAACCTTGGGAGCAGACAGAGAAGCAGAGAGCTGATGCTCCTGAATCTTTTCTTAGTGGCCTAGCCTTATGGGAATTGGCTTAGCCCTCTGTCTTAGCGGTAGCCCAGTTCAGATTGAGAGTTTGAATAAAGTGGGAAAGACAAAAGAGTTAAATTCTCTAATATATGGAGGTAGCGATGGTTTAATGGGACTGACATTGGACCTGATTGAATTTGAATTTTTATTCAGTCACTTATTAGCTGTGTAGCATCTTAAGCCAGTTTTATTCCTTTTCCACACCTCATTTTACTATATTTATTAAGTGGGGATTATAATATCTATACTAACTCCTACCTCACAAGGCAGTTTTGAGAAGCAAATGAGTTCATGGATGCAAAGAGCTTTGTATTTCATAAAATATCATGTTAAATCACAGCTACTGTAAATAGACTTCCCAGTTCTGGGTTGTGTTGTCCCTGTGTGTTTCAATAGATGGTCATTAGTGGATGTGCTCTTCAGCATCTGAGTTCAAAAACCCAGCAGCCAGCCTAGGGATGAGCCTCTCCTCACCTCTCCAGACTTTTCCTAAGACAATGGACATATTGTTCTGTCCTACAAATCTCACTCCACTGGCAAAGCCTGTAAGAGCTCAAAGTCATCTTTACACTGCAATGAAGCATTGAAGGAAGGCTCCATGGAAGTCCCAAAACACACAAGCATGGGATTATAAAATGGAATCAGCATTAGAAAGCAGCATGATAGTAGCTGCCCATTAAGCTACTAGGAAAACCAACAGTTGAGACGCTATACCCTAAGAATGTTGTTGTTCAGTCATTTTTCAGTCATGTCTTATTCTTTGTGACCCCATTTGGGGATTTTCTTGGCAAAGATACTGGAGTGGTTGCCATTTCTTTCTCTAGCTCATTTGACAGATGAGGAAACTGAGGCAGAAAGAGTTGATTGGCTTACCCAGGATCACACAATGAGAAAATATCTGAGACCAAATTTGAATTCAGAATGATGAATCTTCCTGACTCTGTCCCCTGCTGCCATCTAGCTGCCCCTATCTCCCAATTTAAAGGCAAAAACAAGTGACTGAGAACAAAGAAGCTGTTTTTGCTTTTGATATACTTATGGGAAACATCAGTATATCCACAGGGATTCATAAACTCAGAAAAGGAAGTTCTCAGTAAGCTTATAGTAAGAACAATAGCTAGCATTTATATGGAGCCTTAATGTTTTCAAAATACAAGTTATAATTTTCCCCTCTTCCATGGCAAACATAAGTACTAGGTCTTTCCAGGTACTTAGTTTAATCTTTTAAAGCTGGCCCTCTTCCCACAGACTCTTTTCCCCTCACCCCAGACCAGCCACCCTTACCACTTTCCCTTTGGAGTTTTGCTTATTAGTTTTTTTTTTCTTTCTTTCCTGCTTTAATCTGGTTATTTAACTCTTTCTTCTTTTTTTCTCAGCTGGTCAAATAGTTACTCCTTCCTCTCTTTCCTTTCAATTTGTCCTATAGATTAGTTTTTAAAAAATTTTGTCTTTTTTACGTAGCCGTTTCCAGAGAGGATTTCTTTCCATTCCTCTCTTCCCTATCCATTTCTTCTTTTTTGTCTACTCTAGACCTTCATTCCTTGATTCATGGCCCATACACTTACCCAGACCCTCTTTATTCTTTGAATTTCTTATGGAATAAAAACTTCTGAGGCATTCATTTTGTTTACCTCTACAGGAAGTTTCAGCTACTGCCATGTTATATTTGCTCCTCAGCTGACCCTTTTCCATTGTGCTTCACATCCAGAAAAATGCCAGTTCCTGTAGGTGATAGAGAAGACACTGTCATGTCAGCATTCTCCCCCACATGATTACACAGCCTACTATTAGACCATGATCTCCCCTTGGTCTTTTTCCTTCTCCATTTGCCTCAAAATCTTCCCTCTGGGTTCTTATTGTCCAACTCTCCCAGGATTGCCCCCAGGAGTTCTAATGATCTCCCTTCCTGAGGCAGGATTAATGATGATCTCAAGTACCAAAGTCTTGCAGACAACACCTGGCTCAAAGTCCCCATCTCCTTTACCAGAACATCTCTCAACTCATAGGATGATTTATCAGTGGCATTCTTTCTTTTTTTATTAATACTTTTTATTTGCAAAACATATGTATGGGTAATTCCTAAACATTAACCCTTACAAAGCTTTCTGTTACAAATTTTTCCCCCCTACTCCCCACCCCTCCTCTAGATAGCAGGATATCCACTACATGATAATTATGTTAGAATACTTAAATCAAATATATGTATAGTTATTGCCACACATCACTTTTTGTTCAGGAGAAATCATATCTTTAAGAAAGAATAATCTGATAAAGGAAATACAATGCAAGCAAACCTCAAAAGAGAACATGAAAATGTTATGTTGTGGTCCACATTTCACATCCCTCTCTCTGGGTGTATATGGCCTTCTTCACTGAACAATTGTAATTGGTTTGAAGCATTTCATTGTTGAAGAGAGTCATGTCCATTAGAACTGATCCTCATATAGTACTGTTGTTGCCGTGTACAACGATTTCCTGATTCTGCTCATCTCACTCAGCATCAGTTCATGCAAGTCTCTCCAGGCCTCTCTGAAATCGTCCTGCTGGTCGTTTCTTACAGAGCAATAATATTCCATAACATTCATATACCATAACTTATTCAGCCACTCTCCAATTGATGGGCATCCATTCAGTTTTCAGTTTCTAGCCACCACAAAAAGAGCTGAGTGGCATTCTTTCTACCACTTAAACTAGACTTACTCCTTTCCCCATCCCTTTTCAATCCTTTCCCCTATTTCCTCTTACTCCCCTGCAGATTCTCTTCTTTCTGAAAGACCACAGGAGTTACCTTCTCATTGTTGCTAGCCTTCAACTCAACCAGGACACATCACCCACTCGCCTGTACCTTCCTCTTCCTCTTTCACACACTCTCCTATTTTATAATTTAATTCTCAAAAAAACCCACATCATTCAACTATAGTTGGGTCCATTGCCCCAGAACTGCTTCTCCACTATCATTTCAATCTGACTTCTACCTTCATTGTGGTCTTGTAAATGTTTAGAGAGACGTCTCCTACTGGTCTCTATTTCATTCTGTTGCCATTGAAATTTTTACCCCTTCTGCATTTCTGTTATCTGTAGTGTTTATGAGGCAAATAATCTTCTTAGTTCTGATTTTCTTTCTAAGAATGTTTTGAATGCTTCTTTATTAATTGAATATCAATCTTTTGTCATTTATCATTAAACTCAGATTTGTAGAGTAGATCACTTCAAGCTACATCTTTAGCTATATTCCTCTTTCAAATCCATTTCCATTCTCTCCTGTGTTTTCTGGTGAGTGCAGAATACTCTTGCATTATTTGAATTTTCTTTCCTTTTTATTTAAAAGTCTTTCTCCTGGTTGCTTGTAGAGTTTGTTGTTTCTCAATGGGAATGTTAAATTTAACCAATATTATGTCTGGAAGTTTGCAACTGTGAAGATTTGTTTCTTTATTTTCTTTTTTCCTGGAGTCTATCTAGGAGCTCCTTCAATACTCACTTTGTTTTCTGTGTTCAGATATTCTGGGTAGTTTTCTTGAATTATTTTTACATCATGGTGTTCAGGTTTTTTGACTTTATATGTTGAAGGCCGATCATTCTTAGGTTATCTCTACACATCCTATCTTTAAAATCAGTATATTTTGCTTTATAGAGAATATATTTTCTTTTAGTGTTACTGCTTTTTTATTTTTCTTCTTCCAGATTTTCCTTCACTTTTGTGTATATACACACATGTATATGTGTATGCATACATACACATATGTATTCACATATGTATATTATATGTGTATATACATTATATAATATATTACAATATAACATAATATTATATCAGTTGTCCTATCTTTTGCTTTATAGGTGAGATTAGCCACTGCAAATTCAAAGTTTTCTATTCTGCTAATATTTCCTACATGGGACAAAAAATTCTGCTCTTACAATTCTTATTTCTTTGTTAAACCCTTAAGAATAGTGTGTTGTAGTTCTGTGTTCTCTTCAAAATCCAAAAGGCCCTCTGTTACACCAGGGATTTAATTATCTTTCTTTGTTTTTCAGTATTTATACCTGAACTTGTTTACTAGACCTGAAGCCATTATTTTCTTCTGCTTTTAATGTTTATTTCCACTTGCTTTATTGCTTTTACTTGAAGTTTTTTGTTTATTCCTTCTGAGATCTTTCCTAATTTCAGTATTTTTTCCTCCCTTTATTTTCCCATATTGCTCACTTTCTGACTCCCTTCCTTCAGATGGTAATTCTCCCATGGGCTACTTGTAGCTTGAAGTTTCTTGGCCTCTTACCACACTGGGCAATGAATGATTAACCAGCTTAGGTCTCTGCCTCAGGTAGATTTTGAAGGGACACTGGATTCTGAGTTCTTTCCCTCAGACTTAGTGGAGCAGTGTCCTGTCCCATTTCCTCTGTTTCTCCATTCTTTGTCCCAGAACCACAGCCCTGGCAAATTTCTCCAGGTTGTAGCTTAGATCTCCATGGTATTGGAAAGGGAGGAGGAGTCAGGTGTAAGGTTGCTGTTTCCTGCCCATGGGTCTAGTTGGCTTTCAGGGTGCCTGGCAGGGAAGGGAATACTGGGTGATGGTGAGCTGCAGCTTTTATCTTCTTTGCTTCTTAGTATCCTAGACCATGCAGATGGCTGAGTTTGTTTTATCTTTGGTGCACAATTTCTATTTTGGAAAGATCTTGAGTTTTAGAGAACATGTCTATTCCTACATCTTATATTGGTCATGTGACCCTCAAGCACTCTACATTTATTATCTCATTTTATCAACATAACAACCTTGGAAGGGAGATGCTATTCATAAATCCATTTTATAGATAAAGAAACTAAAGCTGAGAGATTAAGTGCTCAGGATCATATAACTAGAAATGCTGATGCAGAATGAAAACTTGGGTCCTCAAGACTCCAACTTCAACATTTTACCCATGGAGGCCACCCAGCTTTCCAAGTTTATGTTAAAGACTTTTCTCTCTTTTGAAAAGTACAAAGCTCTATGTAAACATAATGAATTTTGTTTTATGGTTGTTATTTTGCAAGTTTTCCCACCAGTTGGAGTATTTAGAATATTTAATCTCCTTGAGGGCAATTCAACCAGCATTTATGGAGCACTTATGTTCCAGGTTCTGGGCTAAGCCCTGAGATAACAAAGACAAAAATAAAAGCAGACCTTTTGCTTAAAGAGCTTCTATTCCATGGGGTAGAAAACTCATACAAAGATAAGTTAAGTGCACTGTACATTCCAAAATAAATACAAAGTCGTAGGGTCAGGGGTGTGGAGAGCAACAGTAATGGCCATGATGATGATCATGTTGGGGTAGTGCTTGAGCTGAGCTTTGAATGAACCTAGGGATTCCTAGAGGCAGCTATGAGGAGGGGGAAGAATTCCAGGAATGAGACAGAGCCTTTGCAAAAGCACCTATGGGAGAAATGGAATGTCGGGTGTAGAGAACAGCACACAAGCCTGGCTGGTTGGAATCCACAGGAACTCAGAGATACTCTTTGCATCCCCCAGAACCTAGCATTGTGGCTTATATATAAATAGCATTTAATAAATGTTGATTAAATTGAATTCTTTGTAATAAAGCTCCTCCCCACTGAAACATTGGACTCCAGCCCTGCAACCACCCTAGGTTCTGATGAATGAGGTTTTTGTCTTATTTTTGCCCATATCCAGGCTTCTACTCTATTCCCTAACTACCTCTAGGCCATGACTTCTCCATTTTGATCACCATCTCTACTTATTGACCATGGTTCCTACTTTGAAACTACTCTAGACTCTTATTGGTGAACTTTTGCCTTAGCTTGCCCAGATGCAGGAATCCACTTCCTAGCCAAACTAATATAGATATATGTGTCCCTTTGACCTCTTTCCAGTTTTCTTTTATATACTGTCTCCTCCTATTAAAATGTAGGCTCCTTCAGGGAGAGAACTAGCTAGTTCACTTGTACCCTTGCCCTTAAAACAGCTCCTAGAACACTGTAAGAATTTAAAATATAATCTGTCCGCTTCCCTCTCTGTCTGTGTATCTATCTGTCTGTCTATCTATCTATCTATCTACCTATCTACCTATCCATCTATCCATCTATCTATCTATCTATCTATCTATCTATCTACTATTTATTCATAGAACTCATCTTTCTCCTCATTCTGTGACATATTTTTGGTCAGTCGTGGTTCCAAAAGATCAATGATGAAACATGCTAACCATATCTTGACATGGACATGGTCTATCAAGAAAGTTATAGACTCAAGATGAAGAACAAGGCCTTTTGGGCAAGTCTACTAGGGAAATTTGTTGCACTTGTCTCACCAAGGGAGAATTTTGTTTTTGTTCTGTTTTCCCCAAAGTGGAAGAGAAAATAAATGCTTTTTAATTGGAAAAATCAAATCAATAACAATTTAAAAAAATAAAGTGAGAAGGTTGGAGCAGATAACTTTCCAGGTCCATAATTCTATGAATCTATGGGTTCTAGTTTTAGCTTTACCATGCTACTTGCATAGGTCTCTGAGTCTCTTTTGACCTTAGTTTCCATCTCTAAAATGGAAATCACAGGATCCTAGATCTAGAACTAAAAAGAACATTCAAAACTTGCCAGACTCCACAAGGCTAAATGGTTTGTCCAAGATGAGAGATTTGAACCCATTTCTGAATTCACAACCAGTGCTCTTGCCACTATACCACAGATCATAATCACAAATCACCTGCCTTGGCTCACAAAATTGTTTTAAGGAAGTGCCTTTGAAAGCATTTTGCAAACCCTTAAAGTACTCCATAATCAGGAGTTGTGGGCCATAAAAGTTAAGCTCCAATTTTTGACCTTTTGGACCCAAACTGCATAATCACTGCACATGACAGTGAATTTGTTTTTCATGGCTAAGAAAGCTCTGGGGGTTCTTATTAGAGCCATGTGACTTAATCCCCTGAATCAAAGTTTCGGATAACCTGACATTGCCTCTGGTTTTACTCCTTCAAGATCAGAGCTGCTGATATCTAGTTTGTTTTGCATTTTGAGGATCTGTAACTGATTTCTCTCCCCATTCTACCTTATGTTGTAGTCAACTGCTCCCATATGATCTATCATCTTGAAAACCCTTCTTTCAAAATCAGATCTGACTGAAATAATGTGTGATGATCACTCTCTGCTAAGATACTGTATTCACATGATAACTCAGTGGCCCTTAAATCAGAACCCTTTGAGAAGTCATTTGAAGATACAGTCTTGCTTCCTTCCTAGTACTACAAGCTTCTAAGACTACAAAGAGAGGTTGATTAAGTACTCCTTTCTATAGTTTGAAATGTCTAGGCAAGGAAATGTGGGGGAGAGAATTTCTTTAGGAAATTGGCAGTGGTCAAGCAGATCAAAGTCTCTTGTCCTTACAGTAAAGAGCCTTTCATCCATCACATAATCACATAATATCAAAGGGGCACAAAGAAAACATTTTGGATGTATAATTGCTGTATACAGGAGACCTCTTCTTCTATCTTAGTGACTAAAAAAGGCAAAAACATGGGAATGGAACAGACTGTACTCAGAAAGCTCCAATAAAATGTTATCAAAGTCATTATTCAAGTCAAGAGTGCAGTCTACTTTCATAGATCACAGGATTTAGAAATGGGATCCTTTTCATTTTATAGAAAGGGAAACTGAGCTTAGATTGAGGAGGTGTCTTGCCCAACCAAAATCACACAAGTTTAATGTAGCAGATGAGCCAGAATCCCTGACTCCAAATTTATTAGTCTTTCCCCTATATCCTATCTTCAACATACAATTTGTACGTACCCTGAAAGCCTCTGAGAAATCTTCAGATTGCCTTTTCCCTGTAACTTCTGACTGGAAGTGAAAAAAGAGCTCTTTAGCCTCTAGAATTCCTGCTTACCCTTGAAACTATATGCTAAACTCTAATGGATTTTCTGGACTTGTGTCAAGAGCATAATTAGCCCTTTTCTCCTGCCAGAGTCTGGGCTAAGACAAGCTACTTAACAGCAGTTGGGACTATAGTACTGACAAAGCGCTGCCAGCTCTAGTCTTCCCCCCTATAATTATTTGTTATTGCTTTGAGGTTGACAAGCAACATGAACATCTGAATGTACCCCAACCCTTGTTAGCCAGTCATACTCTGCCATATTTTAATTCTGGCATAAACAGGGCCTCAGTTCTCCCTTCTCACCCCCAAGCCCTACCCTTGAACCCATCACAAATCTTCCTGACAATGGCCCCATCCTCTTTCCTCTTCTAGATGGTTGATGGGCTGTTTATTGACCGTCGTTCTTGAAGAGGACCAAAATGACATCACTATATTGGAACCAAGGTACAAGGCATCCAACTATGATTGCTCAGACCAATATGAGCTTGGAAAGCTCTACCATGGCCAGACACAAATAATCCATGTGAACATTTGGAGTGAAGATGTCTCTAAATTTGTGCATCTCGTACCACAACTCTGCTTCTCTTATAGAGCACCCCTCCTTTGATGGGGGTATTCCATGCTGGACAGTATTTTGCCAGGATCTCCAATGTCATGTCATCAATTCCAAAGTTCTTCAGAGAGACCCTGAGCATGTCCTTCTATCACTTCTTCTGACCACTATGTGAATGCCTTCTTTGCAAGTTCTCTCCTTCCCCCACCAATTTTTTGACTTAACCTGAGGACCTTGCTGGAGGGAGACACTCCTACCCCTCAGAAAAGCTCATTTTGTCTTGGGATTGTTCTAACTGGAAGTTTTTTCCTTAAATCAAATAATGAATTTGCCACTTTCTCTTATTGATCCTAGTTATATGCTCTGGGACCAAATAAAATTAAGTCTCTTTCTTCTTCCATGATGAAGATAGTCATCATGATCCATGGCTGAATCCCCCCTCCTTCTCCTTCTCTGCCATAAAACTTTCTTATCCTCAGGCTAAACATTTCCATTTCCTCCTACTAATCCTTCTATGACAAGGGCTTTGGGAACAAAATAGATCACGCCAGGATATCTTTGGTTTCCACTAGTTCAGCAGAAGTGAGCCTGATTGAAACTTGGATGCAGGGTGGTAATAATGTCTGAATGTCCACAAAGCCAGGACAGATTCCACAGCCGCCTCAGTAGTCTGGTGTGTAACAGCAGAGAGTAACCATCCAGCCCTTCTGTTTATCCACTGAAGAATGATAAACACAGCCAGAGCTAAGATCATTGACCTTGGAGTTGGAAGCATGTATCTGAGTCTCTTCTTCCTCATCCATAAAGTGAAAGGACCATGTTGGATGATCTCTAAAATCCATTCTGGTCATAAGGACTATAATTCATAACCATAATTCTCCATACACCCTTTACTTTTACTTGACACTGGCTAGTAGTCGTTGAATTGTCTACAGCTAGGACTGAGTTCCAATCCTTTATAGGTGAAACTGTGTTCTCAGCAGCTCCTAACACAACAATGTTCTGGGTGCTTGACTTCAGTTCTGTATCAGTCTGAATCCCTCAGAAACTTTGGGTCCTGCTAAGCAGGAGAAACAGTGGATTGTAGTGAATAGGGAGCTGGTCTGGGAGCCAATAAGACAATACGTTCAGGTTTTATCACTCACACATACTTACACCTTGGACAACAACTCACATGTCTCATTGCTCTAGTCAAACTCTAAAACTCACCTCTTCTGGTAGAAGGATCTTAGTTCCTAAGAACTAATTTGCAATTAAAAAAAAATGACACAGACCAGTACTTTAGAACTCACTTGAGCTATTAGTTTTAAAATACTCTAACCTAGAACTACAGAATGTCTAGAAGGTAATAATGATTAATGACTATTATTATCATAATGTTATTGTATATAATTATTATATTATAATTATATTATCTGTAATGATATATTATTATATATAATAATGAATAGTGAATATTCATGATTAATGTGAGTTAGGTGGAGCAGTAGAGAGAATGCTGCACTTGGAGTTAGAAAGACCTGAGTTCAAATCCAGCCTCAGACTGTTACTAATTATGTGACCTGGATAGTTCATGTGATTTCCCTGTACCTCAGTTTTCTCTCTTGTAAAAATGAGAATAATAATAATATCAGAGTTGTTGTGGTGATCAAATGAGATAATATTCACAAAGTGCTTCTCAAACTTTAAAGTAATTATAAATTATTATGCTTTGACACTAACTATATGACCTTGGACAAGACAAACTTCATTTTTCTGAACCTAAAGTTTCTCATCTATATAATGAGATCTGTTGAGCCATATAATTTTCTTTTTAAAAAATATGTCTTTGCAATGCAAACAAAGGTGGCCTAGCTGTACCATACCTAAAACGATATTATAAAGCAATGATCATCAAAATCATTTGGTACTGGCTAAGAAATAGAGCAGTTGATCAAGTTAGCTCACAAGACACAATAGTCAATGACTATAGCAATCTAGTGTTTGATAAACCCAAAGCTTCTGGGATAAGAACTCACTGACAAAAAATTCTGGGAAAACTGGAAAATAGTATAGCAGAAACTAGGCATTAACCAACACCTAACAATCTATGCCAAGATAAGATCAACATATTATTCTTTGACACTAACTATATGACCTTGGACAAGACAAACTTCATTTTTTCTGAATCTAAAGTTTCTCATCTATAAAATGAGATCTGTTGAGCCATATAATTTCTTTTTTTAAAAATGTATTTGCAATGCAAACAAAAGTGGCTTAGCTGTACCATACCTATATTATAAAGCAGTAGTCATCAAAACCATTTGGTACTGATTGAAACATAATGGGCGATACTATAAGCAAATTAGGAGAACAAGGGATACCTTTCAGATGTGTGGAGAAGAAAGGAATTTATGGTCAAAGAAGAACTAGAGAACATTATGAAATGCACAATGAATAATTTTGATTATATTAAATAAAAAAAAAGTTTTGTACAAACAAAACCAATGCAGCCAAAATTAGAAGGGAAGCAAAAAACTGGGAAAAAAAACTTTATATTCAAAGGTTTTGATAAAGGCCTCACTTCTAAAATATATAGAGAATTGACTCAAATTTGTAAGAATACCAGTCATTCTTCAGTTGATAAATGGTCAAAGGATATGAATAGACAATTTTCAGATTAAGAAATTGAAACCATTTCTACTCATATGAAAAAAATGCTCTAAATTACTATTGATCAGAAAAATGCAAATTAAGACAACTCTGAGGTACTACTACACACCTCTCAGATTGGCTAAGATGACAGGAAAAGATAATGATAATTGTTGGAGGAGATGTAGGAAAACTGGGATACTAATACATTGTTGGTGGAATTGTGAACTGATACAACCATTTTGGAGAGCAATTTGAACTATCAAATTATACATACTCTTTGAACCAGGAGTATCTCTACTAGGCCTGTATCCCAAAGAGATCATAAAAAAGGGAAAAAGATCCACATGTGCAAAAATGTTTGTAGCAGCCTTTTTTGGTAGTGGCAAGGAACTGGAAACTGAGTGGATGCCCATCAGTTGGGGAATGGCTGAATAAGTTATGATATATGAATGCTATGGAATATTATTATTTTATAAAAAATAGTCAGCAGGATGATTTCAGAAAGAGACTTGCATTAACTGATGCTAAGTGAAGTGAGTAGAACCAAGAGAACACTGCACACAGAAACAAGATTATGCGATGATCAATTCTGATAGGCATGGCTCTTTCCATCAATGAGGTGATTCAGGCCAGTTCTAATAGACTTGGGATGGAGAGAGCCATCTGCATCCATAGGACCATGGGAATTGAATATGAATCACAATATAGTATTTTCACCTTTTTTTGTTGTTGCTTTTTTCTTTCTCTCTTTTTTTCTTTTTTGTCTTATTTTTCTTGTGCTGCATGATAAATGTGAAAATATGTATAGGAGAGCTACACATGTTTAACATATATTGGACTAGTTGCTGTCCAGGGAAGAGGTGCAGGGAAGGGAGGGAAAAAATTTGGAACACAAGGTTTTGCAAGGATGAATGCTGAAAACTATCTTTGTATATATTTTGAAAATAAAAAGCTATTATTTTTAAAAAGTAAAAAAAAAAGTACTTACTTATTTTATTTGTATGGATACATTTTGCTTGGGGTCAACAGACAAATCCCAGTTGATACCTAAACAAACTCCCCACAAAATACTTTGCCCCAAATTGAACAAAGCTGCTTAAAGGGTGATTGTGACTGATGGTACATGTTATTTCCCACTATTGAAGTTTTTAAAATGATATTTGATTTATATGTATGTATGTAAATGTACATGTAAAAAACAATTTTAACATTTGTTTTAAAAAATCTTATATTCCAAATCCTCTCCCTTTCTCCCTCCCCTTTCTTTCTCCCTGAAGGAGTAAAGAATTTTATATAGGTAATACATGTACCATCATGCAAAACATATTTCTATATTAGTCACATTGTGAAAGAAAACAAAGACCAAAAAAAAAAATAGTCTGCTTCAATCTGCATTAAAACCTGTGGATGTGTATAACATTTTTCATCAGGAGTCCTGAGGAATTGTCTTGGATCATTGTATTTCTAAGAATAGCTAAATCATTCACAGCTGATCATCATACAATACTGCTGTTGCCATGTACAATGTTCCGCTCACTTCACTTTGTATCAGTTCATGTAAGTCTTGCCAGATTTTTCTGAATATCCTGCTCATCGTGCATAATAGTATTTCATTACAACTTGTTCAGCCATTCCCCAATTGGTGTACATTCCCTCAATTTCCAATCCTTTACCACCACAAAAAGTTGCTAAAAAACATTTTTATACATATAGGTTATTTTCCTTTTTTTAAAAAAAAAATCTCTTTGGGATGCAAACTTAGTAGTGATATTGCTAGGTCAGAGTGCATACAGCTTTATAACCTTTTGGGCACAGTTCCCATTTAAGTCAAATAATTTCTAAGGTAATTTATGGAAATAAAATTCTGTTTTTCCACCATCCATTCTTTTCTTAGCCTCTGTCCCTTCCACTGTTGCACAGTATAAGGCTTCTAAACATCATTGAAATGGTCTCAAGAGAAGGAACGTAATTGAATGAGTGTAGTGAATTTCTAAGCACCCCATTGCCCACCAGGGCTGGAAAACCAAAGAAAACTATAGAAAAAAAAAAGAAGAAAAGTATTAGGATTAACAAGAAGAGGAGTTTCTTCTTGAATAATCAACAGGTCATAAACTCCTTTTTGACCACCAGAGGGAGAGCAATTCTCAGACAGCCAGATTAGAAAATTAGGCAGACTACAATGAACTTGTGAGCCTGGATAGAGTTATCCAGACTGAGAAATAGCTCTAAGAACTGACCACGAATCTGAGCAAAGATCGGATTCCTTATCCATCCTCAATGCCTAAGATGACCTTACTAATATACTGTCTCTACAATCGTATTCTCCTCCTAAGTGATCAAGTAGATAATATTCAAAAGATTTGCCTGGTCCAGTGATAGATAGCACTATTAGGTCTATATCCCAAAATCAATTAGAGAAAGAAGAAAAAGTCTCAGTTGCACAAAATATTTCTAGCAACACTTTTTTTTGTGATGGAAAATGAGGTGGTACCCAGTTATTGGAGAATGGGTGAATATGTGTAGAATATCAATGTGATGGAATACTATTGAGTAATAAGAAATGATGAAGGGAATGGTTTCAGAGTAACTTGGGAAGATTCCTATGTGGAGTGAAGAGAAGCCATGATAAAAAAAAATCATATAATAACAATGATAGAAAGACAAATATCTTTCAAAGCCTTGGGAATCCTGATCGAGAGGAGGACCGACCACAGTTTCAAGGGATTCATAACAAAACATGTAACCTATTTCCACATAGAGAGATGATGGATTTGGATGGTAGATCAAGGCCTATTTTTTGGACATGGCCATGT
Source organism: Myrmecobius fasciatus (assembly GCA_023553655.1). Taxonomy (NCBI): domain Eukaryota; kingdom Metazoa; phylum Chordata; class Mammalia; order Dasyuromorphia; family Myrmecobiidae; genus Myrmecobius; species Myrmecobius fasciatus. Next base: position 361,260 of record JAJPUD010000173.1, read on the forward strand.
AGGGATTTGTTTTGTTTGATCATATATGTCTGAAATATGTTGTTTTTCTTACTTCTTCAATGGGGGAGGAGGAGAGAGAACTAAGTGGAGAGAACATTCAGAGCTTAAAATAAAATGAAATTAACCAGTTCCAGTTGTTCAGTGATGAAGAAAGCCATCTACATTCAGGGAGAGGCCTGTGGGATCTGAGTGTGGACCACAACATAGCATTCTCACTCTTTCTGTTGTTATTTGCTTGCATTTTATTTTCTTTCTCAGGTTTTTTTTTCTTCCTGTGTGATCTGATAACTGTGTGTGTGTATATATATATATATATGATTCGTCATATATTTTAACATAATTAACATCTAGGGGAGGGGATAGGGGGAAGGAGGAAACAATTTGTAACAGAAAGCTTTGTAAGGGTCAGTGATGAAAAATTACCCATGCATATGTTTTGTGAGTAAAAAACTTTAATAAATTAAAAAAAGAAACCAAAAAAAAAAATGAAATTGAATTAAATAAAATAACAATAATCTGCTTGGGTACCAGACAAAGCAGATTGGGAAATCTAATCACAAGTAAAAAAGGGACCAAAAGTCTTTTAACCAAAGGCAGGTTTGGCCATGGGCTAGCTGCTAGAACCAGAGGCACTGCATCTCCTCCAAAAAGGAAAATCAGTCCCTGAAAAAGTGAGTTGTTAGTGTTAGTCTTAACACTATTCATGTGCCCCTGAAATTAAAGGAGCTATATAACACCTTCTTACCTCACATTTATCCTAAGTTCCTGAAGGGTTGGGGGGAATGGCAGCTGGTCTTGGTCTTGTGAGAGAGAATTGGATGACCTGGCACATCTATTTTTGAAAAATATAAAGTTTAATCTTTTTGTTTTTAGAAGAAAAATTTTAATCAGTTTTTTTTTAAATACCAAAGAGCAAACAACTTTGGCCAAGAACTCCAGTTCAAGGACATTCAGCTTTCTAATACAATGTTTGACTTGACCATTTTCCTCTCCCTTCAGGGATTTAACAATGGAATAAATATATGCCATTCATTTAATTAATTTCACTGAACTCATTTTCACTTTTGCATTTTGGCATATTACACAGGAGCTTCATTTATAGTTTTCTCTCAATGTTTTTATGTGATGATACGGTAAGACTTTTTGCTTTGTATTTTAACATAATTAACATGTATTAGACTTCCTTCTATCTAGGGGAGGGGGTGGGGTGAAGGAGAGAAAAATTTGTAACGGAAAGCTTTGCAAGGGTCATTGATGAAAAATGCATATGTTTTACAAATAAAAAGCTTTAATAAAAATTTTTTTAAAAAATTAAAAAAGACTTTTTTGCTTTGGAATTAGAAGACCTGAATTCGAGGTCCAGATCTTCTAATTACTACCTATGTAATCCTGAGCAAGTCACTCAAACTTTCTGTGCCTCAGGAAGAAAGGAATCGGAAGAGATATATTCTAAGATGATTTTTAGCCTTAACATCTATAATCCTAAATGTAGGTCAATTCCTATTATGTTATAAATGCCTTGGCAAGCATGGTATAATGACTTGGTCATTTGAAGTCAGAGGTCCTGGGTTCACATCCATCTATGTGAGATTTGTACCTTATTGGGGTTCAAATTCAAATACTATGGTAATTAAGACAGGTTGCTTGATCAATTTGAGCTTCAGTCTCTCCATCTGTAAATGAAAGAGCTGTTCTATTATAAGTATTCAATCTCTAAGGCCCCTCCCTCCAATTCTGACATTGGGATATTCTAAATCTAATTTCTATTAATTTTCCTGAGGAAATACTCAGAATGTGGGAGTGAGTCTCTGAGTTCTTCTGAGTCCTTTGTAGTACTTAATATAGGAATTCCCCAGGCAGGATAGTAGTATGTACTGGTAAATTGTGATATACTACCTGGAGTACTCACTTTCTGATTTGTTTTCAATTACAAAAGAAAGCAAGGAAAGAACTCCCATTGCCTCTATTTCCATGGGACTTCATTCAGCTCAGATACTTCTTTGGTATCATTGTCCATGCTCAGAATCTCAAGAATTCAGGGAAATGAAGGGTTGAGGGCTCCTGAACTACCATACACAATAATTCACACAAGAAACATACACAATAATATACATAATGCTGCTAGATTAACTGATTTTTTCCACTTTAAAAAAAATTTAGATCTGTGATATCATAAATAGTGGGGATTTCTAATGAGGAAACCCTCTCTACTAATACATCTATTCTGCAATTTATAATCTTACCTAGGGGTAGTAAGAGATCACGTTACTTGCCCAGACAGTTTGTCAAAGGAAGGCATTAAGTTAAATCTTTCCAGTCTCCAAAATCAGATTTCTAGTCATTATGCCATGCTGCTTTCAGTTACATGTCCTGCTTTTAAGTGATAGAGGAAGATATTTTTGGGAGCTTTGAAGAAAAAATATTACTAGTGCTGTACAAAGTTCTGTCCAAAAAAGTGAACATATAAAAGTATGATGTGAGCTACATCTTGGGTGACCTCTGATTTCCTTTTTCAGAATCCACTCTTCATTCCTTATATCCTTGTCCTGATGTCACCCCAGATATTGTTCCCATTCCAGTTCCTACTGGGCTTGCTCTCAGCTATATGTCAACTTTGTTGCTCTGTCATCTAGTCATATCCAACTATTTGTAACTCTGTGGACTTGAGCACATGCTGTCCATGGGGTTTTCCTGGCAAAGACACTGGAGTGGTCTGCCATTTTTCCCTCATTTTACAGATGAGGAAACTGAGGCAGATAGGGTAAAGTGACTTGCCCAGGGTCATATACCTAATGTGAGTCTTCCTGACTTCAGATCTGGCACTCTATCCACTGTTTCAACAAGCTGTTCAGCTATCCTTAAAAGTCATAAATCATGGATTACAGAACTGGAGAGTTATCTTAGGGATTTATCTGGTCCAATTCTTCATTTTTGTGGATAAAGAAACTAAAGCTACAGAGTAAATTAGGCAGAGTCATATAACAAAATAAGAAAGTAAATACAGGTCTTTTCCTTCCAAATCCATTGATCTTAGACTGGATCACTGTCTGAGTTGCTTTTATTATCTTAATATTTTTTGTATATACACTAACCCCCAAACCAAAATCTGGGTTAAAGTGGATAAAATCTTATTGTTAAAGTTTTCTATTATACCACTTTTGGGGAAACAGGAGCTGGCCCCATGTAACACTCTTTAAATCGTGCCTTTTTCAAGGTTGTTTTTCTTCATTGTCTAGCATAGATAAGGAGAAAAAAAGTAAATTAGATTGTATTGAAGAAATCATGCAGTGCATTCAATAATCCCATGATATTACTTGGAATAAAAAAAATCCATCTTTTTAGCAAAAGTGACCAATATTGCTGCATATCTATGAATTTTGGAACATCACAAACTCTAAAGAAGCAAAATAGATTAAAAACAAGAGGTGGGTACAGATGGGTTAGTTCTATTCAGAGTGATGACCTACATTCAAAAAGTAGACTGAGGGAAACCATTTAAGAAAGATATAATAAAATATGGAGGGGAGCTAGTCCTTGTAGTAAAAATCAGAGTGTTGAACTCATATCTAAAAAAATATCCAAAGGAAGGCCTTTGGCATGCTGAATAAATCTTTTGTGGGGGATCTTTGGGAAAACATGTACCATAATTACATGGGATGAGAAGACATAGATGGACTGCAATCTGTAGAATGGAAGGACTACCTATATCTGAGATCACAGGTCCATTAAGTATTAAAATATAAGAATGTGTGTACCCTAGCTCCCTAAATAATTCTCATGTTAATTCTTATGGTTTCAATAGCTCGTCACTCTTGCGACATCTTTAATACCTAGCCCTCTTCTTAGCCCTTTGAGCATTTCTTTGTCCTGCGAATTAGCAGAAATCTTTCTGTTTGCTATTTTCTTCCCCATCCAGGTTTCTTAATTTTTTTTTCTCTTTCTTTCTCTGTTTTCTCTTAGTCCAGACCTCAATACTGGCCTGGAACTAGTTATAAACTCTTCATCGTTGGAACATAAGTTCTCCATGGTTCTCCAGGGAAATTCTCCATTAAATGTGAGCAGAGACAAAGAGTGTTTGAATATAAAGGCCCAGTTTTCCATCACAGGCTACAGAATAATCAAGAGTTTTGATGGTTTTCAACACCCTCCCTAAAATTCTCACTTGCTACTCACTCTTTTTCCTTTCCATCTCAACTCTGCCTTCATGCAATCTGCCTGCAGGGATCCAGCAGAGCTCAAAGAGTGATGATTCCTATTCCAGAGAAATGTTGGACTGGAAAGGGAACCGCAGGGACAATGGTTGTTTAAAGGGAAATTCACTAATTTATGTAAATATTGTTGCTCTAACAACAATCCTTCAGTTAACAATCTGCTTTGTTCTGCGCCATATATACCATTCTCTTTAAGAAAGCTCATATTAAAACCAGCAGGTACAAAACAGATCAGCTTAAATGAGGCTTTGGAATAGAGAAGAGAAAATGAATACATGGTAGAGTTAATGAATAGGAAATTATAGTTAGAAGGCCCAAAAGCTGGCTCCAGATCCTACCTCAGATACTTAGGAGTTGTGTGACCTCATTTAACATCTCTGTGCCTCAGTTCCCTTATCTGTAAAATGGGGTGAGGGTGAGGGGAAGTCTCAGTGGCTGGCATTTTATGACCCCATCTTTACTGAAGTGGGAGACTCTGGGTGTGGAACTTTCCATGTATTATCAGACTTGATTGCTACAGTTAATTCTGCTGAGATGTCTCCTTTTTCTTTCTTTTTAATTATTTTTTCTAAATTATAGAGAAGAATATAAGTATTTTTCTGTACCAGTTATATGACAGGAACTGTGATAAATGTTTTACAAATATGATCTCATTTAATCCTCACAACAACCCTGCAAGGTAAGTTTTTAATATTATCCCTATAATTGAGGAAAATTTGGGTAAATTCCAAGTAAGTGACAAGTCCACGATCACACAGCTAGTAAATCTGAGGCTGGATTTGAACTCAGATCTTCCACTATGCCATCTAGCTGCCAGATGCCCCCTTTTGAGGAAGAGGAGGAAGGGTATGTTTAAAAATAAAGGTTATATGTATTGGACCTGCCATCTAGGGAAGAGGGTGGGGAGGAAAGGAGGACAAAATTTGGAACAGAAGGTTTTGCAAGGGTCAGTGTTAAAAAACACCCATGCATATGTTTTGCAAATAAAAAAACTTTAATAAAAAAAAGAAATAGAAATTAAGGTTATGTCAAAACAAAATAAATGTTTAAAAACTCCTTTTTAAAAAAGTAGTTATGAAAAGGGAAAAAATATTTATCAGCAAATATTTTTTCCTCTGATCTTTCCCCTCAGAATTTGAATACTGAGAAACAACTGGACTCTCAAACCCTTGTGGCAATGCAGAACATCAGAGCCAAGTAAATAGTCCCTGAATTCTGGCTTGCTGACACAGTGAGCCACGACGGCCCCTTTCCATCTGGATGTGATTACTGAGAAATTCCTAGGCTAGGCTCAGTCACATGTATGGGGTCTTCATGGCATGAGGGCTATTTGGGAGTCCATGTGTGGGCCATTCACCAGCACGGACTTAGGTCCCAGATGAACCTTCGCTCTCCGGCATCTATATGGAAATACAGTAGACTCAGCCTGTTTTCCTGGCGGCTCCACTGAAATGATTGGAAAGACCAATTGCACTGAGAAGGAAGAAGCAAAGATTATTGATAATGAGAGTTGAGTTTCCTCTGGAAGGTTGCTGTCAGAGAAACTGCTTTGAGACTTGCTTTTGTGACAATGAAATTTCCTTACAGCTTTAGACCAGGCAAGAGGCCCATTTTAGTCATAATTGATTTGCTCTTTTCAGGGAAAGCACATTGTATTTAAGGGGGTCTCCATTAGCAAGAACATTGCTGGCTGTGATTTGAGTTCATTACTGCCATTGGCACTTCAAGGGTTTTTGACATATTTTCCGAGCAGCTAAGGGAAAAATACAGCCAAATTCGAGTTTAGAATGTTGCCTTAAAATAAATGTCTAATTCAATTCAACAAACATTCACCGACCACCTGTTATACAGAAGGCAGACGGGCGGGCGCTGTGCTGGGCGGTTCAGGGACATCCAAAGAATTGTACATGTGGCCTCCTCAACCTAGCTACTTGAAAGTTACACTTAATTTCACGGTACTCTTTGGATCAATACCCATTCAGAACCTGTGCCGGGAGCTCTCATATTCTCACAAACCAAACCTTGTCTATTTAATGAATAGAAAGCCCTCGATGGTGTTTTCCGGCTCCATGGACATTCTTTTTTTTATTCAATAAAGATGATATTCACTTGCATTGTCAACTCTAGCAGAGGACGTATTTCAAAGGATGTTCTGTCACAGTGCTAACTGTTAAAATAGAATATATTTTTATATCCACCAATCTTCTAAACCTGGAAACAGTATCCTAAGGCACAACTCTGAAAAAGCAAAGGCTTTTTGTTTTGCCGTTTCTATGGAGATCATACAAATAGCCACAAAATTGGGGTTGCTGTCACCTAAGGAGCAAGAGAATTCAGTTAGATTGGTACCTGATTTTTTAAAAGCCTCAAGCAGATACAGAAAGACACTGTAGTATGGTGGAGTGGAGAGATATTGGGAGTTGTTAGGGTTCAGTCACTTCAGTCATTTCTGAATCTTCATGACCCCATTTGGGATTTTCTTGGCAAAAATACTGGAGTGATTTGCCATTTCCTTCCCCAGCTCATTTGATAGATGAGGAAACTGAGATAAATGGGGTGAAGTGACTTGCCCAGGGTCACACAGCTAGTAAATGTCTGAGGTCTGATTTAAAACTTATGAAAATGAGTCTTCCTAATTCCAAGCCCGGGCTCTAACCACTGAGCCACCTAGCTCCTCCTATTGTCCCATTGGGACACTGGAGTACTTTTCCTCATTCTGTCACTTTGTTGCCTTGGCCAAGGGACAACCATTCCTATTTTCAGTTATTTCATTTGTAAAAACAAAGAATTGGGTTAGATGATCTCTAATGTTGTGTACAGTCTTAAAATCATATTGCTGAGTGAAACAAGCAGAACCAGGAGATCATTATACACAGCAACAACAGTATTACATGATGATCAATTCTGATGGACATGGCTCTCTGCAACAAAGAATTGTCTCAAACCAGTTCCATTTGTTCACTGAAGAAAACCATATACACCCAGAGAGAGGGAAATGAAATATGGACCAAAACATTTTCATGATCTCTATTGACACTTGCTTGCATTGTGTTGCCTTTCTCTGATTCTTTTTTTTTCTTGTAGATAGGATTTTTCTTGCATAACTTCTCAAGAATTTCAACATTATTAACATGTAATGGACTTCCTGCCATCTAGGGGAGGGGAGGGGACTGGGGTTAAAATTTGTAATGGAAAGCTTTGTAAAGATCAATGTTGGGGAACTACCCATACATATATTATACAAATAAAAAGCTTTAATAAAAAAATCATATTATTCCATGGTCTACTAGCATAGAGTGACATTGTCTAAAGTCCATAAGAATTGCTTCCCTCTTTATTCCTTCACTCAGTCTCAAGCTATATTAGAACCCATCCCTGATCCCCGAGTGGTGGGAAGAATGGTGCATCAGGAGCATCCTTGTCCCCTTCCCTTTCCCCTTTGACCCTGCCCTGGCAGGTGCTACCCAGAAATCATCCAGGACGCTTGACTATTTATGTGTCTTAGATGAGATGGGAGCCATCATCTCGATTCCTTATGATGAGACGAAGGACCATCACGCTCTGCCACGGAATCCTACAGTTCTCTAGGATTTATGATGGGTCTTCAGAAGCCTGACACATCATTGAAACTATTGATGAAGTTAACATATCCTTGGACCTTATTGTATGACTTTAGGACTTTGGACTTTTCCACCTGCCCTGAAGCTGCACACACTTTCTTTTAGGTACCATTTCCTCCAGTATCATCTTCTTCCTACACTCTGTATTCTCCTCCCTTTGCAAGTGCATCTGCTCTTCCATCTGTGGAGGGAGAAAGAATCCTTCATTGGCTTGGCTCTGGATTGCTATCTTATGGTCATCAATCAAAAGGAAGCCCATAGCGCCTATGGATGCCAGCTAAAAATCTTTGCCATGACCCTTTAAAAAAAGAGGCTTGCTGAGCAATTGGTAAACATGCCCCATAGTGCCTCCATGGGCACACTCTTGTGCCTTTGCCGGCACTTCCTAAACCATGTTTCCCTGAGAAGCTGCATATTATGTTGGAGAGAATGCAGGATCCAGAATTACAAAATCTGGACTCCAATCCCAAGCCCAGCACTTATAGACTACCCATTCCTGGGCAGATTATTTAATATTTCTGTGCCTCAGTTTCCTCCTCTTTAAAATACGGATAATAATATCTGTATTATGCACCACATAGTGTCGTGATGAAGACCAAATGAAGTAACATATGTAAAACATTCTGTAACCTTCAAAAACACCATATAAATGTCAGTTATTATAATTATCATGGCCAACCCCCCAGCTATCTGCGCCAACCAAAGAACAGTTGTTTGGACTTTTGTCCAAATGTTGTGGCTGGTCTGTCCAACAGAGTTCAGATGAAAAGGGTGGGTGTGTCGTAGTTTAAATTTATATCCATTCACATGTTACTTAAAACTAAGAAACCTTCATTCCTTCTCAAATACATATTTGAGCCTTTTAATGATTGCACAAATTGGACAAAATGGGACAAAAGGAAGCTGTTCCCTTCCTTCCCTTGCATCCCAATTCAGTGAGGTTTTTAAAAAGCAAAAGTAAATCATTTTCTAGAAGTACATTAGCTGAATACATCCAAATATGCTTGCTGGTATGATAATTGTCTATTGTTCTCTTTTGCTTACTTCATGTAAATGTACAGAGCTTTCCTTGGCTCCTCTGGTGAAAAGCCTATAGAAACTCAGCTGCATGGATCTAATTTGGCTGGCGACCACAGCTGAGTTTGTTTGTAATTGTTGTAATCCAGTAATTATATAACAATGCCTTTAACAAGCCGACACTGATTAAGTGATGGGGGTCCCTTGCCCTGACACTGCTGTATCTGCTTGTTTCTTCATAGAAGCAAAAAAAGAAGAAGGAGAATTAGGTTTCCCATTAAGCTACAGTCCTGTTGCCTGAGGAGTGGTCCCATATTCTAGTCAAACTGAGAGAGGGCTTGCTGTCTAATTACAGAGGCAGGAAGCAAAAGGGCCTTTCTCTGCAGCTTCTTGGAGCGGTTCCAAGGTGAGATAATTCCAGAAATATCTTGACTGCCACTGGGGATATTTGAAGCTCTTCACTTTGTGGTGTTTGGGTTAGTCAGGGCCGGTGGGCTTAAAAGAAAAATACTGTGCTGTGCCAGCAAAAATCAAGCATCTTGTCAAAAGAGTGACCCGTACATAACGTGGTTGGTTGGTCTCCAAGACCAGATGGACCATAGGCTTGGTCTTTTCAGTTGGTCTAAATAACTCAATAACTTCTACCTTCTTTGGAAACATCCTGTGCTGAGGTCATCCTCTGCCTCATTTCTTACTTAGCCTTAATCATTGAGTCAGGGTTGCCTGAGATCTAGGAAAGATCTTAGCTTAAAAAGGTCTGAAAATGGGGTCATCTCCCATTGCCCTGATCTAGATCTGGCCACTGGACCCAGATGGCTCTGGAGAAGAAAATGAGACTGGTGGCTTTGCCCATCTTCCTCCACTGAAATCCCATTCATTTGCATGGCATGGCGTCACCTCCCTGATGTCACGAAGGACAAACAACAGCTGTATTATGAAGCTCTTGCCCACAGAAACTCTGGGTCCTGGGTCCACTGATGCTGAAATTCAAAATTATCTTTAAATCAGTGAAGAAGGGCAGAGACGGCGCCATCCCTAGGGAGATGGGCCCCTAGCAAATCCCACATAAGGCTCTTTTCTTCCCCCTCCATATTTCCATAGAGAAGTCTTTTTTATAATGAACATCAAAGGCAATTATAGCCAGCAGGTTGAATATTGATAATTCCCTCTTGTATAATTATAATGGTGTTCTATTATATTGTACTTCTTATGTATAATTACAGTATAATGAAGTTCATGTAATTAAAGAAAATCTCACCCAGTGAGAACAGCATTTTTCTCACTAGTTGAAACATTTTGCGTGAAAAAAAAAACCTATTTCAGTTAACATTTGGGAGTCTTGTGCCCATTCCTTCTGTCTCTTTCTTCCCCATCTTTCCCTTTCTCCTTCTTATCCCAGAAGCAGGTCTTTGCTCAGGATAGCTGTGGCTATTAGACAATAGAAAGGATTGCATGCTCTTCTGATGATTAAACAAAGGAGCTCAATCCAAATCAGAAAGGAAAAGCCAGAATCACTTAAAGGTTACTCTATCCTGATTTTCTGTTTCCTAACCACATGGAGTATAGGATTCTGTGGTTACCTAAAAGCTTTCCATTTATAAAACATTCATGTGCATCACACACACACACACACACACACACACACACACACACACACTTTGAGTGGGTCCATGATGACTTTCAGCTTGAAGTTGGATAAAGATTTTATGATGATCTCAAATGCTTATATCAGATATCAAAGAGGTTCACCACCTACTCACTCAGGGAATAGCCAGTAGGCTATTGCAGTAGACCAGATGTGAGATGATGAGGGCCTGCTTTAGGGTGGGTTTAACATCAGAAGAGAAAGTAGGGACTTTCTTTGCATCCCCAGCACATAGCACAACAAAACATAGTAAGTGTTTTAAAAATCTTTATTGACTGCCTGAATGCCATATATATGTGTATATTTTGTATATTATATATAATATATTATATAATATATATAATGTATATATTCATATTATCTATACATGTGTATATTATCTATTGTGTATTATATAATATGTTCATATATTATGTATATATGCATATTATATATACACATGTATATTATATATAATGTATTATATAATATGCACATATGTTATGTATATATGCATATTATATATACATATGTATATTATATGTGATATATTATATAATATGTACATGTGTTGTGTATATATGCATATATTATATATATATATGTATATGTATGATATGTGTGTGTGTTTTTGTGTGGTCAAGGGTCCTGTTCTCAAATCCTGAAAAAAAAAAATCTGCTTCTGTCCCTTCCCCGTTGTTCCTAACTCTTCCTTTGGAGTCAAATAGGAGAAGCTTAATCTCTCTTGCCCAGGAGGAATTCTTCAAATACTTGAAGAAGGCGACTTGAAAGTCTTTTCTTTGCCAAGCTCAATTTCTATAGTTCTATCAGTCAGTCCTAGCATGATGTGCTTTCCAATGCCCTCACCATCTCAGTTATCCTTTTCTAAACAGTGAAGCTCATCAAAAATGTGGGCCCAAAAAGGCAATTTCTGCTTTCTGGTATGGATACTAATGAAGCGGCCTATCATCACTGTCAAGTGATTTCCCCAAGCAATAAAGTTGATTTCTGGTTGGTAATAGTCTACATGTTGGACTGCTTTGAAAAGTCCCTGGGAGCTCATCTCCCTGACCTCTACTATTCCTTTAAAATCAGATAATACTCAGAAAGCCATTCCTAGAAGGTTTTTTCTTGAAAGGTTTAACATGAAAACAGAGACTTTAAATGACTAATTAATATTTTTTTGGACTCTAAACCAGATATCTATAAAACATGAGCCTTAGTTGCCATCCCACTGAGTTACAGTCAATATGAAAAACACAGCTTTTTTTTGGGAAAAGGCCTTTTGGAGATACTTTCAACTTTTGTCTCAGAACACATATATTGATATTTACCAACAAAACTTGCTCAGGTACCAGTCCAAGTTTTAAGGTTCTTTTTTTTTTTGGATTCTTATAATATAGTACAAATTAAGTTGTTGTCCATTTGTTTTGTATTTCTTTTCATTGCCTTGAACCTTAGATTTTCCCTAGACCAGGGATTTCTTAACCTGTTTTTATATCCTGGATAGCCCTTGGCTGTCTGGAAAAGCTTGTGGACACTTAAGAAAAATGTTGTTAAACACATCAAATACAATTCATAGGATTACAAAAAAAATGTGGTGTCCAGATGAATGGAATACAATGCTCCACATATGTTCAACCTAGGAGAGAATACAGCAAGACTATGGTGGCCATGGTTTGGGACTGTATGGTTCTATGATAGCTTCAGAGCACAGTTACTTTTCAGTTTATCAGGTTATACTATTGTAGTCCATTAGGAACCCCAGGTCTTTTTTTTCTTTTTTTTTAGTTCTTTTTCACCTAAACTGTTTTCTAGTTACATTTACCCCATCCTTATTCATGTGGGCAACAAGGTGGCAAAGTGGTTAGAATTCTGAATGTGAAAAACTGGTTAAAATTCTGAATGCAGAGTCAGGAAGACTCACCTTTCCAAATTCAAATCTGGCTTCAGACATTTATTAGCTGTGTGACCCTGGGCAAAGTACTTCACTTTGTTTGCTTCAGTTTTCTCATCTGTCAAATGAGTTGCAGAAATATCTTTGCCAAGAAAATCCCAAATGAGCTCAGGAAGAATTAGAATGCCTGGAAAAAAATTAAACAACATGAAAAATACTTCTGTACCATGAATCAATGTTGAATTTTTAAAGCTGTTTAACATTTACAACCATCCCTATGAAATTTCATCTTGGTTTCTCACTCTATCTCAGATCATTTGGGATAATGTCATCTAGTATTAGCTTTCCCTTCCAGCTTTGTATCATGCACAAATTTATCAAGTATAACATCTATACTTTAATGATTTCATCTATTGTTGGATAGAATAAGGTATAGATGATCCAACAATCTGAGACACCATGGGTATCTCTTGGAGATCTATAGTCAAAGAATGAAACAGGGAGCTCCTTCCAAATTTCATAGTGAAGAAGACAGATGGATTTTGGTGAGGAGCTAATAGATTCCAAATAGAACTGTGTTTCCAATTGTGATAACCATGTAGTCATAATCAAAACCCTTCTCAAACTCTTGGCTTTACATTTGTGAGGAAGGCAAATGAAACACTAGGTCGAATGGGGAAGGTGAATCTTGAATTGATGTCCACCAGAGTGGCAGAAATAGCAATCCATTAGAGATCTGCCTCCAGCTTGACCACAACCCATTAAACATTGTCTTTTGGGTCCAGTCATTCAAATACTTCCAAAATCCACCCAATTATATTTTCCATCTGGCACAATCTCTCCATTTTGTCCATGAGAATCTTGTGAAGACTTATATAAAGGCTTTGCCCAAAGTTCAGATATGTTTTTTGCCTATAGCATTCCCTTTATCTGTCAGTATAGTAATCCAGTCAAAAAATAGGAAATGAGGCATTTAGAATAACTTGATCTCAGTTAGTCAGTCAGTCAATAAACATTTATTAAACACCTATTGTTGTTAAAGTGGTCACCTCTTTCCTTTCTGATTGCTCACTAATTATTCCTTTAATAATGAATTCTAGAATTTTGTCCCAAATCCAAATAAGTCACATAATATCTTCTGACTTCCAACCTAATTCTCTTTCCAGTATACCAATCTGCCTAGAAAACCTTAAAATAAGGTTCTTTTAAAAATGAATTAGTCCTGCAATATAGGAACTATTATGACCCCATTTATTTGAAGTAGAAACCAAAGCAAACAGAGGTTGATTTGCCTAGTAAGTGCTTGAGACCAAGTTTGAATTCAGGTCTTCCTGACTCCAGACCCTGTGCTCTATCACCTGCCTCACACAGCTGTTAAACCTTTCTGGTGCTGCACTGGCAACGTTTCCAGCTTCTGGAAGGGCAGCAAATTAGTCATGGCACCCGAGTCTGCTCTAGGAAAAGGTAGTGATAAGAACAGTCTCTGACATTTATGTAGTGCTTTAGAGTTTCCAGAGCCTTTATTTTGATAGTAACAAAAACTCTAAAGTTGATAGGGGCAATTGTGTGTCTGTTTGTGGGGGGTGAAGGTGAGGGAGAGCAACTAGTGGGTATAACGGATAGAGTGCCAGGTCGGGAGTTAGGAAGCTCTGAGTTCAAATTTAGTCCCATACATTTACAAGGCAAATCACCTTGTGTGCCTCAGTTTCCTCATCTGTAAAATAAGCTGGAGAAAGAAATAGCAGGGGCAGCTAGGTTGCACAGTGGTTAGAGCACCAACCCTGAAGTCAAGAGGACCTGAGTTCAAATCTGTCCTCAAATACTTAACCAACTTAATTTAACATTTCCTAGCTATGTGACCCTGGCCAAGTCACTTAACCCCAATTGTCTCAGCAGAGAGAGAGAGAGAGAGAGAGAGAGAGAGAGAGAGAGAGAGAGAGAGAGAGAGAGAAATAGCAAACCATTCCAGTATCTCAGCTAAGAAAACTCAAAAAGAGATACAATCCAACTCCCTCATTTCTTTTTTTAAAATTTATTTTATTCTGAACTTAAGAAATACAACAAGCATTTCCATAAAATAGTAGAGCAGGGGGAAAAGATAGTAAAGCAGAAAAAAAGATAATTGCACATGAAACTGGGAATCTATTGTATACAGCTTGTTATTCATTTTAAATGTAACAAAGGGGGCAGCTAGGTGGCGCAGTGGATAGAGCACCAGCCCTGAAGTCAGGAGGGCCTGAGTTCAAATCTGGTCTCAGACACGTAACAGCTGTGTGACCCTGGGCAAGTCACTTAACCCCAATTGCCTCAGCAAAAAAAAAAAAAAAAAATGTAACAAAGTTATCATGTAAGTTTTTAAAAACTTCATTTCTTAAAATGAGGAAACAGTTACAGGGAGGGTGTTTTGTCCCAGGTTACAGAGGTGATAATCATCAGAAGCAGAATTTGAATTCACTTCTTCTGACTCCACAGTCAACACTCTTTCCACTCTATCAAGTAGATTAGTTTTCAAGAAGAGAATATTGGTGAAATAATTGGTGAGAATATATGGTAGAAGCACATGATTCAGGAATTGAAATGTAAGATTAGCCACTAAAAAACTCTGAATGACAATTATTCACCAAAATGTTAACACGTAAATCCAACAAAATTCTCAGTGGATAAATTCTCTAGAAATAAAATTTTAGAATTATTGGAGAGCATCAGTTAAGAAGAAATTCTGTTATTGTAGTAAGCAGTAGTGGTCAAGAATTCTAGAACACTGAGGATGTTCCCTCTTCCTTAAAGTTAACCTGCAAATTTGTGTTTTTGTGAAATGATGAAGGGCCCAGGTGATCCTCTCCTGCAGCATTGTTTCTTCGAGATCCAAGGTCAAAGAAGGAGTAAAACTCCATGTTCCAAACTTTCAAAGTGAAGAAGACTGATGGATTTCTAGTAAGGAGTTAATAGGATCTCAAATAGAATTGTTTCCAATTGGGATGACCACATACCCATAATCAAAATCCTTCTCAAATTCTTGGCTTTGCATTTGCCAGGAAGACAATTGACACAAGAAAATAGGGTAAGAAAGATGAACTTTAATCTGATGTCTGCCAAAGTACCACTCTAAGCAGCCATCAGTTTTGTCAGTTGGCAGGGCCAAGAGTTGGGTGGAGGGATTATGAAGGCAAAAATTGCCAGAGGCTCATGTTTTGTTTGGAAGCGATGGAGAAATAAATAGAGAACAGAAGCAAACATTTTTATATGAAATGGTGAATTGCCAAAGTTGTTAATGCCCCAACAATGACCTCCTCCAAAATCAGAATTGCAAAGAAAGAGCAAAATCTTTATGAGGTTCTCAAGCCCTGAGTTCTTATAGTAATATTTTATCTGTATCTGGCCACTGGACCCCGACAGAATCAAGTAAGGCTGGGGATGTTGCACAGCCTTCCCTGATGTCATAGTCTTCTTCAAGAATGAAGAACTATGGGGCAGCTAGATGGTACGGTGGATAGCGCACTGGTCCTGAAGTTGGGAGGACCTGAGTTCAAAAATGGCACCAGACACAACACTAGCTGTGTTGTGACCCTAGGCAAGTCACTTAACTCCCATTGCCTTGGCAAAAGGAAAATGAATGAAGGACGAACAACAGTCAATGAAGGCATAGTTGTAAAACATGCTGGAATTTTAACTTAAGTACCTGCTAAAAATCATTAAAATAAAAAAGGAAGAAGTCAGTAGGTATCTCATGATGATCACAGCAAATGCAAACACCAGAAATATACCATAAGACCAATGATTAGTTGTGGTTTAGTGGAAAGGACAGATTCTAGACTAGAATAAGACTTTTGCTTGTGATTAATTATTTGCTCAATTGCTTGTGAATATTTGGATAGGTCCCTTGATATTTATTCCTCAGTCCCCATTCTAGATACTTAAACAGCTTCTACAGCTAATGTACTTCTCATGGCTGGTCATAAATGCTTTCACATTATATAGAATAGTTGACTTTAAGGTATTTTCTACCTCAAACTAAGTTACAATATGGAGGAAGTCAATTCCATTACTTATAAGTGGTATTTCAAGATGAGATCATTCTTCTAAAGCCTTGTAATTTACTTTTAGAAAACTTCCATCACCTGCCTTTGAACCCCTCACTCAGAATTATTTATTCCCATTTTAATAATAATAATAGCTTTTTATTTATATAGTTTTTATATAGTATATAAATATGACATATTTATATAGTACCTACTGTGTGCCAGATACTGTGCTAAGAACTTTACAATAATCATTCATTTGATCTACCACAACCCTCAAAGGTAGGTAATATTATTGTCCACATTTTATTGATAAAGAAACTGAGGCAGAGGTTAAATAACTTGTCCAAATAAGTGTCTGAGGGCAGGTTTGAACTTCAGACCCTATGTTCGACTCACTGCACCATCTAGATGCCCTGTGTAAGGATTAAATTCTTATAGGCTTACGTGTCTGGTTTCTCAGCCCACACACAGACAAAAAATAGAAGTAGCAAATTATGGTCTGACAGTGATAACAGAAAAGGTTTCTGCAGACAGTTTGAGAGTAAGAGCAGAAACAAAGACAATAAAAAGTACACACACACACACACACACACACACACACACACACACACACTAACTGAAAAAGCACAGCTCTCTGAGACTATTTAAGGTAGGGACAAATAGCTCCAAATACCAGAAGAGGCCATCATTTTATCATTTTACCATCCAGTACCATGATGGATATTCATGATGATGGCCCTGAGTCATCTAGAAAAGTTAAATTATATTCAACAAATTCTAATCAAGAATATAGGTAAGCCACCATTGGTTAATATATCCACAGGAAATCAAAGATAGAAAGAAATGGGCCATGTATACCAAAATATTCATATTAATGCTTTTTCTGAGAGCAAAGAAGTAGAAACAAAACATCTGCTCATTAGATCGAGCCCCTCAAGAGCAGAAATTTGTCTTTTGCCTTACTTTTTATCTCTAGTACTTAGTAGAGTGTCTGGCACATAGTAGGTACTTCATAAATGCTTATTGACTGACCAACTGGGAGATAGCTGAACAAATTGTGAAATATAAAATAGTACTGTACTATAAGAAACAAAGAATATAAGGAATTCAAAGAAACAAAGGAAAGTATATGCGAACATCTTTAACGTGAAGTGGGTAAAACACTTAGAATGACTAATAATAATATAAATGAAAACAACAATCAAAAAAACCCTTTTCTTACTCAGTTCAGAGGTGAGGGTACATTGCTATTTATTATCAGAAAGGTCATTTACTTGGTCACTATTGTTTCATTATTTTTCCTTTTTGCAAAAGAAGGTGAAAATAAAGAGTCAGGTACATGAAGAAGAGACTATATGAAAAATACAGGTTACCAATACATTTTAAAGTTAGATGAATACATAAGAATGCAAATGAGTCTGCGGTAGGGTTTCCTATAGAAGAGTTTCCATTAAAATGGTTAAAATAAAGCCATTTTGGTGCATAAATTGGTTATCTAGGAAAATCATTTCTCTAGAAGAAAGCCTTTCCCCCAATAATGATGGAAAATGAGGTCCTAGGATTATAATTTTAGAGGTGAAAGGAACCTCCAAAGTCATCCAATCCACTCCTTTATTTTGCAGAGGAGGAAACTGAGTCTGAGAGATGTTAAGTGACTGCCCAGAATTTCACAGCTGGTAATCGTGAAGGGTAGGATTAAAATGCAAACTTTCTGATTCCAGTACACTGCTATCCACTTTATGACCTGGTGGTCTCTCGTGTTACTGTAGGTGTTTAGTGTTAGTATTTTTCCTCTCTGCAGGACTATTGCTTTATTTTTAAGGAACGTCAAGTTCCCATTTATAAGCAATCTTGGCTTAAAACACCCAACACCTACACGCTATTATTTTTTCTCCCCACGCTATCTCAAGAGCCCAAGATGCAATGCCATTGCAAGTACAATTGTTTTGTTCCCCCCCCCATTCACTCTGACAGAGAGAAAAGGATAAAAGCTTTAATTTCAGCTCCCACTCCCTTTGAGACATAGAAAAATAGCAATGTACTAGCTCTTTGAGTAGTACAGCTCTAAAATGAACAGTCTCGTGGTGATTCTGTTAGTCTGTGAAGACAGATAACCATAAACAAAGTCTTTCTAAAATGGAACCACATTTGCCTACTTTCTTATTCATCTGTTTAACTTGAACAAATTTGAGCTGATTGATCTTTTTTACCCCACAGTCATTTCCTGATATTAAAAATATCCTCCCCTTCTCACCTTGAGCCTTCCTTGTCAAAAAGAAAAACTGTTAAGAACTAGTAACCAAGAATATGTCCACTTGTGACCGTAGAAACAATAGGCTTGCACTAAGTTGAAATGTGTTCCTTCCATATTTGTGTCCTGCCGGACCATGATGGTCTCTGCCCAATATCTCTGAAATTATGCACTTTAAGGTCACAGTCACTGAATGCACTAGAAATGCTGTAAGGTTGGGTTATTCCAACCATATCTTCACCCAGGATACATTTAAAAACAAGAATTAAAAACCAAACTAAACTAGAATATCCTTTCTCCCTGGACCCCTCTGCTGAAGATAGTATCTCGGCCAGTGAATTGCATTACTCAAACAGGCCAGGAAGTGGGTTGATATAGGACTGGCAGGGGGCCTAGAAAAACCTCTTAGCCATAAAATTACAGAGAATTAAACTTTTTTCTCCCCAACCTCTTTTCTTCTTTAAATATATATATAAATGCTTTAAACTAAGATGACCTTGCAGATCATGGCTCAGTCCCAAGAACCAATAGCCACAGTCTCTAGCAGAACCCAAGAAAATAAATAATAGGAATGTCTGGTTATATGCAGGGATATTCACCCTTTTAGCTTGGGTTTTGGTTAAGCAAGGTCCTTTGTTTTTCCAGGATTTTCAGTACTAGTCTCTTGGAAAATATAGAAATCATTTGAAAATAAGATCATTTGAAGATGAAAAGAGTTTTTCATTACTTTGGTAGTATGAGTACATGGAGCTCTGTTCATAATAAACATAAGGGGAAAACTGGCATCTTTTCTCAGACTCTTACAGAATCATATTCTGAAGTTCAAAGTCAGCTCACATACACAGAATGTTATTAGTTGTCTGATATTCTGTTAACCACTCATTCTACGAAGGAAAAGCAAGAGGTCCTGTCTTTGGTGCAAGACTGATGTAGGGTCTCTCTCCATGAAGATGACTCCAGGACTGGGGAGAATTTTTTGAAGTATAAGCAAGACTAAGGAAAACAATCTAGATAGTTTGCTTTTAATGACCCAAGGTTTTGTTTTTCCTCTAAAACAAAGTCTCATCTTTTAATATCAATATCCTTCCAATAATATTCCTGCCTTTGTATCTCCAGGGTCTAGCTCATTGCCTGGCACTATAGGCACTTAATAAATTTTTGGTTGATTCTAGTGAGCCTCTATTGACCATGTGCTAGGTAGTCATAAGTACAATAGTGTCTGGAGAATTAAATTTGCATTGTGAGTGACTTAGCTATGCTCAGAAATACAGGGATCCAAGATAATTCTAAAGTACTTGTGATGAAAAATTGGTATTTGTCTCTAGAGAAAGAACTGCTAGAATCTGAATGCAGATTAAAACAGATTTTTTTTTCTTTTTTTCTCAATAGCATTTTATTTTTCCAAAGATAGTTTTCAACAATCATTTTGTAAGATTTTGAGTTCCAAATTTTTATTCTTTCCCCCCTTCCTAAGTCAGCAAGCAATCTCTCTCTCTTTCTTTATATATATATATATATATATATATATATACATACATATACACATAGATAGATAGATATAAATATAGTTAGATTTATATCTATCTATAGGTTATATATGTACAATACCTTTAAATATTTCCATATTTGTCATGCAAAATGTATTTTTTAAATTTTATTTTCTTGGTGTTTTGGGGGGTTTTTTGGTCTACATTTTCTTTTGTCATATAGCTACTATGGAAAAGTTTTATATGTGTATAAATTAATGTCAAATTTCCTGCCTTCTCAAGGAGTGGGGAGGAAAAGGAAGGAGGAAATTTGGAACTCAAAATTTAAAGAAAGGGTTGAGAAAATTTGTACATGTAATTGAGAAAAACAATTTTAGTAACACAGAGAATTGCGATTGCATTAATAGAATGGTCAACAGAAAGGTGCGTGGCAGATTTAAATGCACTGGGACAAAGAATAAAATGAAAATCCCTGCCCTCAAAGAGCTTATACTCTATCTTCCACCTTGCCCATAAGGATAGCTTTAGAACTTTTTTTGGTTCTGAATCAAAGAATATAATATTACAGCATTCCTTTATTTTCCTGTCTAGTGTCTCTGTCCAAAAGGAAAGTGAAGTGATTGTGGAATGACTTGCTCTTGATTAAACTGCACAAGCTCTTACAAATCTCTGCTTCTCTTCCTAAGTGCCTACCTACCCATACTCTTAATAAAAGTGTTCTGCAGAATTTTTATAGTAGTTCATTTAGAGTTTGTGGAGTCCCCTATCTTCCCTTTCTTGAAGCCTGGGCTGTATGTCTTGAGGTGTCCTGAATTTCTCATCTATTCTCCAAAATATTTTTTTAAAATTTTAATAGTATTTTATTTTTTTCAAATACATGTATATATCATTTCAACATTCATTTTTGTAAAACTTTGTGTTCCAAATTTTTCTCCTTTCCTTCCTCACTTCCTCCCTCCCCAAGACAACAAGCAATCTGATATAGATTAAATATGTGCAATCCTTTTAAACATATTTCCATATTAGTCATATTGTACAAGAAAAATCAGATCCAAAGGGGAAAAAAATCACATACTCTCCAAAATCTTTCAACATTCCCCAATCTCTGACCAGTAATCTGCCACCTCATTTAATACCCTGAGCCATGGGACTTGAACTCAGTGGGGCCAGTTAAATGTTCTCTTCCACAAGGTGGATCTGACCAGGGTATTGAAAATAAACTTTCAGTGGAGAACAATATGTCCCTTCTCATGAATGTTCTCATCAGAGATATAGCTGGACAAAGGTGTCATCCTTCTTAGCTCTGGCCATTCCTAGTGTCCCTATACTTTTTCTCATGAACAGCTAGGCAGTACAATGAATAGAACACTAGGCCTGGAGTCAGCAAGCTCTGCGTTCAGATCTAGCCTCAGTAACCTGTTACACGATCATGAGAAAGTCAATAGTTGACTTTTGAATATCTCAGTTCCTCATGTGCAAAATGGAAATAATAATTGTACCCAGGGTTGTTGTGAAGATAAAATGATATTTTCAAGGCACTTTGCAAATAAAAAGTATCACATAAAAGATAACTCTTGGTATTATATTACCCTAGTAATTCTTTTGTCACATATTCCCCTATTTTAAGCCCTTTTATGCCTTGGTCTCTCTCTCCATGCTTGCCTATATCTGAATGCATTTGTATATGTCCTCATAGGATGGCATTTATTGCTTTATGTATTTCACAAAGGATCCTGCCACCATTATACTTACTGTAGACAGCTCCAATTAGCTTGTTTATATTACACATATTGAGTGTGATATGAACAGTTGGGTCTGTCAATATTTAAGACACATAGTTCTAGCATTTCCTCCCTGATAAGCTACTATCCTGTGAAGAACAGATAGTGTGAGAAAGGACCTTGGGTTTCAGATCAAGTCCAGCATTGAGCCAAGGAAGGTTTGAATTACTCTTGTAATTACAAGAGTTCCCTGCTCAGGAACATTCCTGTCTTTTGGATAATATATGGAAAAAGGAAGAAAACAAGCTTTTATTAAGTGCCTACTGTATTCCAGGCACTATACTAAACTACAAATATTATCTCATTTGATCCTCACAAGAACCATGGCAGGTGGATTCAGTTGTTATCCCTTTTTCTTAAATTGAGGAAATTGAGACAAGTTGATTTGCACATGGATATGCTAATAGGTGTGGGAAGCCAGATCTGAAGCAGGTCTTCCTGGCTCCAAGCACTGGGAGCTATTCCTCCCCTCTGCCTCTACTACAAATCCTTGCACATGGTAAAAGCCAAGAGAATCCTAGCTCTGACGTTTTTAGCTAGGTGACCTATGTGAGGGAAGGTATTTAACCTCTCTGAAATTCATTGTTTTGAAGAAACTTTAAAGCTTTAGCATTATCATTTTCATTGAGACAAAAGCTCTGCTTTAACTAGCCTAGAAGAGACCTACTGAGATCAGCCTTGGTTGGCCCATTGGTTAATTTATTCTTTTTGTCTGAAGGGGGTGATAGGTATTCTCTTCTCTATGAACACTCTGTTCTCGTGTCTTTTGCCAAGAGAATGAGCTAGAAAAATCATTTCCTGGGGCTAATACCATCCAATCAATTTGATTCTATTCAGTTCTAGGTTGTCTTGAGTATAACTGATGGATTCTCTGGAATGACTTTTCCTCCTTTGGTCTAATTTTCTGTGTTGAGATGCTCCATATACAACCATTTATTAGATCCTTAGGAAAGTGTAACACCAGCTAGGAGCAACACAAAGCATCCACAGGCAGCGGGATGATTTCCATTGATCTTTCTGCCATAAATCATTTGACACTTCTGGGATCCAATGGAACAATAACTAAATTCCTGTTTTTTGTGTCTTGAGGAAAGGCATAAAAAAAAAGGAAAATTGACTTGAAATCAGATTGGAATCTGCCTTGGAACTTGCAGTCCACCTGCCCCAATGAACTCACTTCTCTAAAGCTAGATGAGGGATTGATAACTAGGAAACCAATTAATCTTTCCATCAACCTTCAAGCCATGAATGCTACTGAAAGGATTTGTTCTTTCCATCTGCATTAAGAAAGTAAATAAGAAGATCATTTGGATAGTTTTGATTCTTCCCAGCTGCCACTTGGATCTCAGGGCCAATGTAACTGAGTTGTATTCCTATTACACAGGATTGGGTTTGGGAAAGGGTACTCCCATTTGTTCTTTACGGGATACCTTCCACTCCTGGTTCTTAAAATATTTTATATTGACTGTCATCATATACCTTCAAGGAAAGCAAGGCAATTGGATAATTTTACAGATAGAGAAACTTAATTCATAGGATTCAGAAACCATATAATCCAACTCCCTCCTTTTATAAGAGAGAAAGCTGATGGTCAAGGAGTTTATATGATTCTGTAACACAGTTAAGAAACATCAGAGACAAAATTTTAACCATTTTCCAGAAAGGGTTCTCTTTCCACTCTATCACACTGCCTTGAATCCTAAGGGAAGTAAAGAGATTTGCCAGAAACCACATAACAAATTCATTGGGAAACTGAGAACAATACTTGTTGTTCTTGATGGAAGTCCCATGTAACTTAGTTATACACTTAAATTTCAGTCCCCTTAGATGTGCCTGGATGATATCTTTATTCACTATATGGTGTCCTGAAGTAGCTTCAAAAAGTCACTGAATCTGTTTCACTTACAGCTTGAGAGAAATGTAGATACTAAAGAGAGAACCTATTGTTTTGTTGTAATGGGTTCTCACTGGCTTGTGTTAAAGCATCAGAACATAAAAAATCTGTGTTTCTGTGGGCATGAGATCTTTCTAAACCAATGTAGACCACAACCCATTTCTAGTCTTGAGGGAATTGCCTGAGCTTCTGAAAGATAAAGTCCATAGATTCAGATCCACTTTGTAATCAGAACCGGGATTTGAACTCAGTCTTCCTAACCACAGCCAATACTTTGGCTATTAAGTAACATTGCCTCTTGAGTATTATTATATTAAATAATAAGAGAGATAGACAGAAAGCTGGCCTTGAGTCGGAAAAAACTTGGTTTTGAATTCTGTCTCTGTGTGATTCTGGACAAGTCACTTAAGCTCTCAGAGTTCTGGGCAATTATGTAAGAATGTTAAGTGACAGAAAAGGAGCTGACCTATATTTATAGAGAGAATTTCCTCAACTGGGAGGTCTCCGCATTAATGAAACTATAGGATCAGTCACTTTGCCTATTAAATATTTCTTAAATAATGTGTCATTACATAATATTACATAGCACTTTAAAGTCTATAAAATATTTTTCCTTACAAGTCTTTAAAAAAAAAACCTTCTAAGATATGCAAATTAATTTTCTGTGAACATCCAACATGTATGTGTGTATAAGAAAGAAAAAAGACAGAGGGAGACAGACAGGTCCTCTACAATATTGTTTCCAAATGAGAAAATCTATAATTTCATCATTGTTGAAGAGATAAATTATGGCTCAGAGACTGTGAAAACATTTGGTAAGAAATGCCAAACTTTTAAAGAGCAAATCTGGAGCTCATTAGGCCTCAAGGACTCAGCCTTTGGTGGGTATTAGTTTATTTAACCTTCTACTTTCCTCCTATCTCTATGACTAAATTTTGCAATAATTATCTTGGGTCCCTTTCCTTTCTATAGTATATATTTAGAACTTTGCCCTGGATGTGAAAAGAAAAAGTAAACTCACCAAAAAATCCCCAAACCTACAATCAAACACATGTAAAAAAAAGATTATCGTTAGAAAGATGGTTCTTTGTTTCTTGGAGAAGTGTGTGGTCATTAGAAAAGCTTTACAACTTCGAAAGGCAATCCAAGCTGTTCTTTTCCTGTTTAATTCTAGGCCTGACTCCAATATCTGTGAAAGTTAGACTCTGAAAAGTAATGCTGGACCGCCTCTATCGCAGAAAAGATGCTCTTTGGGGTACCTAAGTGGCTCTAGTGGATGGAGTGCCAGATCTGGAGTCAAAAAGACCTAAATTCAAATCCAGATACTTCTAGCTGTGTGACCCTATAGCCTAAGTCTCAGTTTCCTCTCTGTAAAATGAGGATCATAGCAGCCCCTGTCTCCCAGGGTTTTGTAAGGATCAAATGAAACAATTGTAAAGTAGAAAGGGCTATACAAATGTGAGCTATTATTATTGTTATTATTATTAACTGCATAACAAAAGACAATAGACATTCTTCATCCACTTGGTAGATATGTAGATTGTTTCAATATCTTTCAATTTCTTTGGCACATTTCATTCTCTCTTCATTTACTCCTCTCTAATGAAGAGAAAGTTCATCTTGCCAAGGGAGACCTTTTTTAGTTGTCCTTCAAACCCTCACCTTCTCTATGGCAAATCACCCCCACAATCCTTTCCTTTCTCTCTTTCTAACTCCAGATTCCTTTCCCTATTGCTGATAAACAAGCTCAGGTTCTCTTCCATCCCTCTTCTCCTTTAAAACAAACAAAAATCTCTCATTTCACTCTACCATACCCTCAAGCTATTGCCCTACTTCAAATGAAAGATTTGATAATACTTTCTTATTCTCATTTTATCTGTCTGGCCACTCTTCAATGCCCTTTGCTGGATTTTCATTCCATCCCTCTAGTCAGTGGGCTCTGAACTGAGGCTGCTTTTCTATCTTTTCTCCTAATTATCTCATCATCTCTCTTAGACTTGATTAGCATTTCTATGTGGATGACTCCCAGGTCTACAATCCAGCCCCAGTGGCCCTTGTGAGCTTTAAGATTACATTATTGACTGTCCATTGAACATCCCAAATGAATCTCAAATTCAACATATCTAAAATTATCTCTCTGAGAAAAAAAACCCAAAATCTCTCTTCTTAACTTCCTCGTTGCAAGGACACTACCTACATTCTAGTCATGGAATCAGTCAATCAATAAACATTAATTAATTATATAATTAATAATAGCCATTAATTATAAGTAATAATGATTTGCATTGTTTCAAGCACTGGGTAAGAACCAGGGGATACAGATAAGGCAAAAGACAATTCCTGGTCTCAAGGAAATTACCATCTGATAGGGGAAGACAACACATTCAAAGAAACTAAAAATCAGGGAGGGAGAGTACCTGATGTGGGGGACAGGGGGATTTGCAAAAGGGGGGTGATGAAGTCTTTAGGAATGCCATGTTGGATGGAAGATAATAAAAGGACTATCTTGGACACCCTCCCCAAATGGAGGTCTCTCCTATCAGAGGGTAACAGGAAAAAGGGACCTCAAGTTCACAACCTCAGAAACATCTTTAACTCTTCATTCTTCCTCTCCCCTCCCTTCTATATTCAATTAGTTGCCAAATCTACATCTCTATGTTTTTCTCATCTGTCTCTTATTCTCCATTCATTTGGCCACCACCTCCATTTCCTTCTATCATCTCTCCTTGGGAGATGCAGTTGTCCCTAATTAGTTTCTTAATTTCCGTCTTTGTCATCTGTAAGGATTTTTCCTCCCCACATTTGCCAAAATAACCTTCCTAATCTAATCACTGTTTTCCCCTGCTCAATCATCTTCAGTGTCTCCCACTATTGCTTCTAGGATAAAATATATATCCTCTGCTTGGTATTAATCATTTTTTCATTTTGGCTACTTTTCTAGACATTTCACATTGCTCTTCATTTACTTGTCTACATCCTACTGACCCACTCTAAGTTCAAGAGGTGATTTCTTGTCTCAAAGGGCTATTCTTCAGGTCCTCAATCCACTCTCTGCTCAATTTATCCCCAAGAATCCTCAGCTTTCTTCGAGATCCGAAGCAGGAGTAATCTTATCTTATACAGGAAGTCTTCCTTCATCCCTCTAGTTGTGAGCGATGGAAAGGGCTGGTTTCTCAGGACCAGAATGAAGGTTAAATACTGGCAAGCAGGAAATGGGATTCACACATTTCATCTATATGTGTGTACATATATATAGCGTCAGTCACCAATGGCTTATATACTACTATCAATATACCCCACAATTCAATCAGAAGTGTGTGGAAGTAAAGCTTTCTGCCTCAAAATTCTGAAATGTACTAGCAGGTGATATAAGAGCATATCATGATCTTCTAGCCAGATTCTAACAGTATAAGGAGCCAGAACCAGTCCTATTATAAAGTTGGAATACAACATGATAAATACAGCTTAATATTCTGGTGTGAAGGCTTTAATATCCATTGGTCTAGAAATGGTAGATTGTGGTAGGCAATATCCCCATCTCTAAAGTCTTTGTTGAGATCTAATTGGCTGTGAATAGACAATCAAGAGACAATCTATTTAGAGAACTCATGCCAGCAAATGATCTTTAGAAAATGGCACAGTGTTTGAAGGAACAAGTGGTAACTTGGGACTTTCTCGAGAAATGAGCTCCTGGTATTCTACTGCCTTCCCTTTCTTAATTCCTGCTTATTTTGTATGTTGCTTTTATTTTATTTTTTTATTTATTTTTTTTGGTGTCTTCCCCATTATCCTGTGAACTTCTTGAGAATAAGGACTATCATTTGCTTCTTTTTATATCCCCAGTACTTAGTCTGGTTCCTTGCACATGGTAAGCATTTAATAAATGATTATTAATTGACTAACTATGCATAATTCCATTCACATTTCCCTATCAAGGAATTAAATCAAGTATAAAATCAAGTCCCATCTTCCAGCATGGCTGAGGAGGTACTCCAATGATTATTATACAAGCCCCCACACCTTGGTCTTAGCTCCTCTAGATATATGACTAACACGACATTGTTGTGAGCACATAAGCCTGTTCTCTACAACCTATCCCTGGAGTACTGAGACTTAGAGCCAGATCCCACAGGGAGAGCTGATTGTTAAATATTCCTTGTAAGCAAATGCTATAAATCCAGGATGATTTATTGTTTTGTTGGTTGCCTGGGCTTAAGAAAGTGATGGGGAAAATGTTAATAATGTAGGTTAAACAACTTTTACCCCCTGAAGAGCCAATTGCTAAATATAGACCAATATCTCTGGGCTTAGGTCAGAATATTTCCACAGATTTATGACCAGTATCCATAACTCTTAGGAAGATAATGGCTCTATCTAGGTCTTTTCCTCCTTGGATTCCAAGTTCCATGCAAATGGATATAGTAAGACTGTTTCTCATTTCAGGTACATAAATCACCCAGACAGGTGCTTAATTACCCCCAAGATAGTGCCAATAGGTCGCTGTTTTGTTGTTTAGTCATTTTTCAGTCATTTCTGACTCTTTATGAGCTTATTTAGGATTTTCTTGGCAAAGATACTGGAGGGGTTTACCATTTCTTTTTCCAGTTCATTTTACAGATGAAGAAACTGAGGCAAACTTGCCCAGAGTCCCAGAGTCAGAGTCCTGACTCCAAGCCCAGCATTGTAACCACTATGCCACCTTGCTTCCCCTAATAGAATATGCTTAATAAAAAGTCCATTACAGTGTAACTTCACAGTTCAAAAAGGCTTCTAGTCCAACTCCCTAATTTTATAAATGTGGAAACTGAGGTCCAGAGAGGTTAAGAGCCTTGCACATAGTAGGCATTTAATAAAAATTTGTTGATTTAATGTGACTTGACCAAAGTAAATGAACCCAGATTCATTACCACTCGATCTCTGCTGACCTCAACAGGAATAAAACATATCTGTCAAAGGAAGGGAAACTGAGGCCTCAGGTAATGAAACAGGTTCATTACATCTTCTCAAGAGGAAGCAAACATTGATGGAATTGGAAGCCAAGCCTCCCACTCTCCACATCTCTGCACTTAACAACATTCTCATTGAGAAACTCCATCTCCCACAGAGTCATTTAGACACAGGGTTGATACAGGTCAAATCCCCTTCTCTCCATTGATCCAGCCACCACTAGTATAAGCCCTTGCCACCTTCCTCCCACGTCTTCCACTATTGCAATAACCTCCTAATTGGGCTTCCCGGGACCAGTATCTTTCCTCTCCAATCCATCTTCCGCACATCTGCTGAAGTGATATTTCAAAAGCATGGGTTTAATCAGGCTCTCTCAAAAGCTCCAGAAGCTTATTGCTTCTCAGACAAAATACAAACTTCTTTCTGGCTTTTAAGCACTCCACGCTTGATCTTTCTGGGCTTATTCCATTTTACTCTTTTATAAGACATCTGACAGTGTAAGTAAACCAGCCTCTTTACTTTTCTTGATACAAAACATTTCATCTTGGATGTTCATGTCCTCGTGTCTAGAATGTATCTCCTCCTCATCATCTCATTTATTACCTTAGAAGAAATCTGTCTCCATGTTCTCTTTGAAACTCTTCTGCCCAATTACCTTTTAATTATATACATATACATGTTATATTTAATCTTCTGTTCATATGTTGTTTTTCCCTGAAAAGAATAGAAGCTCTTTGAGGACAGGGACTATTTCATTTTGGGGCAAATGAGAGCAGTGTGTATTGGGAAATCAATCTCTTTCTCCTTTTACTCCTTTCTCTTCCCCGAATGCACACCCTTAAGTCCAGAAGAAGGGGGAATTATAAAATACCAGAGCAAGGCTTGGGTTGAACCTATAAAAAAAAAAGTTGGTCCAAAAAGAAGGAGTGGGAAAGAGGGAAATGGCAGGAACAAAAGAGAAGGCTGAGACAGAGGGATGGCACGAGGGAATCAGCCCACAAAAAAACCCAGAAGCTCTACCCACCAGACACAGTATCAGCAATGATTAGATTGGGACGCAAGTGCCAACATTGGTGATTGTTCCTCACTACTCTCTCCTTCATTTAGCCAGGGCTAAACAGCAGTGATTCCTATTTCTCCATCCTTCCTTATTTCCAATGGTTGTGTACAAACATGATTTTCTTTTTTCTAAATGAGTCTATTCTCGTTGTGTGAGAACTCATCATTCCTTATAATCAACACTAAAAGGTCTTATATTTCAGAGTATATGAAATAGTTTTGACTTGGGGAAGGAGAAGAAAGATACCCCACCTTCCTGTCCATAGGGCCCTATTTTAAAATGATATTATAACTCTCTGGTGCAGAACCTTAAATGTGAATTTAGGAGTTACTTCCACTTCCCCTGGAAGGATGATTTGCTGGGGCTAAGATGGTGGCCTAAACACTGTCCCTTTCACCTGAAAGGAAGGGGAAGCTAGGAAGGGATATAGCAGAAATTAATGTTCTGAACTGTCACAGTAAATATATTGTTTGGTCTGTGGGGGCATAGACCCCATTCTCTTACTTTTGGGGAATAGGAAATGAAATTAACCCAGATTCTTTCTTCCCTTATTCCATAGTAACACCTGGCCCATTTATCCAGAGCTCATGGGACATGTTGGCATATAATAAGACTTTTATTAAGTTGGCACTTAATAAGACTTTTTTTTAAAAAGGCCAAGGTCTCCCACTGCATCAGGGGCTCATCCTGAGTTATAACTGACCACTAGGTCCAGATGGTTCAGAGGGGAAAGTGAAGCAGGTGACCTTACACAGCCCTTTACTTGCACAGGACTTTACTTACTTGTCATGGTAGTACTTCCCTGATGTCATGACTCTGAGAATGAAAAAACAACAGCAAACAAATAAATACAAAGTACTGGAGCCAAGGATGGTGATTTGAGGAGTCCAATTCACTAAGCATTTCTATAATGAGAATCATTCCAGGGAGAATAGAAATAATTTATTGGTCCAAGTAACTTTCTCAATTGGTTTCAGAAGCTATGTTCTTAACAGTTGCTATACGATATCTTAATTCACCTATCAGGCTGTCCTGATCCAGTGGGAGATTAAGTTTTTTTCAATCTCAAGAAGAGAGATAAAATATATTTAAGTTCCAAGAGAGCAATTACAAGGCCACATTCTCTGAGATTAAATTTACACCGAAACCGATTTTTATTTACTTTTTATTTCTTCTTTTTATTGTTTATTTAAAGGGAACGGAGGATTGGAACAAAAAGAAAAAAAATAAGTATTCTAGAGTTTACATAAAGGACTTAATAAAAGACTGAATGGATTTATAATATCACTCTGTCCTGGTTCCAGCTGCATGAATGGCTGCAAGTAACCGCCTCCAGGGTTAAGTCATTTTGGGGGTTATGTACTTAATGCCATATACTATGCCAAGGAAACACTATAGTGACTCTAAAGAAAAGCCTTTCCTTTAACAGTTTATCAAAGTGTAATCATCATTATTCATGGCAAAGAGACATTCCAGTCTTTCCCCAAATTCCCAAGGACTTATGGTTAAAGAAAAAAAAATCATTTATTCTCTCTCTCTCTCTCTTTCTCTCTCTCTCTCTCTCTCTCTCTCTCTCTCTCTCTTTCTCTCTTTCTCTCTCTCTCTTCCCACTCTTTCACACTCACTTTGGACTTTTTGTACTGGATGGGGCAGCTCAAGAAAAAAATATTGGATGTCACCTTCAAGGAGACCTTTTCTGTGCTCTCTAAGCTTTGCAAAAGTCTTTGGCCCAAAACCACAAAATTCTGACGAGAGATTCTCTTGATTTTAAGCTTTGTTTTTGCATCTTCCAAAGAGAAACACTTGAAGGCATGGGAGAAAATAATGCTGAGGTAATTACCATCCTTGGAGATCCAACCTGGCTTTATCTATAGAATCATGAATAACAAGGTTCAGATTCTGATCCTAGTACTTGGTAGTTGTATAATTGGTAGCATGTAAACTTGATCACTCTGAACCTTGATTTTCTCATCACAGGATACTTCCTGCCTTATCCACTTCAGCTGTTCTGAAGTTCAAATGAGATAAGATATGTAAACTTGGAAGGACTAGCTGAATGAATGAATTAAAAAGCATTTATTATGTGCTACTAATATTATTGCCAGGCATTGTGCCAAGTTCTGGGCACAGAGATACAAAAAGTAAGATCATCCCTGCCCACAAGGAATTTATGTTCCAACAACTCATACAGGTTTTCCCCTAAGCTTTCTCAAGCTCCAAAATGATTCTTTCCTTTCCCTATATCATCAGTTTAAAACAATCTGGTGGTGGAGCAAAGGCAATTCTGAGTCAAAGAAGGACTTCTTTTTAGAAGTTCTTTATACTTTTTGTCTGAATTTCCTCACATTTCAAACTCATCTTTAGTCTTTACAATCTATTAACTTTTTTCTTGAAAGTCACTGATTTGCTAATTTCTAAATCTAGTGCCATTTTTAAAGTCTCCAATCTGATTGCCCTCTCTATTGCTCTTTACACTGCTGGCAATTTCCTACTTTTGGATACTGTCTTCTTCCATGTCTTCTCAAACACTGTGTTCCTCCCTTTCTCTTCCTACCTTATTGACCTCTAGCATCCATTCATCCACATCTGTCATATCTAAAATCTTGATATTAGCTTTGACCCTTTCCTCTTCCTCATCTCTCATAGCCAGTAAATTATCAGGTCTTTTTAATATTACTCCCACAATGTCAAACTATCTCCCACATCTAATTTCTCCTTTCTGTCACCACTGATAATGGTTCTAGTATAGACCTTCATTAACAACGCCCTGGACTACTGTAATAATACCTTTCTAATACCTCTTCCTGCCTTTGTTTTCTCCTCTGTTGTCATTCTCACCCAGATCCATCTCTTCCACTTCTGCCAAACCAATCTTTCTTATTTATAGGTTTCATCTTTGCTATTATGCTCATAAACATTTAGTAGCTCCCTATTGTCATCTAAAGTCCAAAATTCTTAGCTGGCCAAATAAGGATACAACTCTTATCTCACAGTATTCCTCTCCATACACTCTATGCCCTGTCTGAATTATATTCCTCATCTATTTGCCCCAAATTTGCAGCTTCCATGTTTTTGTTCATTCAGTTCCCTATAACTGGGATATTGTGTTCCTCATTATTGTGTTGATTATTGTATTCCTCATTGTTATTGTTCAGTCACTGCAGGTTGTGTCTGACTCTTCATGACCCCATTTGGGGTTTCCTTGGCAAAGAAATGGTTTGCCATTTCCTTCTCCACCTGAATTCCTAGTAATCCTTGAAAAATCAATTCAAAGGCTACTTCTTCCTCTCTTGCTCCTATTAGTCAGTGTTGCTCTTTCTCTCATCTTACGTAGCTCTTTGTTCCTCTTTTGTGCATTAACAATATATTAATATGTATTATAGATATGTATATTTGGTATACATATGCCATATTCCTCTACTACACTATCGGCTCCACAGGGACTTGGTCTTAACCATACTATGGACTGAAATCAGGATCTAATACAGTCCTATGCACAAAATGGGCATTTATATTAAACAGAGTGAGCAGGATTCCCTTAGGATTTATCTTTCCAAGAGAAGTATTGATCCTTTCTAGTTCTTTGTATTCCCAGAATTGAGCAGAGTGCCTGGCTTATGGAAAGCTCGTGGAGGAGGGGTGAGTAGACCTCCCAAATCCCTGCTGGTCCCAATCTCTCTGCCCCTTCTCCCTAACACTGTTCTGACCTCCTTAAGCTACTTATGTGCAAACACACAAATCCATAAATTTCATTCCAATAAGGTGCATGTAGTCAGTTGAATATATTCCTTCAAACTTGGCCCCAAGGAAGAGAAAAGAAAATTCATCTCTCTGCCTTCTTTGCAGAGGTGGGGGATTTGGGGTGCAGAACATCGTACCCAATGTCAGACTTAGCTGATCTATTAATTAGTTTTGCTGAAATTTGTTTTTCCGTTTTCTTTTCTGTGCTTTATTATAGGGATGACCAGGCAAGGGGGGGATACATATTTTTTATATTTTGAAATTAAGATGATTTAAAAATAAAAGACATCAATGCTTTTTTCTTCAAAAGAATGTATCCTCATGATTCAGGCCAATTCCAATATACTTTTTTTTTCTTGCTGAGGCAAAGGTTAAGTGACTTGTCCAGGTTCACATAGCTAGGAAGTAGTAAGTGTCTGAGATCAGATTTGAACTCAGGTCCTCCTGATGTCAGGGCTGGTGCTCTATCCACTGTATCACCCTAGTTGTCCTTCCAATATATTTTTGATGGAGAGAGCCATTTGCATCCAGAGAGAGGACCATGGAGACTGAATGTAGATCACAATAAAGTATTTTCACCTTTTTTATTGTTGTTTGCTTGCTTTTTTTCTTTCTTACTTTTTTTCCTTTTTGATCTGATTTTGAAACAAAAAGACCTAAGAACACATGTCAACTAAAACCAAAAGAGATGAAATGCATGCTTTTGGGATGTGAAGTCTTCCATCATAGGATTTCCCCTTTCTTCCAAAGCCTATTTTTGTCACACAATGATAGGATGCTGGAGGAAGAGTCTTAGAACCCTTGAATTTACAGCTCAAGGAAACTCAGATCCAGAAAAATTAAGTGATTTACCTGAAGTCATTTTCTGACCATTTCATTTTTTTATGGTCAAAACCAAAAAGTGAGACCCAACTAAAATAAAAGCAAACTGCTAAGACCAAAAACCAAAAGTGAGACCCAACTAAAAAAAATAAGCAAACTGCTAAGAAATCTCCTGGGTCAAATATAAAATAAAATAGAATAAAAGTTCAGTATCTGAATGGAATATGAAACGTAAATCTCTGAATCACTATAGCAGAACAAATTGGAAAAAATGTTGAGTGCCTTTCAAGATGGGGGGAGAATATCCTCAGCCTCTTTATGTACATAATGAAGGGCTCCGATTATCGGATCACTAGGTCTAAATTAGCTGCCAGACCTAAATCTTATGAACTATGTAATTAGCCAGACAGCATGTCTATTTGCAGACTCCAAAAATGTCTACAGTGAAATGCTTAGAACATGATATTAATTTCTATGTAAACAAATGTGTATATTCATTCATTTAAAAAAACAGAATATAATAAAGTGGTTATGCTTCTGTGTTCTCAATCATAGGGTCTATGAACAGAATCACTTCTTTTTTTATTTTTTTATTTTTTATTTTATTTTTTTTCTGAATCACTTCTTTTTTATTTATTTTTATTTATTTTTTCAGAATCACTTCTTTAGCTTTATTTATCAAGGAATCAGATATGATGCTAATACATAATATGAAACGATGCATGGGTAGGGGACCAGGAATTCCCTGTAAATAGAGAGGTTCAGCAGATGCCCCAATTTGGTGTTGACATTGTTCTGTACCCATACAAAGCCTTCAAATGAGACTACAACTACTCAAAAGCATTTTGCTTTATAAATGTTATCTCATTTTATCCTTACAACAATACAGGTGCTAGTTGGGTCCTCATTTTAGAGATGAGAAAACTGGAAAAAAAAAAAAACAGAGGGAAATGACTTGCTTAAGAACACATAGCTGGTAAGAGTCTGAGGGCACTTGAACTCGGTTCTTCCTAAGTCTAGACCTAGCATTCTATCCACTGAGTTACTAATTGTGGGTTGTTTCTTGCATTGGGGAAATCCCCACACACCCTGCTTCTCACACCAATCTGCAAGACCTTTCTGTAGTAATGATGATTATCATTATACCATGTTATGCAAACTAGTTTTATGCAGCTGTTTTTCAGTCATGTCTGACTCTTCATGATTTCATTTGGGATTTTATTAGCAAAAATACTGGAGTGATGCTCCATTTCATTTTACAGAAGAGAATTAAATGGCTTGCCTAGGGTCCCATAGCTAGTGAATGTCTGAGGTTGGATTTGAACTCAAGTTCTCCTGACTTGAGAGTCAGGTACTCTAACCACTGTCCCACCTAGATGTCTGCTGTTCTACAACATAATTTGAAATCCCCGAAAGAAATTATGGCAGTCTATCATGACTGACAGAGGTTCTTTGTATATATGTACACGTTATTATGTTTGATATTCCTCTCATTGACAAAAGCAATGATTAATAATTCATTTGAGTAGAAACTCTATGTAAATAAGTTTACAATAAAAACCTATTAGTCAGCATTCTATTAATAAGGATGAATTACAACTACACAATACTTAAATATAGCTACTTTACTAGAAAAATCCATTTTGAAGTACCTTCTGATTGGGACAGAAGATCAAAAAAGGTCTTAAGAGTAGAATAGAGAACAATGAGGAATTAAAGAGGCACCTAGCAATTACAGGTGTAAGACAAAAAGAGGCTTATATATTCTTCCATAACTTCTGAGTCAGAATTCATGGATGGTGAGATAAAACAAAGCCAGGTTGCATATTTGCCCCCCATTTGGACCCATTAGCTTTGCTCCCTATTCCAAAGGACCAGGATGCACACTTAACCTTAGGAAGCCAACTTTGATATATGTTCTTGATAACAAGAAGGATTGACTGGGTGAGAGCATAAATGAATCAGTACTACTGAAGAAAAACATTTATAAAAGCAGGTGTCCTGGGGCAGCTAGGTAGCACAATGGATAGAGCACCAGCCCTGAAATCAGGAGGACCTGAGTTCAAATCTGGCCTCAGACACTTAATACTTCCTAGCTGTGTGACCCTGGCAAGTCATTAACTCCAATTGCCTCAGCAAAAAAATGAAAAAGCAAAAAAGAAAAAAAAACCACATGTCCTGCTAGTCATGTTGTCAGATTAGCATAATTTTATATGATAATTGATTATTACAAATTTTTATAAAACAATACTATATTAGAGATGAGTAGATTTCTGCTTGAATGACCATAATGAGAAGATGGGAAATTTTCATCCAAACTTTCCAACTTGCTGTTATCTGAAGTCAAACATTTAAACTTCTTGGACCTCTCTATACTTTTTCGTACAAAAGATTCAAAAGATGTTTCTTCTAAGAAACTCCAGGTAATCAATATTAAGTATGCTAATAATACTCCAGAAAATCCATTCATCTTGGATAGGAAGTGATGATTCAAGTCTGGAAGTGATCGGGGAGAGAGGAAAGGCTTCTCCCTGAATAGCGTAAAAACTGCTCCATCCTTCCCTCTTGCACTGATTCACCCAGGTACATCCTTCTGTATCTTGAAGTAACCTTGATCACCTCTTGCTCTGACACCCACAGAGGAGGGAAGGGAGATGATGGGAGCATAAGGAGATGAGAAACAAGAAAGTTGTCCTGGGTGAGCAAGCTGGGAAAGGGTTACTACATTTCTCAGGATGCTTGGATCCAGAGTTTGAACACTCATTAGGAGAACAAAAATTCCCTTAAGTTGTGTATTTTGGCAGTGTAGATTTGATTTCACCAGGGAGGAGAGGAGAGAGAATTGATGGGCAAGAGCACAAAGATGGAAAAAAATGGAGGTCATTCACTCAGACACTCCCAGTCTCATAAGGCTCCCCATTGGACTCACTTCAGGCCTCGGTGATCTTTGGCTGCTTTCCACAAAAATATTTCATCTCCTGGGCAAACTTTCTGTGTTGAATCCAATAATTAAAAAAAAAAATAGAATCTCCTGCTCTTATGCCTTTGTCTTAGTTGGGTGGGTTGGCTTGTCCTGAGTGAGTGAGTTTATGTCCTAAGCTATAATGGAGGCAAATGAGATCCATCTTGGTTCTTATCTCTTTCTAAAGAAAAAAGTTTCTATATATGTCATGTAGAGTTGGTTAAGCTTGAGGTTAAATCTTGAAGTATTCTTGGCAACTTCTTATATGGCAAAATCTCTCTTCAAGAAGCCACAACTTTAAGAAAATGGTCAGTCTAACAGAGATTATGAAGAAATGTACCAGTATTGAAAACTAATGATACTTTTGTATTATTTTGTTGAGCAGTTAAAATTATGCACTTGATTATAATTTCTAATGGGCCTTTATAATTTAATTAATTAATTTTTTGTTATTGTTGTTTTTATATTTATTAT
Source organism: Myrmecobius fasciatus (assembly GCA_023553655.1). Taxonomy (NCBI): domain Eukaryota; kingdom Metazoa; phylum Chordata; class Mammalia; order Dasyuromorphia; family Myrmecobiidae; genus Myrmecobius; species Myrmecobius fasciatus. The sequence continues at coordinate 399,070 of JAJPUD010000173.1, forward strand.
TTTATTTATATATTTTATATATATTTGTATATAATAGCATTATATTTTATTTCTATATATTATCATATTTAATTTAATATATAATTAATAATTTTATACATAATATAATTTAAAATTGATTTGTACAAAGTTACATCAGTGTAAATCGTTCACTCTGTGAACAGAGACATCATGGAGAATGGATAGAGATTTGGTTTTGAAGTCAGAAGGACTCTGGCCAAAACAGATTGTATGATTTTAAGTAAGTCATTTGATTTTTCAATGTCCTAAGCAACTGTCAAAGACCATATGAATTACAGGCAAAGTGTTGACCAGCAGTGGTAGAGATTGCTTTTTGAGCAGGAATTCCTTATTGTGATGAAATCATAGATTCATTCAAAAGAAATTCATTCAATAACTGTGCTTGTAGGTAAATGTAAATATTTTCAGTACTTTGAAATACTGGAGAAGAAAGTATGACACATGTAATTCTGGGCTAACTAGTTGTGACTTAGAGTCATGGGTGGTTTAGGGAGGGTGGATGGGGAAAGAGGCAGCCAAAGAAAAGAGTCTTCCATTTAACACAAAAATACAAGCCCTCAACACCAAAACCTTGGGTTTTCTCATTAAATGACTAGGATAAACATAGGTGAAGTAAAATATTTAATGTATTTAAGAATGAACTCCTTTCAAATATTTTAGAAGGTTCCATTTCACATAAATAATTGATATGCACATCATAAATCAGCTTTATCTGTTCATGAAAGTAAATCCCCCTAGACCTATACCTGCCAACATTTTATTTAGCTTAGTTTGAGTTATTATGTAGATTTGTAAGCAATTAATTTTTTTTGTTTTTCTATGTTACAAACTTTTCACAAATATAGAAAGGCCTTCTTCCTGATTAGCTTGAATCAGTGAGATTCTCCTATATTTGGATTTCATAAAATGTATTCCATAATCAGCTAAAACAAAATGTTTAAAAAGCTTGATGGGCAGTCAGCAGTAATGAGAGGTAGGGGGTAGGGTGTATAGCTTATACAAAAAGTCCCAGGCACAAGCAAAACAAAACTTAGAAACCATGTGTGAATAGTCTAATCCTCAGGAAGCATTAATCACACAGCATGAATTAAATCTTCTATGTAGGGGATGCCTGGTATGTGAAATATCCTCTTTTTTTAATAGCTAGCTGACCCAAACCATAGCTATTATTTCTTTGTGAAGTTTTCAGTTCTTTGAACTGTTTGAAAACTTTGGGTTTTTTCCCCCTAATGGAATTGTTTTATCTTTTGGTAGAGCTGAAGTATAAAATGCCTGAAAATTTGAGATAGTAAAAGAACAAAAATCCATTCAGTTGGAACAGTTATATTAAAAAATAAAACCATGTGATCAAACCGGGCGAATCAGTCAATCATCATAATCAATTATTTCTAACTCTTGGCTCTTCATTTAACTAAGCAAGAACTGATTTTTCTATTCTTCCATTTGAGTGAGTTTAGCTCAGGAAAAAAACAGACTAGAGTTCTATGTCATTCACAGAACCATAGGCTCTTATAATGAGAAGAAACCTTAAAAACGAAGTCCAACTTCCTCATTTCACTGATGGAGACCTGAAATCCAGAACAAAGAAGTGATCTTCTCATAAAAGCATAATGGTGAGAGGAGGACAGATCTTGGACTAGAATCTAGGTCTCCTAACTCCCAATCTATTAATCTGGCACCATTACCCAATGGCAAGACACCTCTCTATCTAGAATAACGATAAAGTGATAGATCTTGGTTATTTGAGTGGTGGTCATGGAAAGCCATTTAACTCAATCTCTGACGCTTTTTACTAACTTTAAAAATGAGATGAACGTTATTCACTTAAATAATGTATGGGATAGGCTCTGGATCTATGATTTCATTAATAGAGGGTCATTTAGATGAAGAAATTTCTTCTACTAAAGTAGGTTAACAACTTCTCCTTCAATTTCAAGTCTCAGAGTTACCTGGAGCATTGACAGGTTAAGTGACTTGTGGAGCATCACAGAGCCAATATCTTGGCTCTGAATTCAGATTGCTATTCACTATATCTTGCTGTCTTTCTTTATTTATATGATTACCTTAGCAAAATAGTGGAAAGAAATACTAGTCAGTTTAGTTTTGAAGAAAAGAATGCTCATTGACTTAAAAAACAACTTTCATTAAATTTGACTTAGTGATACTAGTTTCATCAGCTATTGTTGAAGAATACAGAACTAGAAAAGTAAAGTTGCACCAAATTGGAAAGTACCACAAATGAATTTGAACTTGACTTGCTTGTAAGTGGGGAGTCATTGAAGATTTTTAAGCAAAGCATTGATTTGCTTGGATTTATGTATAACAAAGGATCTTCCATCAGTATTGGAAAGGATAGATTAGAAGGGGAGATCACCTAGACATTAAAGCCTTAAGAATAAAACCCAGCCCCTGTAATGGGATTTTTAAAAAGAGTGCAAGCTTTCCCATGGCCAATTCCTATAATCATACTGCAGAGCCAAACACTTCTTCTACCTGCTGAGTAAAAGGGAGCTCTGCCTTCCAGTCCTTAGAAGGAAAGGTGCTTTGAAAACTGGGCTAGGAAAATTACAGTAATGAGGCTTCAGTGTTAGACGCTCAATGCTAAAATTTTTTATCATTTCACAAATCATTAGGCAGTGATTGTCTCAGTTCCTGGAATCTAAGTCTGGCAAATGTCCTCTTTATTCCCATTGTAAGAGTAGAAAGGGTAAGAACCTAGATTACAAAACACTCTGATTTACAAATGCTGGCTTCCTTTTCATAGAGATCAAAAAGAGACAAAAATAAGATTTGCTACTGGAGAGGGAGAGAAAAGTAGCAGAGAGGTCACGATTCCTTCTCAATATTCTCCAACTAGCATAGGGGTTGTAATTTTCACAGAGCAAAGAAATTTGTGATTAATGAGGATTAATCTTCACCACAGTTTCACCAGTTTCTTCACCATAGTTTCATTATTATTTTTTTAGAGGCAAAGTCCAGTAAGAGCATATGATTAGAACTAATAAATAAAATGGGTTTCTGACCATATCAGGTGAGAGTTGAGTCAAAGGAGGCAGAAAAAATAGTGAAAAAAAAAGTTCAAAGAAGAAATGGGGGAAAAAAATTAAAAATAAAAATAAATAAAATAAATAAATAAAAAGAAGTTGGAACTTAGTCTAGTATATAAAGCAACCTGGCTAAGGGAAAGGAGTTCATAATTATTAGTTGAAAGATATTTAGTCTTCTGCAGGGGACAGGCTTATTAGCCACAACATCTCTCTGTGGATGTTAAACAGGATAGCAGGAAGCCCTGAAACTATCATCTCAGTTGAAAATTATAACTAAGGATAAAGAGATGGCTGAAAGTACTATAGCCCTCTCCTACAGGGGGGAAGTTTGCTTAAAAAAAACCAAACAAACCAAAAAAAACCCCCAAAAAACAGCATCTTCACAAAATGGAAAGTGGAAATGATTGAAAAAAATATGTTGTTTAAAGGGAGATGCTTACTAATTACGTTACTAACCATAATATCTCTCAGTACATGGGAGACATGTATCCTTGAAGACACCCAGATGGTTGAACACCAAATAGAACACACATGTAATATTAAGCAAAGAGTAAGAAAGATGCAATATCCAGCAGGGAAGTGGAATGGTCATAACACTTGACAGGTAGCTGACCAAGCAAAAGAGAGCATGATGACATTGGCCAAAGACACTAATAATTCTGAAGCACAAGAGACATGCATTGCCCTTCCTCATTCTCTGCAATCCAGGTTAGGATATGAACTCAAGTATCTGTGGATGCCCCATGCATTATCCCTAGCTTCTCTAGGAGATATGTGTATTTGTGAGTAGGTCAGTTCAAAGTTTATAGGACACTCTACTATTATTAGAGTGACTCTGATTTTTAACTAAATGTTTTCTTCAAGAAATTAAAATTAAATACATCAGTGATAGCTGTAGGTATCATTTAAAGGGAATTCTGACTCACCAAATGCATAGAACATGAATAGAGGATCATGGATAAGGGAGATTCTGGGACTTATATCTTTAAATAGAATATTTATGGAGGTATTGTGACCATTTAAAGCCTTATGAACAGGCCCCTATGAGCATTTCCATGTCACAACATGAGGAGAGTAAACTCACAAACCTATTTTGATAACATAAAACTTAAATGGCTGAGTGACTGACAAAATGTTAAAACACATTAAAGTGATATTAAAACATGGAGAACCAAGAACTATCCAGAGTCATCGATTATGTACCTTGTAATTTAGGCTATCTACTTTCATTGCCCTTCTACTTTTTATCTAGCTTTAAATATACCATCCCTTAACCTCCTCTCACCCCACCCAAAATTTCAGACTTTTGAGAGATTGTAAATTTTATATTGAATGCTCTGCAGGGTTTGAATGCCTGATGTTATTAGCAAAATGTTATTCAAAAACAGAAGCTTCTGGAAGGCTTGACTATCAATAGGAAATCCATCATCTATATGGATTCTCTTCTGGACAGCCTTCTGGGTGAGAACTTGCCTCCCTAAAATGATTGGATGATCCCTCCTATTATGTCAGATAGATGTCCTGTGTAGAGAGGATTTCTAGGTAGATTTGAGCAAGAAGTGCACAGAATGAAAAGCAAAGATTGTTGACATCCTTGCCCATGATCATGGGATCAAAAGACCTGCTGAAATCTAGTATTGATATTTCTGCCTTAGCTTTGACCACCATTTAATTGGATTTAGTGGAAGTTTATTCTAATCCTAATTTTAATCCTGGGCCTAATCCAGTTAGATAGTTTAGAGGCTATACCACTAGGCTTGGTCAGGAAAACCTAATTTCAAATCTGGCTTCAGACTCTTATTAGATGGGTGGTTTTAGGCTTAAATTCTTAGTTTAACCTCTTTCTCCCTCAGTTTTTGTTCAGTAATTTTCAGTCATTCCTGAGTCTTCCTGACCCATTTGAGGTTTTCTTGGCAAAAACACTGGAATGGTCTGCCATTTCCTTCTCTGGCTCATTTTATAAATGAGGAAACAGGTAAACAGAGTTAAGTGACTTGCTCAGGGATACATAACTAGGGAGTATCTGAGACTGGATTTGAACTCAGGAAGATGAGTATTCCCAACTCCAGGTCCTGTGTTCTATCCTTTGTTCCATCTAGTTGCCCCCCTGACTCAGTTTTCCCAACTATAAGCCCAAAATAACAATAGCACTTACCTTTCAAGTTTTTCTAAGAATCAAATGAGATAATATTTATAAGGTTTTAAGCATTGTGTCTTTTCACATAGTAAGCCTTATATTCCCTTTCTTTCCCCTTCCCTACATTTCCCTATGTGATCTCTCTCAGTCTGTCTTCTCATTTATATAATGAGAGGATGGAATTCATTGATCATTAAGGTCCCTTCAAATTCTACATCCCCAATCGCTTTCTAACATACCACATTGCCCCAAAAAGATGCAGTATAGTCACCAGAGTTTAAATGCTAAATTCCCAGGAAAGATTCTTCAGTAGAAAGAACATTTTCATTACAAAATAAAGAGATCACAGTTTTAAAAAAGACTGCCATTTTGGAAGTCCAAAATATAATACAGTAGCTTCTGGGCAGAATGTATACCCTTCTGATTTAACAAGAATAAATTTTTAAAAATATTCTAAACTGCGTATTTGCAAATGTCAGGTATGATTTAAAACCCTGAGATGTAATCTTTGACATCTTGGTGACAAGTATGGCAGTATCCCTCATCCTAATGAGCAAGAAACCTAGAGTTATGGGAGACCCTCTCCTGTTAGAAAGGTCTTGAATAATAGCCAAGAGATGGATTGATTGTATGTCTTTCAATCTATTGTCTGAGAATCAGTCCAAGGTTGAAAAATCACATATAAGGCTGGTCATATATTGTTGAGAGCATGGCAACTCATTCAACCATTAACTAAGGCATGGGTGGACTTTCATGGGTGAAGAAATCAAATATGCTTTTGCCCATCTGCCCATCTGTTTGTATATTTCCAATCAAAAACACAGTTCCTGAGGCTAAGTGAAATGAGTAGAACCACAAGATCATTATACAGGACAATAGCAAGATTATATGATGATGAATTCTGATGGACATGGCTCTCTTCAACAATGAGATGATTCAAACCAGTTCCAATGATCTTGTGATAATGAGAGCCATCTACATCCAGAGAGAGATGTATGGGAACTGAATGTGGATTACAAGAGAGTATTTTCACTTTTTTGTTTTTGTTTGCTTGCATTTTGTTTTCTTTCTCATTTTTTTTCCTTTTTGAGCTGATTTTTCTTGTGCAGCATGATATTTGTAGAATTGCACATGTTTAACATATTGGATTACTTGCCATCTAGGAGAGTGGGTGGGGGAAAGGGAAGGAAAAAATTTGAAACACAAGGTTTTGCAAGAGTGAATGTTGAAAATTATTCATACAGATATTTTGAAAATTAAAAAAGCTTTTTAAAAAAAAAGCACAGTTCTTTGGGTAACATCCTCTCCCACTGCTGATACAAAAGACATGGACCCCATATATGTTTTCTCTAAACCAATGGTCCATTTAGCAACTTACCTACCTCCCCATGAAGCCCTCTGTTGGTTAACTGATAAACCTTTCTCTCAGGTCACATGAGGTCCCACTGCATCACACTTGATATAAGTATAACATTTGGTCCAAAAAAAAGGAAATTCTCACCTGGCTCTAATCAAGGGATTCTGCCACCCCCAACTTCACATCATAGCACATACCACCAGGATTAGGGAAACAAAACCTATTTGTCCTTTTTTTCCTCCAAAATTGGTCAAAAGAAGAGAACAGAATAATTCCTTTTTATCAAAGCAGTAAAGTTTTTTTTTCTCCTTCTACTTTTCAAAATTATGAAAAAGACAAAGCTTGTTATTCTCCCAAAGCCACATTAAAAGAAGGAACATTCTGCTGACAGTTTAATAAAAAACAGGACCTGCATGCTAAATGGGAAACATACAAGAAATGACAAATGGAATTAAGGGAGAGGGACAGAGAGGGCAGATTAAAGAATCTTAATGAATGCAATCAACAAAAAGAATGTTTAAGGGAGGGTTTAATTAAAGTGTATGAAAATACTAAAAGGCTTAGATAGGATCAACAGGCTTTCAGCACAGATGATTACATGAGGGCATGCAATACGGATTGGACCCAAGGAAATCCTTTTCTTGCTAGAGCAGCAACAACTAAAGAACAATTAACATGTGGCAAGATGTGGTGCTCAAAGAATGGAGAAATGAGGGTTAGATAGAAAAGGACATAGATATGGTGACAAAAAATTGAGAACTAGCCCATGAATGTAAATGATGGGAACCCAGGAAGCTTTTCTGTGGATGTGGGGAAAGAGAAAAACCAATCGATTCTAGAGTATAAGTTCTTTGAGGGCAGGGACAATATTGTGTATTTAATAACACAATATACTCTGCTCATAGTGTTGCTGTTGAGTCATTTGTCCTTCATTTCTGACTCTTCATGCCCCTTTTTTGAGATTTTCTTGGCAGAAATACTGGAGTGGTTGACCATTTCCTTTTCCAGTTCATTTTACACATGAGGAAACTGAGATAAACAGAGTTCACAAAAGTAGTAAAGTTCACAAAGCTAGTAAGTATCTGAGGCTGGATCTGAACTCACGAACATGAGCCTTCCTCATGCTAAGCCCTGTATCTCTATCCACTTTGCCACCTAGTTCCATATAGTCTAGATACTCAACAAAGATTTTTGGAACAACCATGTGAGTTAGAAGCAAAATAGAAAATTCTTAATTCAATAGATCGTGATGGTTCTGGAAGTAAATACTGATGAAGATGAACATCAGACTTGTTAGGTCTCATCAGCATCTCTCTCAAAAAAGACTATTTAGAATCATGGAAGGGATCTCCAAAGCCAGCTCCAAGGCTAGCCAATTAGTGCCAGTTCAAGTGTGCCCTCTGCTCCTTTTCCAAAAAATTATCCAGCCTTCACATAAGGGAAAGTGTTTGTATTTGAATGACATATTTCAAGTGTGCTCTGAAGAGTGACATATATAGGAGGGTTATCAACCCAGGACATGTAATTCTCTAAAGACAGGTTACAGTTCCATTAGTGTTTTTGACTTTTGTGTTTCTTGACTTCTATTGCACTTATTGTCTACTAAAACCCCCAGATCTTTTTCAGATAAACAAATTGTTATTCATAACATCTCCTTCCATGCAAAAAACAACTATTTAATCCCCAATAGAATGTAAGCTCCCTGTTGACCAATTTTTATTTTGTTTTTATAATTAAATGGATTAATTAAATTAATTAATTTATTGGTGATTAAAACAATGCCTGGTATGTAATATTTAAAAATGCTTATTGAATTGCTACATACTGTCTATTTTCCCAGAAAAGGATCATCTTTCAAATCCTTTGAGTGCTTTTGGGGAAACTCTGTTGTAAGGAAAAGTATTTCTTTTACTCACTACTTTAGCCCCCACTAATGTGTTTCCATTTTTACATGCTAACTACTCATAATGAACACACTTTTCGAACTTAATTGTAACCATTTACTTAGTAAAAAAGCAAAGGAAGCAATAACATCATAGGGATTCATAAATTAAAGTAGATGCAGAAATAATAAATACATCACAATTCACACATAAACTCAGGTCACATTCTCTTACCAATGCACTCAATACCTATGGAGGGTGGTGGATATACATTTATAAAAACCTACCAAGGAGAATATGAGTAAAGAAAATCCCTTCCTTAGAATAACTCATAACTATGGAACCACAAACTTCAGTGTCTCAGAAAATACCTATAAAATTCCTTGACAAGTTGATTCTGTGTTGAACAGATGCTTTCACTGCTAAACTGAATTGATCTCCACTCTTCTTAATTCAAACTAGTTTATCCATTAAGTGACTTCTCTGATTTGGAATTTTCGATACATCCTTCTGCTGAACCTGATTCACTCCTGAACCTGACTTCCATTGCTTCTAGCTTCAGACTTAACTGATAAGTTCTGAAATTTGTCCTTTTACCTTTTTCTGCTCTTAATAGGTTTAGACTCTGGGTCATGTCTGTGAATAACTCCAGATTCTATGGTGATTAATAGCCAAATTATCATCTTTTTATAATCAGAAATATCATAATTTTTCCACAATCACAAACCAATTCTGATGTCCATTTTCCCCATATGCTATAGTTAATTGGTCACATTCAAAGTGAAATAATTAATTATTATCACAGAAGTCTTGTTTATAGTTAATTGCTTCTTTTAGAAGTCTGAGCAGATTTAACTCCATATAAGAAGGACAGAATCTTAAAGGAATAGTGTTTTACACCATTCTAGATTGTGTTCGGATGTTTGGATAGATCATTAACTTACAGAATGCATCGTGATGCTGTGTGATGATAATGGTGCATTCTTCTTTTTGCTTAGAGCATGTTTCTTCCTGGAGCTGTCTTATGGAACACCATTTTGTTTTGTTTTTTCCCCAGACAGCCACAACTCTCCAGAAGTAGCATTTTTGGGTCCTTGGTCCTTGACAGATTGAGAACATTTTAATGAGAAAAAGGATTTGCAATTCAAGTTTTCTTTTTTTTAAAAAAAAAAAAAGTATTGGGGCAGCTAGGTGGCGCAGTGGATAGAGCACCAGCCCTGAAGTCAGGAGGACCTGAGTTCAAATCTGGTCTCAGACACGTAACAGCTGTGTGACCCTGGGCAAGTCACTTAACCCCAATTGCCTCAGCAAAAAAAATAAATAAATAAATAAAATAAAAATAAAAAAATAAAAAATAAAAAAAAGTATTTATCTGTTGATGTCACAATTAATTGGATGTGACAAAATGGCTATGTAGTTGCTAAATTTAAAAAGTGAGAAAACACAATATTTCAATGTAATATGCTTCCCATGTACCCACAGTAACTCTCATATACCTCCTTACTACTTATCCAATTAGGTCCAAAGTTCCTTAGCTTGGCATCTAAGACCTTGTATCTATTTGAGAGGTCAATGTAGCAATACGAATAATGTGCTATGTAGTTGGTAAGACTTTGATTTGAATTCCCTCTCAGACACTAGCTTGGGCAAATTAATCTCCCTGAATCTCAGTTTACTCATCTGTAAGATGGGGATGATACAGATACCATGTGAGTCTCAAATGAGATAATGTATGTAAAACATTTTACAGACCTTAAAATGCCATGTAAATACCAATTATTATTATTCCTTACATCTAAATTATTCCTTTAGCTAGGAAGAAAGGAAAAGGCAGGAAGAAGCAAATTATTTCAGCTTCAAAGAATTTGCCATCAAAAGGAACAAAAGAAATGTTGTACACAAAGGAAAGTGAATGTTCTTGGGATAATCTCCCAGCTTCCCTTGTCAGTGACAGCACAGAATGAAAAACACACCTGGCTTGGAGAAAGGGCTGCTTGGCCCTAGGTCCCACAGTTTGCAAATTCTCTTCTCTCATCTAGAACTCCACTAAAAAACAAACACCAAAATAATAGCTTAAACACACATACACACATACACACACACACAATTGTTTTAAGTGAAAGGGCTTCAGAGAAATTCTCTGTAGATAAGAAATGCAGATGATTACCCAAGAGACCCTGAATTTTAAAATTCAAAAGACAAATCCAAAATATTGATATTCAATCAAAAGCCTGCAAAGGGTCAATAAGCATATAGTATATATAGCTTAAGGATGTAAAATACTAAAATTTGGATTGCTTCACTAAAAGAAGATAAGGGTTTTTGTGGAAAACATAAAATGAGCTACTTTTATGCTTCTTGAATTACACATTCATTAAAGGTTTGGAATAGAATGCATAATTTGGAGTTAGGAAGTTCAAATCCACTCCTGACACTTGACTAACCATTCTTAACCTCTCTGCCTCTCAGTTTCCTTATCAGCCAAATAGTAAAAAACAGTATTACTTCTCAGGATTATTGTAAGGTTCAAATAGGATGATGCAAGTAAAGTGCTTTGAAAAATGTTAACCACAATAGATAGTGATGGTGTCAATCAATGAATATTTATTAAGTATCTACTGTGTGACAGGTCCTGGAGTACACAAAGACAAAAGTAAAAATGGCTCCTACCTTCAGAGAGCTTTCATTTTATCAAAGGACACATGGACATATATACAAAATCAATATAAAGAAGTTTGTGGGGGAACACTCAGATTTAATCAATTGGAAGAGTATTAAGTGCTCATGGGTAGGCTGAGCTAATATAAAAAAAAAATGACAATTCTGCCTAAATCAATTTACTTATTTAATGCCATACCAATCAAACTCCCAAGAAATTACTCTATAGAATTCGAAAAAATAATAAAAAAATTCATCTGAAAGAACAAAAAATCAAGAATTGATCCAACCATTCTGGAGAACAATTTAGAACTATGTCCAAAGGGCTATCAAACTGTGCATACCCTTTGATCCAGCAATGTTTCTACTGGGCTTATATACCAAAAAGATCTTAAAGGAGGGAAATGGACCCACATGTGCAAAAATGTTTGTAGCAGCCCTTTTTGTAGTGGCAAGAAACTGGAAACTGAGTGGATGCCCATCAATTGGAGAGTGGTTGAATCCAAATTATGGTATATGAATGTTATGGAATATTATTGCTCTATAAGAAATAATCAGGAGGATGATTTTAGAAAGACCTGGAGAGATTTACATGAACTGATGCTAACTGAAGTGAGTAGCACCAAGAGATCATTGTACATGGCAATAGATTATGTGATGATCAATTATGATGAACTTGGCTCTTTTCAACAACAAGGTGATTCAAGCCAAATAGTCTTGTGATGGAGAGAGCCATCTGCATCCAGAGAGAGCACTGTGGGAACTGAGTGTGAATCACAATGTATTATTTTCACCTTTTTGTTATTGTTTGCTTGTATTTTATTTTCTTTCTCATTTTTTCCTTTTTGATCTGATATTTCTTGTGTAGTATGGTATTTATAGAAATATATATATGCATATATATATATGTATATATAGAATGGGGGCAGCTAGGTGACACAGTGGATAGAGCACCAGCCCTGAAGTCAAGAGGACCTGAGTTCAAATCTGTTCTCAGACACCTAATATTCCCTAGCTGTGTGACCCTGGGCAAGTCACTTATGCTCAATTACCTCAGCAAAAAGCAAAATACATATATATACACACATATGTATATATGTATGTATATGTATACATGTATATATACATGTATACATATACATATATATGTATGTGTGTATATATGTGTATGTATGTATGGAGAGAGAGAGAGAGAGAGAGAGAGAGAGAGAGAGAGAGAGAGAGAAAGGGAACAATTGCACATGTTTAACATTTAAAAAAAAGAAGTTTGTGGGGAAACGGAGTCTTTACACTCTGAGGCAGTGGGACCGGGATGCCATGGTTGCTTGGGAGGCATTAGCACCTACTAAGACTCCTCAATCCTGATTAGGGGAAAGAGGCTGGGAAAGCACCAACTTCAAGAAGTCCTTGAGCGAACAAAGCATGAGTTTGCTCCCTGCAGGTTCTGCGGATTCCCTCCTGGTCTCCCTGCATGTTGGGTCACTGGTCACAAGCCAGATCCTTCCTGCCATTGCTCGCCTCATCTGCTGTGACCTCAATTTAAGCGATCATTTCTTAGAGCATCAGAAACAACTTCCCCCAGAGAAGACAGAGCTCCTCCATTCACAGTCTTATCTTCTCTTTCAGCTCTAACATTCAACAGTCCTTCTTCTCAGCTTCCTTCTCTGAGCTGTGTTCTTCACCCTTTAACCTCCTAATCAGGTGATCACCTGATCACCTTTTGCCTTTTTTCTGTATACTTTTGCCTTCAAGCACTATTTCCATTGTTGAAAGGAACACTTCATTTTTTTGTTAACTATATGCCTATATATGGAGAGACACATGCAGAGAGAGAGAAAAAAAGCAGAGAGAAATAGAGAGGGAGAAAGGAGGAGGAAAGAAGGAGGAGTAAGAGGAGGAGGAGGAGGAAGAGAAGGAGGAGGAGAAGGAAAAAGAAGAGGAGGAAGAAGAGAAGGAAGAAGAGGAGAAAGAGCAGGAGATGCAGAAAAGGAGGAGGAAGAAGACAAAGAAGAGGAAGAAGAAGAGAAAGAAGCGGAAAAAGAAGAGGAGGAGGAAGAAGAAGAGGAGGAGGAGGAGGAGGAAGAAGAGGAAGGAGAAGAAGCAAACAAGACACAAAATCATGAGTTATAAGGACACTAGATACAAAAATACACATGTGCACACACACACACACACACACTTCATTAATTTAATGTAATTTACCTCTCTTGTTTTATCTTGTTGCTGTTCTCTGTATTCTTTCCTTACCTTCATGGACATTAGCCTCTCTCACTAGAAGTTTTGTCCTAGACCAGAAGACAATAGAGAATAGATTGTTGTTATTTTAAAAAATTAGCCTGGGTGGACTGAGGCAAGGAGAGAATGAAGGCAAAGAGACCAACGAGGAAACTATTATAATAACACAGTCATGAATTGTTGAGGACCAGCTCCAGGGTCTGAACCTCAAGAAAGACTGTTTAGGAGGACTTGATGGTTAATAAGATAATAGACATGGAAGAAACTGAGAGTCCAAAATAATTTGAAGGTTGTGCTTAGTCCTGGATTGATATACTGAATTTGAAAGAGTACTGGATTTGGAATCAGCTCCAAAGAAGAAAAGCTGATCTCTAAATGTCTTTTCAGATGATCTTTGATGATTCTGTAATCTTGAGACCAACAGCTATTCATCTCAAACTCACTGCTCCTTTCCCCAGAGAGAAGCCTTGCAATAGTCAGAAGCTATTAAACTCCTGAAATAAATCTGCCTCAAGTGTTTTGTTTATGAATTTTAGTGATCCTATACCTTTAGAACTGATAAACAGAAGTGTACATTTGGTTATGAGTACAAATAAAAAAAAAGAATAAGCCATCTTTGTGAAAGCCTCTATTTTTGTCCAGCAAAGACTAAATACTGTAAATGGCAGTTTAGAAAGAATGGCTGTTGACCCAGGGTTCCCTGGAGCCAAGTGCTTATTACAATAGCGAATTCTCAATCCATTATTCAATCCATGCACCTCCAAATGCCTGAAGGCCTTTATCTAAAATATGAAAAACGAGATCTGCTTATGCTTTATCTCAGATATTATCTTTAACATGAGGATTTTACCTCTTTCCATTTTTGGCAACTATAAGTTTCTTCTGTCTACTTGTCTGAGAATCCAGAGACACTGAGGAAAATAATTCCAATTCCCATTTTCTTGGGAGGGTTTCTTTACTGACTTTCAACATGTACACATGTCAAATCTGTCCCCTTCCCTATACATTTCATCTTGTTTTCCCCAAACCTAAACTTCGCCTGCCTTTCAAAGTCTATTTTGTTTCTCCTCTTTTAAGAGACCCTCTCTGGATAACGTCAGCCTATGTTGGTTCCTTCCTTCTGTAATAGAAACAATGCAAGTTTAATATAAATTGATGGTGTGAAAAGGCAGTCAAAAAATAAGGGGAAAGACTGGGGCTAACCAAATCTTTTTTTTTTTTTTTTTTTTCTTTTTGCTGAGGCAATTAGGGTTAAGTGACTTGCCCAGGGTCACACAGCTAGGGAATGTTAAGTGTCCGAGATCACATTTGAACTCAGGTCCTCCTGACTTCAGGGCTGGTGCTCTATCCACTGCGCCACCTAGCTGCCCTGGCTAACCAAATCTTAGGGGCATTAGTGGAAGCACAGTGTCAAGAACTAGAAGAAAAATCATAGTCTTAGGTAGGGGCCACATTTGAACAAGGACAAAGATGAACTGAAGGATCTTGCAAAGATAAAGCCATCAGGATGCAGAGCAGACTGTAACACATGTCATAGGAGAAACAATCTAGGGAGTGCTGACTCTGCAACCAAAGCACCTGGGTTCAAATACTGATTTACTGGGCACTCATCTCTCTGGGCCTCAGTACTGACCTTCATGGTCTCTTCTATCTTTAAATCTGTGATCCCATGATCTATCTGTGGACCAGAAGAAGGCACTAAGGATGCTTAACCTGGAAGAGGAAGGACTTAGGAGAAAACAGGAAAGTTGCTTACTGGAAATACTGGAAGGATTGTTCTATGTCAGAGGGGTTTGACTTTCTCCTTGTCTCAGAGGGCAGCACTGGAAGAAGAAATGATTAGAAGTTGCAGAGGGTCAGCTATGAGGAAAACCTTGTTAACCATTAGAGTCACCCAGAAGGAGAATAGGAGCATCACCAAGTCATGGAAACTTCAATGGAGGCTTTCAAGCAGATCCCTTATCTGCTGATTCTCAGTTAGATACAGGGGGAACTAGACCATCTTCCCACTCTGACAGTCTCTGAATTCATCTAGTGTGCTCACTTTGAAACACAATTTTGTGCTTTTTCATCTATACCTGGCAGGGTTCATTAGTTATTTCAGATGTGTAAATTTTTTCTCCTAACAAATCTCTATTTCTTTGAGGTAGAGGTCCTTTCCAATACTTCTTTGTGTCTAGCATAAAATTATGGCCATAATTCAATTCAATTCAACAAACATTTGTTAAGTAATGATAGCTAGCATTCAAGTAGTGGTAATGGCTGGACAGAGATTGGGAGGGTGTGAGTATATCAGATGTCTAACTCAATTTTACTACAATCCCACTATTTTTACCTTTAGAAAGATAGATATAGATATAGATCGATGATTAGATAAATATATAGACAGGATAAATAGAGAAAGAAAG
>JAJPUD010000173.1:419815-472209 GCA_023553655.1 Myrmecobius fasciatus
AGACAGAAAGACAGATGGATAGATAGGCACTGGCCCATATGGTTAGAGCCCATTGATAGTGAGTAAAAGGTGATACTTATATTTATCTTATCATATGGCTAATCATTGAGAGACAGAATAACAGATGACACTCTTAAAACCTGGATTCATCTATGGAAGTCTCCACATCAGGAGTTCCTCACACCAATGAAATCACAGATCCAAAGGAAAAAAGATTCCAGAATAATTTTTCTTGTGGTTCTTTGTTAGTGTAACACTAGGTGGTAAATTGCATAGAGTACCAGACCTGAAATCAGGAAGACTACTTCATATTTAGTCTCAATTCTAATTCAGGGATATGAATTGAATTTGAAGGAGTATCCATTTCTAATCACTTCCTAGCCAAATGACTCTGATTAAAGAGGTCATTCAGCTTCTGCCTGACTCAGTTTCCTCATCTGTAAAATAGAAATAAAATAGCACCTACCTCCCAGGGTTATTGTGAAGATCAAATGAGATAATATTTGCAGAGTTTTGCAAACCTTAAAACATCATATAAATGCCATGTAATAACTACCATTATAATTTAAAACTATTGACTGGGAAATTTTAATGTGTAACCAGAAGAATGTTGTAAGATTTCCCTTGCTAACTGTAGGAAACCAGGCAGACTACAGCACTGATAGAAAGCTCCTCTTTTTTTTCCCCCTCCTCTTTCCTATGCAAAAGTAAAGAGCTCTGAAATCATGATAATTCACTTATGGCCAGCAATTTTTATTGAACATACAGCTACTCTGACTCTTTTAGAATATTAAACCCAGCAACCACTAATTATACCTGCATTATATTGTCTGTAACTTTCAGGGAGACCAAAAGGGTAATTTTCTTCAACTATCTGAACATAAGCTATAGAAGTGAAAAGGAAAATGTGTTCTTATTTTCCAGCAAGTTTCTTGCTATGGTTTCTTAGTCCCTACCCTGGTGATAAATTTAAGCAGTTGGTGGGACACCTTGAGATGTTAAAGCATCATGATAGGAAAGTATCAGTCACCTACATTCATTAATCATAATCATCCTAACAAAACAGACAACAAAGCCAGTCTTAGCAGACTTAACTATGATATTTCCTATTTTCATTTCCTGCTCTCACTGGCACAATCTTCAAACATCCATTTTGATTAGCGGGTTGCCTCTACTTGGAGATTGCTTCAGAGAAATTAAAAATAGTATGAAATGATTTATTCAAGTCACCCTCTGTTTTTCTGAAGGTATAAACCTATCATTAGACATAATAATGTTATCCTATCAGAACTATATGTACCTTCTCCTATGTTCCCCCAACTCATAGGTGCCAAAAGTAGAGTCAGAATTTTTCATGCTCCTTATTCCTCTTTGCCATTTTAATACTTCCCACTGCTGCTATCAGTCTGAAGTCCTTCTTCCTTTAAGGTTCATTCTATCCAAAAGTTTCACTCAATCCAGATCCTGTTGTCTATTATCATTTTGCCCTTGGGACATTTTTTCTCCCTTCTCAGTGAGTTCAATGCCTGACTTTGAGCCTTTCTCTTCACCCCTACTGTAATCCATGTACTAAAGAACCTCAGCATATATATTGTTGTTTCTCCAATCCCTATCTCTCAGTTCTTCAAATTATTCAGCTCTCATAACCTACTCCTCTTCTCCACCTCAACTACACATAGGGATGGTTGTCTCCTTGATCTTGATTTAATATTTTATTTTTCCCCAGTTTACCTGTAAAACAATTTTTTATTTTTTTTTCTAAAACTTTGAATTCCAGATTCTCTCCCTTCCTCCCTCTCTGCCCCCAGCCCATTGAGAAGGCACATGTGAAGTCCTGCAAAATGTTTCCAACATCATTTACTTGATCTTGCCATCATTCACAAGTATCTTGCTTCCTTGGTCAAGAATACAAAATTCTTTCATCCAATCAAAAACTCTGATATTTCAATTTCTCCCTATGCTTTACTATTCTTAAACCTAGTCTTCATTTTCATGGTAATCTCCAATCCAGGCTTTGGTGATTTCCCAAGCTCTCACTGCTTTCCTTCTCCATTCTTAACCCCTTAATCAATCTGACCAATCCCATACTCTCTTTTATTTACCAGTCCCCTGTTCCTTTGTCTTATTGCCATTCATACCTTGCCAAACTTCAATTCTGAATCATAACCATTCACTTTGAGATCTCCCTTTCCCTTATCTCCCAACATTTGACATCATCTCTCATTATCTCCTTTATTCTGTCTCAGAAGGATGACAAGGTGGCCCTTCTTGCCAGAGGTAATCCATCTACAAGTGTTTAACATTTTAAATATCACAAAAAGGGAAGTGAAGGCTGGGGAAGGAAACTTTGGTCTAGAAATGTACACGGAAAGTGAGGAAATCTCTTAATCCCATCTGTAGGATATTCTCTTTATCTCTGCTCCTGGTTTCCTAGCTTCTTTCAGGATTCAGCTCAAATCAGCAATCTGCAAAAGTCTCTCCTGGTTCCTTCATGTCTAATCTCTGAGATCCCCTTCCATCAACTCTGTATCTAGCTTGGTTGTACATATGTTTGCTTATTTTCTGTCCCATTAGAGTGTGAGCATCTTCAGGGAAGGACTGATATTTACCTTTCTTTGTAAACCCATGCTTAGCACAATGTGTAGCACCTACTATGTGCTTAATAATTGCTTGTTAACTAAGTCCCACTCATATTGGGAAGGAGAGAGAAAATGTTTCAGTTCAGAGCAGAGGTAACTGAAGAAAAGGGAGAGATAGGAAATATGGAAGAGATTTTCCTCAAATAATGTTCTGAGAGCTGATAACTCATAAATTAAAAGTGAGGTCCCAGGGCAGAAGTTCCTCTAGGACATGGTCTCTGGTATAGACCATGAGGCTTCTGGAGTCCAGGAGTAGAGCAGATAGCCAGGGAGCAAACTGAAGCCTTTTGGTTGCTATGGTATTCAGGGAAGAATTCATTTATCAAATAATCTTATAATATGATAATTTGCTGAGGAAAAAAAGGAGAGAAAGGCAAGAAAGTTTAACAAGGAGAAGGAAAGAATAAATCTGAAGACATTGGGAAGAATATTTGTTCCTGGTGCCATAGAGCACCCCAGATAATAGCCCTTGTGAGGCACTGGGCAGGTAAAGGATTGCATGAAAACCAAGAGCAGACCAGAACCATGAATAGGAACTTTTGTGCCGGTTTTGTACAAACTGTTCAACCTTCAATTGAAGAAGGGGGAATGTTGACCTATTAGGGGAGACAGATACTCTAAGATTGAGCCTGGGATGCTCTATTTGCTGGAGTGGCTATTGCTCAGAAGGAAGAAGGAGCTTACCCTAAACTACCATGTAGTGGCTTCCTATTTAAATTATTCTTATTAACTAAATGTGTTTCCTTGTTTCTGTAAATTTTCTGAGTGTCTTAACTAGGCACCTGTGGGGTGAAACTCGATTTCTTCATCCTAGTCATAGCTCTGGGTAGTACCATCAAGAAGAAGAAGGGAAAGAAAAGATCACAGATCAGCTGTGAGAATCAAGTGAAATAATGCATAAAAGTGCTTTGTGACCCAACAAGACTATAGAAATGAAAACTATGCTCTATACCAGGAGTCTAAGTTAAAATTATTCTGCCATTCAGCTAGTCATTTTTCCATTTTGTGGCCCAATTTATTTATTTATAAAATGAATTGTGAAGGGGGATAACTAGGTGCCGTCATTGTGGCTAGAGTACCTGCTTTGGAGTCAGGAAGACTCATCTTCCTACCTTCAAATCTGGCCTCATCCATTTACTAGCAGCATGATTTAACTCAGTTTTCCCATATGTAAAATGAGCTGGAAAAAAATGGCCAACCATTTCAGTATTTCTGCCAAGAAAACCCCAAATGGGGTCAAACAGAGTCGCATGAGAACACTGAAATAACTGAACATCAAAATGAGCTACTATAAGACCTCTACAATTTAGACTTTCCAGTTTTAAATCTATGGTATTCATGTAGAGCCTTTCCAAGCTTCTATTTTCCATACTCTTCTCTCTAACATGGGTCTATTTGTGGTTGCTTGTCCATACCACTCCATGCTGGCTATCCCTCATCTCTGGAATTGTTCCCTTCCTCACCTCTGTTTCCTAGTTTACATGGCTTCCCTGAAGAATAGCTTCAAATACCACCTTCTAGAGGAGTTCTCCCCAGACAGAAATATAATGGGTTTCCCTGTTTCTGTGAAGGATTTGGGCAGAAGGGAAGAGTCCAATCACTACTATTGATAAGTTACAAAGAAGTGTCTCTAATACTAGGATACCGTGCCCATAGTTGATACTTAATATGTTCGTTAAATTGAATTAAATGAGGACACTCTGTTCCTGGCATGCAGAAGCTAGCTGTTCTTTATAAATCCCAAATCTCGTGTTTACAAAACTGCAAAATCATTTCCTCTGTAACATTTTTGTGGATATCCACGTGATTCACGCTTTCTTACAGCTGCAAATTTCATGGTATTTCAGATGCCCTGTAGCTTTTCAAAAGATGTCTTGGCAAGTGTACAGTACTGGATTTGGACTCAAAGGACCTGGGTTCAAAGGTCATCTCTATTATTTACCACTCCTGTGACTTTGTGCACCTCAGTTATTTAATATCTTTGATCCTATTTCCTTATTTATTTAAAAATTTAAAAAAGCATTTGGCTCAAACACTTCTACCACCCAAAGCAAACATTTTCCTGCTTTTCCCCATGGGCTTCATTTTGAGTATTTGGTTCTCACTTCTAAGGACAGATAAATCACCCCCTCTTGCATACCATAACCTGACCTTCTAATTTCGCATTAAGAACATTGGCCAGCAGAGTAATCCTCATTCTCTAGAAAGTCCAGGGTGCCAAGACTTTAATTTAATCCACATTCCTCAAGTCACACACTGAGGAAAAGCTGCATTCTAGCAAATAAATAAATGTCACCTTTTCCTAGCAAAGCAAAGTTCATGTAAATGGCATTTGGGATTCTCCATGGCATAATGAGATTTGGGATTAGGATTAAATGCCAGGATCCAGGGGGCTCTGCAAAACATGGATTCTTTGAAAGAAGATAAGTGTTTTTAATTGGTCCAATAAAATGTGGTCACAGGAAGACTTTATAAGCCTTTCTGTCTGTTTATTTGAAGTGGTACAAATATACCAAAGATTTCACTTTCAGTATTCAGCAGTGAAGCACTCACTTGCTACCTAATTCTACATAATGTGAAACAGTGAGGAAAGAAAGAACAGAGAAAAAGATTGGATTGTGCTCCTTTGCCCTTTCTAAATCTTAGTTCCATTGATTTCTTTCCCCTCTGGGAATATGCCTATTCATATTCCAACTAAAGGATGACTTTAGCAAGCCATCAGGTTTGTTCTGGGTCATTTCCCCAGTGGCCATTTTTTTAAAAGACTCAGATAAATGACCTAGATACACTTAATTTGCCTCTGTCAGCTAGATGGCACTTGACAGACTGAAATAAGGAAGACCTGAGGTCAAATACAGCCTCCTACACTTATTACCTGTGTGTATTAGGGCAAATTTCTTTCTGCCTTAATTTCTCCATCTATCAAATGGGGTTTAGTACCTACCTCCAAGGGTTGTCATGAAGATCAAAATGAGACATTTGTAAAGTGCTCCACAAATATTATTATTATTATTATTATTATTACTATTTTCTCAGGTAAAATGTTGCAACATTTTAGTTCACTTTAAAAAAAAATGGGTTTGGTTTTGTTTTTAAAGTGAAACCTTCCCTTCTCTAAACTTCTCCTTATTCAGCATTTTAGTTGTTGTTTTATGTCTGTTTTTTAAGTGAAACTAAACCTCTCCGACTTCATTTGTTAATATTCTTTTTCCCCCTACATTACTGTCAATCACCCCTTTCCCCAACAAAAGAGCTCTTTCTTACCTAGAGGCAGTTGAATTATCTCAAGAAGGACTACATTTTCTACACAGAGACCAGGTATTAGCTGCCTTGGAATCAGAAATCATTCATCAAATAGGGGAGGAGTGGCAAAAACACTTGAAATAGAGTAGGTGCCCATTATTTGGGGATTGGAGGAATGAGTTGTGGCTTATGTGCATGAAGGCATATTATTGCTCCATAAGTAATGATGAATGGAAGGCAGCATAATGTAGCCAACCTAGAGTTGGCTACTAAGCTAATCAAAAGAACGAGTCATCCCTCTGACCTTGTCTGTTATCCTGTATCTTTAGTCCACCACCTTTCTGTTGAGAAAGAATATATTCCATCATTAGTCCTTGGAGAGGCAAGATTGGTCCTTGTGCTGCCCTGGATTCTCATTCCTTTTTAGTATTGTTTTCTTTTATATGATTGTGGTTTTAGGCCTGTTGATTTCACTCTACATCCTTTATCCTGTTTCTCTACATTTATTTTTTTTATCACTTTTTTATTTTAATGGGAGGGTGGGGGTGGGAAGAGAAGGATAAGAAAGGAAGGATGGGACAGGACTTGTGATTTCATGGATGTAGGGAATTACTTGGTGATCATCATTTTTTTTTTCTGAATTGTAAAATCTAAGAGAGTTTCCTAGGGGAGCTGAGAAATTAAATGATTGGCTCAAGGTCACAGTTTATATCAGAGAAAGGATTTGAATCCAAAAATTCGGGCTTCAAAGTTGACTCTAAGTTGGCTACTCTCTGCTGCCTCCCATTCATCATTACTTAGGGGGCAATAATATGCCTTCATGCACACAAGACACCACTCATTCATCCAATCCCCAATTAACGGGCGCCTACTCTATTTCAAATGTTTTTGTCACTCTTCTCCTATTTTATGAATGATTTGTGACCCCAAGGCAGCTAATGCCTGGTCTCTGAGTAGAGAATGTGGTCCTTATTGAGATAATCCAACTGCTTCTATCTGTGCTTGACCCAGCCATCCCTTCAAGCTAGCCCTCTGATACTTCTTTTCCATTTCACTGCCCAACTATTTAAGAGTTGTCTACAGTCAACTCTTTGTGGAGAAAATGACTCATCTTTTTTACTCACTACTCACTCAGCCCTCTCTATCTGGTTTTCGGCCCATTCCAGTTCATCTACTCTGTAGAAATTTCTCTGCCAAAGATTGCCAATAGCTTTTTAACAGCGAAATCCCAAATATTCAGTCTTTGTCTCCAGTTCTATTCTTTCTTCCAAACTCCAAGTCTGCATCACCAAGTGCCTCCTGAAAATTTCTCCCTGGAAGTCCTGTAAGCGTCTCAAACCCAGCACCTATATAAATAGAATTTAGTTTACCCCATCCTCAAATCCACTTCTCCCTCATATATTTCTACTTTTGTCCAAGATATCACTGTCCTTTCAGGTGAGTAATCTCAAACTCATCCTGGGTTCTTCCTTATCCCTTGGGGGATATGGGGGTGGGAAGAGAAGGGTAGGAAAGGAAGGAGCTCTATAATCAATCAATTTCTAAAGTTTGTCAGTTCTCTGTTTACAGCATCTCTTGCCCCTACTCTCTCCTTTCCACTTACACAGTCACTATTCTAGGTGAGATCATCTCTGAGAGAACTAGGTAGTCCAGTGGATATAGTGATAGACTTGGAGTCTTTGTGGCCCTGAGCATGCCATTTAACCTAGCTTAATTTTCATTCCCTTATCTTTAAAATGGGAATGATAATAGGACTTACCACATAGGATTCTTGTGAGGGTCAAATGAGTAAATATATTTAGTGTTTAATAAGCTTTAAAGCATTACATAAAATGCTAGCATTATTATAATCATCTCCTGGATGATTGGACTATTCCTAATCAATCATTCTGCTTTTAATCTCTTCCTTCTTCAATCCATATTTCACATAGCTGCCAAAATAATCTCCCAAACATCTAAGTCAAAACCTCACTCATCTCTGCTCAAAAATCTTCTGTGGTTCCCTATATTAAATACAGATTCTAGGATAAGATAAAAACCCCTCAGGTTGTTGTGGATGACCCCTTTCCCTACAAGCTGACCCCTGCCCATCTTTCCTTGACATCACGATCCTTCTCTAAGAACAGAGACTATTGTTGTTATTTGTCCTTGAACCATGACCTCAGGGAGTGACACTGACATGCAAGTGAGCTGGATTTAAGCTAAGGAGGGCTGGGCAAAGTCCTACAAAACCATGTGGGTCCAGTGGTCAGATATAGATCAAGATAACTGGAGATGGCCCCAATGCAGAGGGAGATATTGTGTTTTTTAAGGTAAATTCTTTAACAGGTCTCAGATTGACTGAGGCAACCCTGATCAATGATTAAGATTAGATAAGAAATAAGGCAGACAGTTCCAATGATCTTGTGATGAAGAGAGCCAGTTACACCCAGAGAGAGGACTGTGGGAACTGAGTGTAGTTCACAACACAGCATTTTCACTTTTTGTTGTTGTTTGCTTGCATTTTGCTTTCTTTCTCATTTTTTTTTCTCTTTTTGATCTGATTTTTCTTGTGCAGCAAAATAATTATAAAAATATGTATGCATATATTGGATTTACCATATATTTTACTATGTTTAACATATATTGGATTACTTGCCATCTAGGGGAGGGGGTGGAGGAGAGGGGGGAAATTTGGAACACAAGATTTTGCAAGGGTCAGTGTTGAAAAATCATCCATGCATATGTTTTGAAAATAAGTTTTAATTTAAAAAAGAAGAAGAAGAAATGAGGCAGAGATTGGTTCTTTTACCTAGTCAAAAAAAAAAATCAAAGTAGATTGAATTTCCTCAGGAGCTAGAGGTCTCTGTCAAATAGAAACCCAATGACCACTTGATGGGTAGGAAGAAGGAGGGGATTATTGTAGGGGAGATTCTTATTCAGATCCTAGTTAGCATAGATAGCCTCTTAGGTCTTTCCCAATTCTAAGGGAGGACCTGACTCTATAACAACACATGACATTTATGACTCTTGGAGTGTTTCTGCATACATACATAATCTCATTTGTCCTTCAGTACATTAAGCTCTAATCACATAGATGCTACCTAACCATTTATCTAGTCCAGTGCTCTCTATACTGGTCAATGGACCAGCATCATTTGAAGGAAAATTTTTATTAGTCTCAAAAAACTTCTGCTTCCAACAATTCTTAATTTCTCTAAACTTAAAAACTTGATTCTTTCTTTTCTCTATAGTTTCTCCTTTCCCTGTTTCTCAGTGAGTCAGCCTGCAGAGAGCCATGTGATCCTTTATAGAAAATTCTAAAATTTTCTGGGATCTAAATTATAGTTTGATGTGGAAAACACTGAACTGATCTGCCAATGTTTTATAATTGAGGTCCCTGATTGCCAACAAATAAAGCGGCTAGTGGAAGATCACATAACTTGTTAGTGGTAGAAATTGGAGCTAGAGTACATGTTTCTGAATTTCTAGATCATTACTCTCTCTACTGCACCATGCTGCTTCTGGATTCACCAATGCCTGCAATTTATTATGATGTTTGAAGAAATATTGAAGTCTTTTTTACTTTCTGCCTATAATTCCAGAATGAATGCAGGGTTATGAATGTTAGTGTAAGACTCTAGTCTATATACCACTAGGAACAGAGGACCTGAATTTGCCTTTTTGCAGATGGAGTTAATATTAATCATATATCTGATCTGAAGCCATCTCCTTCACAAGGAGGCACTAAGTTCTTGTTAAGTTCCCTGCCCAAGGCAATCTCAGCAAGTCCCAGACAGAGAAACAATTAGAAATGAATATTTAAAATATGAACAGAAGGGTCCAGATTGAAGAAGTCTGGTTTCTTAAACCAGAACAGCTCACAAAAGCAATGAGGCTCAAATAGAATTCCATGATTGAAACCACAAAGTTTTAGTGATGACGCGTTGTTCTTTTTTAACTTTTCTTTTAATGATGAGAAAGATAATATGTTCCTGCATTTTCATTTTTCACAACTCAATAAGGCCCTTTGAGTCTGATATTTCCTAAGGTTTACAGGAAGTCATAGCTAGAAGACTTTTGTCACTCCAGTAACTCATTAATGGCTAAGAAATTCTCAGTCAAGAGAGGAAGCATCTTTTAACTGTATGGGGACTGGAAATCCTCAAACTTTCCAAATAGTTTTATTCCTAGACTTTACACAAAAGAAGCTGAAGCCCCCACAAGTGAGGATCCATAAAAACTACTTCAATACAGCTTTGATAACTACTCAAAGCCGCTGTGTGATCTTTGGTAATCTGCTTTACATGTATAAATCCATTTACTCTCTGCATTCCAACAATAATAGGATAGAGATGTGGACTGGACCTGGATTTCATTGGTATAAGAAACTCCCAGATGAGAAAATTCCCTCTTTTGATGCAGGTCATTTACCTTATCTGCATCTTATGTTAGAGAGTTACCTGAAATATCAAAATAGAAATATGGGGACTCCCTGAAAGCCATGATGAAAAAAAAAAAAAAAAGAACCTAGTGCTCTCTTCCAGGAAATCATGAAAGAAAACTGCCCTGATGTTTTAGAATCAGAAGGCAAGATCGCCATCGAAAGAATTCACCAATCACTTCCTGAAAGAGACCCCAAAATTAAAACCCCAAAGAATATTGTGGCCAAATTTCAGGATTATCGTACCAAGGAAAAGATATTGCTAGCAGCTAGAAAGAAACAATTCAAATATCGAGGAACTATAATTAGAATGACACAAGATCTGTCAGCTTCCACATTAAAGGATGGGAGGACCTGGAATCAGATATTCACAAAGGCAAAGGAACTTGGATTACAGCCAAGAATAAGCTATCCATCTAGAATGAGCATTATCTTCCAGGGAATAAGATGGCCATTCAATATATAGGAGAATTTCACCTATTTCTAATGAAAAGACCAGATCTGAACAAAAAATTTGACCTCCAAACACAGAATTCAGAAGCATAAAAAGGTAAAAAGGAAAGAACTCTTGAGAACTATATTTCTACTATGGGTATACTCAAAGAATGGGGGTATAATGTGATTTTACTTTGATAAAATGCAAATAGAAATAGGGGCAATTAAATAATACCTAAGGATCATAGTCAGTATGAATGTGTTTTAGATATGAAATTTGAACCCATTCTACAGATTAGGACACAAAAGCTTGGGTCAGTTAAGGAGTTTATTAAGGTGCCACAAATACCAAGTGGCAAAATCTGGGCTGGAAGTCTAGAATCTCAGGTCTTTTGGCTCTCTGACCACTGCCTTCCTACTCTATTACAATGACTCTCTGCTCACATCAAGGGGGTGGTGATTCCATAGCAAAACTGTATCTCCTCCAGAGTTGTATCCAGAGAGGGAACTTGAATGGTGTTCCCAGTCTGGGTCATAATAAATATTCTTGCAAATTTCCATATCATTAGAACCTTAACAAATAGATAATCAAATTATCACCACAGCACATTGAAAATTGGATTCTAAGCATGGTGTTTGATGACTGGTACTGATAAAATGTAAAAAGCTCCAGAAGAAGATTTCCAACATACTAGGGCAATGTCTCTATAGAAACCGTATGGGAAAACATAAGTAAGAATTGCATATTGTGGCAAGTTTCTGTTTGCTCCGATGGAAGAAATACTCATATTAATGAAATTTTAATTGTATTAAATGGAAATATGGAAGTTAAATTATGATCCTGAAACACTCTCAAATCCCAAAGTATTTTCTGACTCAGTATAGAAAGGATTGCTTATGTTTACTATTGCATGATTTTAGGTTTCTATGGATGCTACCGCATTCTCATTTCAATGCAAATGGACAACCTGTGAATGGCCCATGTGAGTTTTGGTTTGGTTTATTTTGGTTAAGACTTATGATTTTGTCACTGTAAAGGACTCCCTTTGTCCACCTGCAATTTAACTATAATTTAAAATCTTAGAGAATTGTTTGGGACTCTAGGAAGTCAAATAAAATTGATGTGACTTACTCTCTTCCCTTGTCAGGAAGAGGCTATTATCAGATAATTCCAAGACTAGGTGGGAAGGAACTCTTTATCAACCCCCATTGTCCATCCTCCAACTTCTGGGTATCATTAAACAACCTTTGAGATATTGATTAGCATCTCTTTTTTTTTTTTTTTTTGTGCTGAGTCAATTGGGATAAAGTGATTTGCCCAAGGTCACACAGCTAGGAAGTATTAAGTGACTGAGGTCACATTTGAATTCAGGTCCTCCAGACTTTAGGGCTGGTGCTTTATTCACTTCTCCATTTAGCTGCCCCAATTAGCATATCTTTATACAGGTTGGGGACCCCTCCCTCTGAGTTTCCCCTTTTACTTTTCTGATCTCTCTAAGAAAAAACCCCAAGGCTGTATTTCCCCTATAAAACATCTGGTTATAATGAAGATTTTTGCTAAATTCTATTCAGGACTAAACCCACTATGAGGTACTTTCTTTTTCTCCCTTAAAATGCCTTCCTTTTAATGGCACCTTTCTCCTTACTCTAGTTAACCAGCCAGTCAATGATTTACTTCTACCTCATGGAGTACTTCCTTTCTCTAGGTTAATTTTGAGTTCCCTTGGGGAACTTGTCTTTTTCTTTGCTAACTATATGCTCTCCCAACTTTATTTCATATTTGCCACTCCTGGACTTTATTTTACTTCCTATTTTTGTCTGTAACCTATCCCCCTGAATAAACTTTCCTTTTGGCAAAGAAAATGGCCACTGTGGAGTCATCACAGATTATTTCGAATTGCTATTTTGACCCCATCAAAATCATCTGACCAAAGTCACCCAGTGAGTTTGTGTCATAGATAGGATCTGAATTCAGTCTTCCTGATTCCAAGAATGGTCCTCTAATCTACAGCATCCTGCTTCCCAGGCACATGTATAGAAGTTAAACTGGAAGACAAATGCTCTGAATTGATGCTAAGTGAAATGAGTGGCAACAACAAGATTATGTGATGATCAATTCTGAAGGACATGATTCTCTTCAACAAGGAGATGTTTCAAACCAGTTCCAGTTGTTCAGTGATGAAGAAAGCCATCTATACACAGGGAGAGGCCTGTGGGATCCGAGTGTGGACCACAACATAGCATTTTCATGCTCTTTATTGATGTTTGCTTGCATTATGTTTTCCTTCTCAGGTTTTTTCCTTGTAGATCCGACTTTTCTTGTACAGCAAGATAACTGTATAAATATGTATACATATATTTGATTTGTCATGTATTTTAGCATAATTAACATGTATTAGATTTCCTGCCATCTAGGGGAGGGGGTGGGAGGAAGGAGGGAAAAATTTGGAACAGAAAGCTTTGCCAGAGTCAATGTTGAAAAATTACCCATGCATATGTTTTGCAAATAAAAAGCTTTAATTTAAAAAAAAGACAAATGTTCATTTGATCCTGATTTTCAGTCACAGAAGATAACTCCAGGTTCTGTTTACTACATATGCAGTATTGGGACATTGCTCACTACAACCACACTGGTTCTTTTTTTTAATCTGAGGTATTTCTTACCTTTTCAAGAAGGTACATATAAATATACTTGTATAGGAATTTTGGAGAGACATTCCAAGATAAAGAACTGAGTATAGAAGTACATCAAGCTCATGTTTATTGTCAAAACAGAAACTAATGCAGCCCCTTTTTTTTCCTTTTGAAAGTTCACTAGAAAAAATCAAAGGTTTTCAACAGCTATACAATGTAGTTTATATATAAACACAGTAGGAACAAAAGGTTTGCTCCACTGGGAGTTGCCATGGAGAAGTCCACAAAATTCTGCCTGCTACCCAAGTTTCTTTTAAAGGATGATGATAACTTATGTGGGGATGTGCAAAGAGCACAAAAATATGCCAAGATTAAAGAGCAGCTGTGGATGAATTAATCTGGCCCTCTGACCGCATGAATGAGAACTGGAAATGTACCAGGAATAATAACAATTTAATGAATTGAAAGCCTTACTTGTCTACATTAAGCTTAAACTTATCATTCTCCATCTATTCCCATCATGGAAAAATAAGTCGGAGATTTGCTAAGAACAGAAACTTTATTCTTAGATTTATAAATATTTTTAATAATTACAAGACTATGCGTGCAAAGCCATTCTTTTGGAGAGAATCACTGTGCTCCCAAGGCAGCAGGAAATAACAGAAAAAGCACTGGTTCTCCAGTAAGAGGAAGTGGGTCAAATCTTAACTCTACCTTTGCAGCCCATAATTGGGCTTTATTGTTCCTCAGTTTCCTTAGTGTAAATGAAGGGGATTGGACTAGATAGCTCCTAATGGAACTTCAACTTCTCTTCCAACTCATAGTCCTATGAAATCATGGCAATTTTACAGAGCCCAGCTTTTATGAGTAGGCAACTACATGTTCAATTGATGAAATGTCCCCATGTGGGAGAAGCTGGAGGGATTACTTCCTCGAGCTTTATAATGATATATAATGGAAATACCATGGAGAGATTTGGGGAATGAACAGAAATTCTGTTACTGGTTCTTCTGCTAATCTTCTAGGGAGTTTGACTGTGGAAATTAGGGATGCACTCAAAATGTACTAGTCAAGTACATCCCTTCTCTTGCTTTGACTTCTTCCTGGCTGGGGGTATTTCAGTGGGAGAAGAAACCATTGCTGTAATTGTCTCTAACTGAGGCAGCCCTGCTACTCATGAATACAAGACTTAGATTTTTGCCTCAGTATTTTGCTTTAGATGAAAAAGATTGATTGATCTGATGAGCTTTGAGAGATTCAAGAATTAAGTGCCCAAGCTTTATAGCCAGTTGGTCTAGTTTAACTGACCCTAAGAAATGAGGAACAAATTGGTAGATGAGACAAGGGTTCATTCAGTGGCAGTGCCATATTTGGATATGGATTTGGTACAACCACTGGTTTGTAGAAGTCTGAGACTATGGACTGAGGTGGTATAGTGAAGAGTGTGCTCTTGAGGCAGAGGTAATTGGGTGGCAAATTGGATAGAGTACTGGGATTACTTAAAATCTGGTCTCACACACTTTATTAGCTATGTGACCTTACTCTTCTGCCACAGTTTTTTCAACTGTAAAATGGAGCTATAATAGTCCCCACCTTGTAGGGTTGCTGTGAGGATCAGATGAGATAATATCAGTAAGAACAAACAAACGAAACCCACTTAGCATGGAGTGTGGTTTATAGAAAGAGCTATATAAAAGCTCATTCCCTCTTCCCTTTTCCTGAGTCTGTATTTCTGTTCTTGTTTTATCCTAGAGCACAGCCAAGTCAAAGTATTTGCTTTAATTGCAACCAATATTGCCATAATTAGTATTTTATTACAATAATAAGTATATAGCTTCTCAGTCTTCCTATTCATCCTTTCAACTTCTCAAAGGACATTGATATCATATTTGATATCTCTCTCTTCAAAATGATATTCCAAAAGCACAAGTCTAAACATGTCATTCCTTTGCTCAGTAAAGTTCAGTGGCTCCCTATTACCTCTAAGATCAAATAAAAATTGTACCATTTGGCCTTTAAATCCCTTCACAATCTCATTACAACCCAACTTTCCAAACTCACTGTGCATTATTTCCCTCCATAAACTCTCCAGTTTGGCCAAACCTACCCTGCTGATATTTGAGCTCCTATCTCTGTTCCTTTATCACATACTGTTTTCCATGCTCATGTAATGGATCCCTTCCTCACCTTCACTTCTTGGAATCCCTGGCCCCAGAGATCAGTTCAGATGCTGCTTTCTACATAATTGATCCATACAGAACTACTCTAAAACTTGTGATCTTAGGGAATTGCCTGACTGCAGCGAGAGGTTGTGATCTGCCTGTTGTCACACAGTAAGTTTGTATCTGAATCAAGAATTCAATCTAGGTTTTCCTGGATCCAAACTTGCTCTCTATACACTAATTCATATTACCTCTAAAACGGAATTTTTTTGGTACAAACTCCTCCAGTTGAATGAGGTTGTTGGCTATCACAATACCTAGCAGAGTTTCTGGTACATAATAGATGAATAATAAGTGCTTGTTGCTTGATTGATTCAATAAGAAGATGTGCATGTATATAGAAAAGTATATTTTGAACATCTGACATTCAGAAATAAAGACATTTATCTTGGAGTAAAATGTAACCATCTTTGGATCAGATAGAAAAACTACATGCCAAAATATCAGAAGCAAATATAATAAAATTATACAAATCCATCAGAACTGAAGAGACATTCAAGGATACTCTCACCCAGCCCTCCATGGAGGAGGAAGGTACCTAAGTGTTTCACCTTGAATGTGTTTTTGGACTTTTTCAGTGTATTGATCAGTTGTGCTCATTATTTTTCCTCTCCAAAAATTACTGTTTGTTATAGGGAATGGCTCTAAGGGAGGGAAAAAGAAAAGGATACTTGGGATAACTATGATGATATAATAAAAATCAGAATATATCAATAAAAAAGATAATAAAAAAGAGATGCTACTCAAGCAACATTTTCTGAACAAAGCCTTTCTTGATCCCATTTGCTAATTGTTTTCCTTCCCAATTAGCTTGTAATGAACTACTTTGCATATATTTATATTTATTCACTTTATACTTAAACATATATTTATATATGTTTATATGTACTTATATCTACTATTAGGATATAGTCCTTGCAAGTAGGTATTGTTTTATTCTTTGTATTTATATCCCACTGAGTTTAGCATGTAGTAGATGCTTAATAAATGCTTGTTGATGTTTAACTCATCCAAACAACTTATCTCCCTCTCATTCCATCTCCTTTTCATAAACATTAAATAAAAGAGCAATTCTTGGCCAAATCAAAATCTTCATCTTTTCTTTTAAAAGTAAGATGCAATAATTGTCTATTTTCAGTCCTGTTACAGAGCCAATAGTGATCCGGCAGTCCTATTAGGCAGATGAATCAGATCTGGGCAAAACTACATTATCAGGGTCCAGAGTTGGTCATTTTTCCAATGCCCTCAGGGGAAAGAACTGCATTCGCCAGAGAAAGGAGGTCTTTCTGACAGGGCTACTGATCTGTTTCAAAGCCTATTAATACATTCCCCATGACCATAACATTAGAGCCAATGCTGCTGCAGACACGTCTGGCCAGTCAGCACATTCTAAGCTGCTGGAGCCATTTTGCTCAGTGAGAGGGAACCAGAGTGCTCTGCTCCTGTGACCAATCTTTAATCCTGTTGGTGAGGCCACAGGGCCTGAATTCCTAGCATTGGTGCCTGGGGGATAAAATCACCCAGGACTTTTCCCACCATATTTTTAAGGACCACTAAGATCTTAGATATAAGAAAATCTCCTGACAAAAAAAAAGAGGATCGTACCCTACTTAGACAAGCAAAATCTTCCTCTCCTTGTTTAAAAGTTTGAATTATAAAGGAGTATACCTTTGCCACCAGTAGTACTACATTATGTTTTCTCTATTATTCTGTACAACTTTCAGTACCTCAAAAATCCAGATGACAACCCACCCATAACTTAACAGACAAGTTTCAAAAATGTTTTGGGAGATTCAGAGAAACAACAGAATCTGCTGGTAACCAGGCAGATCCTAAACATGAATCAGAAGAGGACTTAAAAGTCATCTAGTCTAAATTCTTCTTTTTATATATAAGGAAACTGAGGTCCAGAGAGCTGGGTTGACTCACCCAAAATCACATAATAATGATTATAAGGAGCAAGTTAGAATTTCAAATGCAGGACCTTTTCCATGGTAATGCATTGTTCCTTCCAGAGATGAGCTTTGAATTAGTCTTCCAGATTCTAAGTCCAGTATTCTCTCTACTTTTTTTTTTTTTTTTTTTAGCTGAGGCAATTGGAGTTAAGTGACTTGCCCAGGGTTACACAGCTAGGAAGTGTTAAATATCTAAGTCCAGATTTGAACTCAGGTCCTTCTAACTTCAGGGCTGGTGCTGTATGCACTGCATCAACTAGCTGCCACATGCTACCTTCCTTTTGACCACATAAGGCTTCTTTTAGCCTAAAGAGTTAGAAGCTTAATAAACTAACATATCCCATCCCCAACTACCCAAGGTAGGTCAGAGCTGATTGACTTACTTCTCAATCAGGAGATGACAATAACAGAATTTCTTGCCCACAAGATTCCTTAGGTGGCTTGCCCAATAGCTACTTCTTTGCAAAGTTTTGGGGATGCCATAATTGCTGGGGTCTTATAAATACTGCCAGAATAAAGTGCTTTTATTCTTAAGTATCAAGTTTTTCTTTTTTTCTTCTAAAATTCTAGAGCTGATCAAATATGAAAATAGACTAGGAACACCTACCATGGGGGCCTATCATTAGATCTTGAACCTATCTTACTGGGGCTGTATTTTTGGAAGCTTTGCATTGTGATATTTAAAAGAAAGGAAATTAAAAGGAAAAAGAAAAAACAAAAGACTGTGATTACTTTCTTGATCTACCATTTGAGGTTGGAGTCTCCTCCCATATCATTTTATTGCTCTAGAGTCTTCAAATCAACACATGGCCTTTTCTTCCTCCATCCCATTAAAATGGCCTCAACAGGAAATCAGACATTAGACTACTTTCTGAATTCTCCAACAATGCACTATTGGCTCTGGTAACTTTGAGGATAGCCTTAATTGACAACTATCCCCATTTTACAGAACAAAAATTGCTTTCCCTCATCTGATCACCCATTAGGTAAAACATGGGCAAAGCTGAACTTCCTCATTTCAGAAAGAATTCCTTCAAACTAGTTGGAAGTTTGTTCTGGTTCACAAGAGTGCCATAATATTCAGAAACATCTGGATGTTGGACTTCGGATACAAAACTTCCAAACAAGAAATTGCATTTTTCACTTAATATCGCATTTGTAAGGACAAGTAAATAACAGTTCTAAGTATACCTCCTTCCCACTCCCCAAAAAGTATTTAGATATTTAGAATGCAAATTATTTCCATGTCCCATGGCTAATAGGACTCAGCAATACCTTTCCCTTGAGGGCTCTCTAGGTTAAGACTTTTTAGTTCTTTGAAATTTCTTTATCACATTCTTCTGTTGAGAGCAACATGCTATTATTCACATGGGACTTGCAATGTAAAATCCATAATAATAACAATAATCAGCACTTATATAGCATTTTAAGGTTTGCAAAGTGCTTTACAAGTATTGTTGCATTTGATCTTCACCCCAGCTCTGGGAAGTTGAGCTTTGCAAACAGGTCTGGCAAACTTTCAATGAAGGCAGTGCTAAATGTTTCACAACCAGCTCTCTCTGAAGGGAAAACATGCACACTTTGAAATTTAATCTGAATTATTAACATTCTCTCCAAGACTTTCTTAAGTATAGAAATCAACAAAACAAAATCATAAATCAAGTCCTGATTTATGGCATTTGTTGATTTCTAAGGCATAAATGCTCACACTGAAAATTTAACAATTGTCCTCCCGGTCAGTTCCACCTAATATCCTTTGTCAAGGTCTGAACAGGTTAAAGCTATAGGTTTCTTTATCATTTAGAATCAGAGATTTAGATTTTAATGGAAACTTGGAGGCCCATATTCCATATTCCTCATTTTACCAATTAAGAAACTGAGAGCCAGAATGGTCACAATTTACTCAAAGTTCTTCAGGTAGAAATTGTAGAACTAAGATTTGAACCTTGGTCCCTTGAATCCAAATCTAGGACTATTTGCACTATACCACACAACTTGTGATGTGTAGACTTTAGAGGTATGCTGCTTGCTCAGTCTGTCTGGTATACTGACTGCCATGGATTGAATGTGTTGGAACTACTTTTTTCTCTGCCACTCACAATACTTTCATCCTTTGGCTAGACTTTGAGATTTCCTAACACTTCTTTCAAAACTTTCCACTGCAAGGACATGTCTACTCTGTAAGCTCATGCACAACCTCTTGGGCCATGGCCCTTCAAAGATCTTCTTCTAATAGATGAGTGCCTTTAAGTTCCAATGCATAGTAAAGATACCCACAGATCAATTTGTTTGCTAACGGTACATGTAGGCCAATTTTCTTTTTTTTTTAAATTAAATTTAATTTAATTTTATAATAGCTTTTTGTTTTTCAAAATACATGCAAAAATAGTTTTCAACATTCACTCTAACAAAACCTTGTATTTTATATTTTTTCCCTCCCTTCCTACCTACCTCCTCCCCTTGACAGCAAGTAATTCAATATAGGTTAAAAATGTACAATTCTTCTAAATGTATTATCACATTTATTATGATGCACAAGAAAAATCAAATCAAAAAGGAAAAAAATGAAAAAGAAAAAAAACAAGCAAACAATAACAAAAAGGTGAAAATAACACGTTGTGATTCATATTCAGTCCTTTCTCTGGATGCAGATGGCTCTGTCCCTCACAAGTCTATTGGAGTTGTAGACTTTTCAATGGCACATTGGTAGATCATACCCACCATGCTTCTTTTCTACACCATGTGAGAGTTGTATCCTTTCTCTATCATTAAGTCAGCTTGCAGTCCTGCTTTCCACCTTCAGTGATATTCTCTCCATAAGTTCACAATTAACTTAAAACTTTAAAATATCAAATACCCTTTAACCCTAGTTTTTTTTCTCTCTCTCTTGATTGCTAAGTATGGCAAATGTTTCATGATAAAAGTGAATCTACTTTGGTTTCTGTATTTTTTGAGTGAGGCTACAAAGAAGGATCCTCCTACCCCTTCACCCTATAGCTATTAATAAGAGACCATTGCCTCCTATTCCTCATCCCTCAAATAAATGTAAACAAATCCTTTGGCCACTATAAAAGTATGAAACATTCCTCAGAGCATCAGGAAAATTGCTGCCTGTTTCTAATGAGCTTAAGCTCAGTCAGGCAGAAGGGGTTTTAGATAAGGTTTCTTTCTCTGTTCTGCTTTTGGTGGATACCAACAAAAAGAGTTGGGTGAAGGCATTGGGACTTGTAAGGAAGAAGGATTCAGGACTACTCTATTTCTAGGAAAGCTCTGCCTTCCAACCAGCATCCCTTTGCTGCGGAAATTATTAACTATTGGTTCTTCCACCCCAGGAGGAAAAAAAAAAGTGTGACATTTTTATATAATATTTGAAAACAAAGCCAATTCACCAGATGATCCTCCGAGCATGAGTATGCAAATAAAGGCAAACTTCATTTGCACAGTGTCTACACCCCTGCGGTCTTTACCACAGGAACAAGAAGGCTCAATGCCATGATGTCATTTAATAGACGCCTAAAAGCCTGCCTGTCTGCCCCTAAAATATCTCACCAGTCTGTTCCAATAGCTACAACTGCCTTTATCAGAGTCATTTCTTAGAGGTAAACTACTATGTCTCTAGAAAATTCCTATTAAATGCTAATAATGTTTTACCCAAGAAAGATAATGCACTGGCCCAATGATATGAAAATAAGAGATTAGTTGAATGGGTTAGATGTCACTTTGCAAAGTGGTGAGTAAGGACCTAAAGTTGTGATCACTTAACCTTTCTTGAGTCTGTCTTCCTTATTTCTGAAATAAGAGTTGAATTAGACAACCTCTCAAGTCCCTTTAGGCCAGATCTATGATCCCATCACTCAAGAAAGGCAGGTTTTTTTTTTTAATCAAAGTTTTTTTTTTCTAATTAACATTCATTTTTCTCTCTCCCATTTCTCCCTTCTTGTAAAGAAAAGAAAAGAAGGAGGAGGAAGTGGAAGAGGAGAAAGAGAAAGAGGAGCAGGAGAAGAAAAGAACAAGAGAAAGAAGGAAGGATGGAAGGATGGAAGGAATGAATAAAAGAAGGAAAGAAGAAAGGAATGAGGGAAGAAAGGAAAGATGGAAGGATGGAAGGAAAGAAAGAAGGAAGAAAAGAAGGAAGGAAGGAAAAAAAGGGAGGGAAGGAGAAAAAAGGGAGAAAGAAAAAGAAAAGCAAAATTCTTGTAACAAATGTCCATAGATAAGTAAAACCGATATCCTGACTCCAGGTCCAGTATTCTTGCCACACTGGCTGTCTATATTTTGTCCAATATTATCATTTTGAAGTTGGAAACTGAACCCTAGAAGAGTTAAATGATTTGCCTAAGACCACAGAAGACATGAGTGACAAAAACAGATGAGGTCACGAATCTTTTTTTTTTTTTTTTTTTTAAGTCACTTGGGGTAATATAGCTAGGAAGTGTTAAGTTTCTGAGGTCACATTTGAACAGGTCCTTCTGACTCCAGGGCTGGTGCTCCATCCACTGCACCTAGTAAATGAATAAATTAATGTGAATATTAGATATATATTACCCCAAAGCAAGAGAGATAATGGCTGCATTGTGCTTTGCCTTCAAAAGATAATATCACTCAGGGCCAGATGGATTTAGATGTGAATTCTATGAAACATTCAAAGAACAATTAATTCCAATGCTATATAAACTATTTGAAAAAAGAGGGAAAGAAGGAGTCCTACCAATTCCTTTTATGACACAGATATGGTGCGATAGCTAAACCAGGTAGGGTGAAAACAGAGAAAGAAAATTATAGAGAAATTTCCCTAATGAATATTGATGCAAAAATTTTAAATAAAATATTAGCAACAAGATTACAGAAAGTCATCCCCAGGATAATATACTATTACCAAGTAGGATTTATACCAGGAATGCAGGGCTGGTTCAATATTAGGAATACTATCAGCATAATTAACTATATCAATAACCAAATTAACAAAAATCATGTGAATATCTCAGACAGATGCAGAAAAAGCCTTTGATAAAATCCAACACCCATTCCTATTAAAAACACTAGAGAGTATAGGAATAAATGGACTTTTCCTTAAAATGATCAGTAGCTTCTATTTAAAACCATCAGCAAGCATCATATGTAATGGAGACAAACTAAAACCATTCCCAATAAGATCAGGAGTGAAACAAGGCTGCCCACTGTCACCATTACTATTTAATATTGTATTAGAAATGTTAGCATTGGCAGTAAGAGAAGAAAAAGAAATAAGAGGAATTAGAGTAGGTAATGAGGAAACCAAATTATCACTCTTTGCAGATGACATGATGGTACTTAGAGAATTCTAGAGACTCAACTAAAAAACTACTAGAAACAATTCACAATTTTAGCAAAGTTGCAGGATACAAAATAAATCCACATAAATCAGCAGCATTTTTATATATTGCCAACAAAGTTCAGCAGCAAGAGATACAAAAAGAAATTCCATTCAAAATAACTGTAGATAGTATAAAATATTTGGGAATCTATCTGCCAAGGAACAGTCATGAACTATACGAACTAAACTACAAAACACTTGCCACACAAATAAAGTCAGATCTAATCAGTTGGAAAAATATCAAGTGCTCATGGGTAGGCCGAGTGAATATAATAAAAATGACAATACTACCTAAGTTAATCTACTTATTTATTGCCATACCAATCAAACTCCCAAGCCATTATTTTATAGATCTAGAAATAATAATAACAAAATTCATCTGGAAGAATAAAAGATCAAGAATGTCAAGGGAATTCATGAAAAAAAATGCTAAAGAAGGTGGCCTGGCTGTGCCAGATCTAAAACTATATTATAAAGCAGCAGTCATCAAAACCATTTGGTACTGGCTGAGAAATAGAGTAGTCGATCAGTGGCATAAGATAGGATTTCAGGACAAACTAGGCAGTAACTATAGCAATCTAGTGTTTGACAAACCCAAAGACCCCAGCTTCTGGGATAAGAATTCACTATTTGACAAAAACTGCTGGGAAAATTGGAAACTAGTATGGAAGAAATTAGGACTTGACCCACACCTAACCCCACATACCAAGATAAGATTTAAATGGGTTCATGATTTAGGCATAAACAGTGATATTATAAACAAATTAGAGAAACATAGGATAGTTTATCTCTCAGATCTGTGGAGAAGGAAGGAATTTGTATCCAAAGAAGAACTGGAACTCATAACTGAACACCAGATAGATAATTTTGATTATATTAAATTAAAAAGTTTTTGTACAAGCAAAACTAATGCAGACAAGATTAGGAGGGAAGCAATCAATTGGGAAATCATCTTTACATTTAAGGGTTCTGATAAAGGTCTCGTTTCTAAAATATATAGAGAATTAACTCAAATTTATAAGAATTCAAGCCATTCTCCAATCGATAATTGGTCAAAGGATATGAACAGACAATTTTCTGATTATGAAATTAAAACTATTTCTAGTCATATGAAAAGGTGCTCCAAATCACTATTGATCAGAGAAATGCAAATTAAGACAACTCTGAGGTACCACTACACACCTGTCAGATTGGCTACAAAGACAGGAAAAGATAATGACAAATGTTGGAGGGGATGTGGGAAAACTGGGACACTGATACATTGTTGGTGGAACTGTGAACAGATCCAACCATTCTGGAGAGCAATTTGGAACTATGCTCAAAAAGTTATCAAACTGCATACCCTTTGACCCAGCAGTGTTTCTATTGGGCCTATATCCCAAAGAGATCTTAAAGGAAGGAAAGGGACCCACATGTGCAAGAATGTTAGCGGCAGCCCTTTCTGTAGTGGCTAGAAACTGGAAACTGAATGGATGTCCATCAATTGGAGAGTGGCTGAATAAATTATGGTATATGAATGTTATGGAATATTATTGTTCTGTAAGAAATGACCAACAGGAGGATTTCAGAGAGGATTGGAGAGACTTGCATGAACTGATGCTGAATGAAATGAGCAGAACCAGGAGATCATTATACATGGCAACAACAAGACTATATGATGATCAATTCTGATGGACATGGCTCTCTTCAACAAGAAAATGTTTCAAACCACTTCCAATTGTTCAGTGTTGAAGAAAGCCATCTACACCCAGGGAGAGGCCTGTGGGATCTGAGTGTGGACCACAACATAGTATTTTCATGCTTTCTGTTGCATGTTTGCATTTTGTTTTCTTTCTCAGTTTTTTCTTCCTTCTTGATCTGATTTTTCTTGTGCAGCAAGATAACTTTATAAATAATGTATACATACATTGGATTTAACATATATTTTAACATAGTTGACATATATTGGACTACCTGCCATTTAGGGGAGAGGGTGGGGGGAAGGAGGGAAAAATTTGGAACAGAACGTTTTGCAAGGATCAATGTTGAAAAATTACCCACGCATATGTTTTGCAAATAAAAAGCTTTAATAAAAAAAAAAAAAGATAATATCCCTAATCTATTGCTCAGTTCTGGTTGTATTTGGTGGTGGTTTTTAATTTTTATTTTTTGTACTTCTATTACATTCCTTTCTGAATGTAACCCTCTTCCCCTACCCTACTCAGTAGGCTTTTCCTTGTAATTAATCTTCGGTCTTACTAGCCAACCTCTGAAGAGGGGGAAAGAATAAATACTTGCATCTCCAAAATGCTAGTTGGGATTGAGGAGCAGACAGACTCCCGGGGGTGCACTTTTGCCCATCTCTAAGAAGTATATTGGATTAGAATTATATCTCTGTGCCATACTTCAGATATCTTACTAATGTAGAGATTCAGAAGGAAACCTGGTTACTCCCAAGAGGAAAGGTAGCTTACATTCATCAGCTTAACTC
Organism: Myrmecobius fasciatus; assembly: GCA_023553655.1. Lineage (NCBI taxonomy): Eukaryota > Metazoa > Chordata > Mammalia > Dasyuromorphia > Myrmecobiidae > Myrmecobius > Myrmecobius fasciatus. The sequence goes on from JAJPUD010000173.1 coordinate 445,190, forward strand.
CTTCCCACCTGATTCTACTTTCATAAAATAACACCAAAAGTGAATAATAGTAAATCCATGTAAACACTAAACAGAAATTAGAGTTCTACAGATTAAAATATATGATTGAATAAGCTTTTCAGTTAGAAGTGAGCTGTGACTTCAGTTCAAATGCTCAGAAGAGAAAATAAATGTGTTCCCCTGCCCAAGAAGATGTCTATTCTAACAGACCCTAGCATTTCAAGCAAGTCCAAGAGACACAGTGGGACTCTTTCTCCATCATTTCCCTAGAGGGTCCTTGGTCCCCTTCCCATGTCTTTCCCAAAAAACTCTGAAAGATTTCCAATAAATCCCTTAGATTGGGATGCAGTGTCAAGGTCATTTGTTCCATCAATCAGGCATCCTCTTCCTCCATATGCAACACCAGGCCATCCCTCCCTTACTTTGCTTGGATGGGGAAAAACAAAGCAGCTTTTATATCACATTGTGGGTGCCACATTTTAGAAGGAGAGTCAAGCTGAAATGCCCAAAATGCTGAGAGAATTCAAAACCTTGTCAAACAAGAATGATTCTCAGGGACTTGCAACTCCTTGCTTGCAGGAGAGAAGGCTCATGGGATCACGATTGCTGTTTTCAAGCATCTGAAGAGATGTTCTATAAAAAGGGAATAGAATAGAAGACAGAAGGAGGAAGAATTTGACTCAATACAAAGACAATTTCCTCCAGGAGTCTTCCTAAAATGGAATGGGCTGCCATGGGAGGTAGCAAGTTTCCTTTCAATGGAAGTCTACAAGCAATGATCAGAGGACAGCTCATCAGAAATGTTGTAGAATGGTTTCCTTCTCTTCTATATTGGGGCTGAACCCCCTTCCAACTCTGACACTGAGATTCATTAAATACTGGGGAGGAAAGGATTGGCTCACCCCTCACTTAACTTCCTCAAAACTCCTCAGATGGGCAATGAAACTCTAAATCTGGGGAATCCAGCCTAGGTCTTCTGATTTGAACAGTATCATGTATGATCTCAGCCTAAAAATATTTCTGAATAAACACATTTATCTAGAAAGCCAGAGAACTCATACCATTTCTGGGGGGTATTTATAATTATAACTTCCTAAGTCCTTTACAAGCCCTCTCCTTCTTTGTTCAGATTCTAGAAAACGAATTGCCTAGATTTCATAATAGAAACAGATATCCCAATAATAGCAGAATAAAAATATGAGCTTTTGTAGTGTTTATAATTTTTACTGTTTGACTTTGGAATGAATTGCAAAACAAACAAACAAACAAACAAACAAACCATATCAGTCGGTGAGGAAAATGAGGGTCACCTTTAAACACTTTCTTCCTCCACATATCCAATCTGTTGCCAATTCCTATTGATTCTCACCCAGAACAAGTCTCAGTTATGCCATCTTCTCTCTTCTGACATTCCTATTATCCTAGTCCAAGCCCTCATTTTATCACACCTGGACTATTTCAGTAACTTGTAGGTGGGTCTCCCTACCTCAAATCTCTCTCTACTCATTCTCTCCTCAGCTCTCAAACTGTTCTTCCTAAATCACAAGTTTAGCAAACTCCAGTTGATCTCTATTACCTCCAGAATCAAATATAAAATCTTTTGTTTAGCTTCTGAAGCCCTACACAATTTGGCTCTTTCCTACCTCTACAATCTTCTTAAACTTAATTCTCCTCCACCTACTCTGCAATCTAATTATACTGCTCTTCTTGCTGTTCTTTGCACATAGTACTTCATCTTCCACCTGTGCACCTTTTCATAAGCTTTCTCCCATGGCTGAGATGCACTCTCCCTTCATCTCTGGCCCTTAGTTTCCCTGGTTCCTCCAGGACTCAGCTCAAATTCTACCTTTGGTGGGAAGCTTTTCCAGTTTTCAAATGACTAATACCTTCCTCTCTGAGACTAGATTTCACAACACCAACAGATATCCCAATAATAACAGAATAGCTTTGCATGTACTCTGTATATATTTTGGGGCAGTGAAGTCAAGGTGGCAGGATGAAGGCAGCATTTTTGCTAAGCTCTTCCAACTTAAAATCTCCTCTACAACTTAAAAAAAAAGTTGGTGGGAAATTTCTAAATCACCAAAGTAGTTATCAGATCAATTGGGAGTCGAATATATGTATGTTTACACATGTGTATGTATGCATGCATGTATATATGCTTTGCAAACCTTTAAGGTTACCATCATTGAAGTTACCATCATTAGTATCAACATCTGAGGCTGGATTTGAATCCACATCTCCCTAAATCTAAGTTCAATACTTGGTACCATTGAATAATGTCTTTTCAAACTAGTATCATCCTTAAAAGGAGCCTTTTGCTTTACTGAGTAAATTTCAGAGTCCTTTGCTTAGCATTCAAGGCTCTTCCTAATCTGGCTCTAACTTTATTTTTCCTTCTCACTATATTCAATGTCCTAGCCAAAGTAGAGCTAGAAAAGGATGATAGTCCAATTTCACTGCATTTGGATTTTGATGCATGGAAAAATCTCCTTATAACAAAATCTATACAGTGACATCCTTATTTCAAGTTCAAGCACAAATCAAAATGATGCAAAGCATCAGTAGTTCCTTGGAATTGCTTGTCATACGGCTTTGACCCTTACTAAGCTCTTTAAAATCTCTTTCTAATTTGGGATCTTAAATACTTACTTTCTTGTGAAATTTGTTTTTGCTTTCAAATGTCAAATGAAAATATCAGTTACCTCAATTAGAACTGTGGAGTGCTGCAGAATTCTTTTGGTAATCATCACTAAGTAAGCATAATAAAACATAGCCTTCCTTCTGTCATGTTTTTGTTTTTGCTTTTTTAGTTAACATTCTTTCATTCTTTACTCACAGCTTCAATTCCCAGAATCATCACATAGATTTCTGTCCTTATTCTCCCCCATTCCCCATCCCTAGTTAAACAAAGGAGAAAAATAGCTTCTGCTTACAACCTCAAGCTTATGGCCAAATATCATTCAGATTCATTGCCATGCAATAGTTTACAATCTGTATGTCATTTTGAGAAAGAGCAATAGCCAGTGAAATTAAGTTTAATTACATTAACATTACATTGTATATCTGTTTCAGGCAAAGCTGCCAGGGTTATTTATTTATTTTTGAGATAAATTTTATGAATGCTTTTTGTTTACTATCACAGTAATTTCTGGAGATTTTTCCTTCCAATCTCAGAACAATTAAGTAAAAATAAACAATATAGTAATCACAACTGACAATGTATGCAACATTCTGCCCCAAAAGTTCCTCATAACTCTGCCAAGAGGAAGGAGACATATTTCATTATTTTTCTCTAGGAGTTGTCCTCAAGATGGTGGAGAAGAAATAGAAAAGCCCAGCTCTCTCCCAACAATTCAGAAATGATTAAAAATAAATAAATAAAAAGGGCCAGATCAAGAAAGAATCAAGGGGAAACTATAGTAAGTGCATTTTTCCAGGCCAGTTCCCCACAAAGAGACAGCCAGAAGACTAGAAGCTTTAGGCAAGATTTGCTCATAAACCAAGTGGGAGGGAAGAGAAATGGGGAGAGAAGTGAGGAGGGAGAGAGAAAAATTTGGAAAACAAAATTTTGTAAGTGTGAATGTTGAAAATTATCTTTGCATGTATTTTGAAAAATAAAAAGCCAGGATTACTATTAAAAAAAAACAAAAAAGAATTTTAAAAAAGAATTCAGCATATAGCAACTTTCCATTTGAGACCAGGAGCAAGTCAGGGAGCTGTAAGCTAGGAGTAGGGAGATGGAAACCTAAACCAGGATCTAGACAAGGATATCTAATGCCTTTATCTGAGATGAACTGGCTCCAAAATGGGGTCAGAAGCCAATGGTGCTAAGACCTGGAGAACAATAGGCAGAGTGTGCTCCAATCAGAAGATCCTAATGAAGACTGATCCCCTTCTACAAAAAAAAAAAAATGCTTCACCATTCATTCTAGAAGAGCACAAAGACTATCTCTGTAACAAAGTTACAATTCAAGAACTAAAGCAGGAAAAATTAGTAAACCCAATTTTAAAAAATCAACAATAAAGAAATATTATGGAATAAAAAAATTAAAAAAACAATTCTCAAAGAAGAGAATAATTAATTGCATATTAGGATAACCCAAAAGAGCAGCAACAATAACACCCTCTCTTTATCTCTCTATGCTGGCTTGAGTTTCTAACAAATAAAGGGGAAAATATGGAACTGAAAGGAAGAAAGCAATGGCTTAGTTGCCTCTCCTTCACTTTTTGTTCTTAGCTGACTTCATTTGCATGCCAATCAAAAGGGATCTTAGAAGAGAAATAGCTTAATAATCCATTATAGCTCTTGTGTTATCTAGTTGTTTTTTTTCCTTTAGTAGAGCATTCCAAAATAGTTAAGGGGACACATAATGCCAATTGGGGATGTAAAAAAGAGTTCAATTTTCTAATGATAAGTTGTATAATTATCTGAGACCATGAGCTTTAAATCAGTGGCAAACATTTGCTGCTAGGTCTTTTCAGTTGTATAAGACATTTCATGACCCCATTTGGGGTTTTCTTGGCAAAGATATTGGAGTAGTTTGCCATCTCCTTCTCCAGCTAATTTTACAAATGAGGACCTGAAACAAATTTAAGTGACCAAATGAACTACCCCGTATTTCAAAGTCTGCTCCAAATGTCCCTTCCTCCTTGGAAACCTCAGTGGGTCACGTATTCCTCCCTAAGACTTCACAGAATATTTTGTACTTTTGTTTTTTTAATTAATAAAAATTCACATTCTCTCCCCATCCCCACCCTTCCCTCATTAAAACAGAAAGGAAAACAAAACCTTTGTTACACATATACATAGTCAATCAAAACAAATCCCTACATTGGCCATGTCCAAAATGTAGGGGTATGTGCATAACTAGATAATTAGATGGATATGTATGGATAGATGTAAATATAGGTATAGATATATAGATATGGATATGAATGTGGATATTTGTCCCCTTCATCTTTTAAAAAAATTTCTTTTATTCTTTCTTTTATTTTATTCTAAACACCCTGAAAATGCACATTAAAAAATAAACCAGTAAAAGAACATTAGGGTTACCAGGCAGTACAATGGATAGAGTGCCAGGCATGAAATCAGAAAGAGTTTACTTCAAATCCAGCCTCAGAAACTTACTAGCTGTGTGACTCTGGGAAAGTCACTTAACCCTGTTTGCCTCAGTTTCCTCATCTGTAAAATGAGCTGAAGAAGGAAATAGCAAACTACTCCCAGTATCTCTGCCAAGAAAAGCTCAAAAAAGGGTCATGAAGTGTCAGACATGACTGAAAACAACTAAACAAAATAAAAGAGGTTTATTATATGAAATTGCATATCTCTATTATTTGCAGCTTACAATTTTGCACCTTTATAAAGCACTCATGTTGATATAATATTTTGTCTTAGAGTTATGACATGTGTATGTGTCATATTCCTCTACTTAACTGCATCTCTCCAAGACAAGGGTCTGTCTCTTAGCTAAACTTAGCATCCTCCCCTTCATTCTGTCATAGCACAATGCTTTGCATGCTGTAGATTGATGTTTGTTGAATTGAACTGACTTTAAGTCCCAACTCTATCAATGTCTCAGCATGATTTCATTTCCTAAATCTATAAAATGAGGATGATAATAATACTTGGAAGCAGATATGATATAGTTGAAGAAGTCTTTAACTTGGAGACAAAAGATCTGAATTCTGATCTCAGCTTAACAAAATCAAGTGATCTTGAATAAGTCACTTTCCCTCCCTGATTCCTTATTTCCTCATTTTTAAAAAATGAAGAGGTTGTCCAAGATCAGTGATATCAAGCTCAAATAGCAATGGGGACCATTAACCATGCTTGAGGGGCTACACATTAACTCAGAAGACTGCATATTAATATTATCTGTTTCTATTGAATTTCCCAATGACATTTCAATCTGGTTCATGTTACACTGAAGAGTGTTGCCGGAGGCAATATAGTGAGTCTGGCACCTCTGGATTAAGTGACCTTTGGGGTCCCTTTCAAGATTCAGTCTGTGATCTTTTGCTGTTTCCTGTCATTCAGTCATTTCAATTGTGTCCAATTCTTCATGAACCCATTTGAGATTTTCTTTGCAAAGATAATGGAGTGGTTTGCCATTTCCTTCTCCAACTCATTTGACAGAAGAGGAAATTGAGGCAAACTGGTTAAGTGACTTGTCCAGGGTCACAGAGCTAGTAAGTATCTGAGATTGGATTTGAATTCAGAAAGATGAGTCTTCCCGACTCCACAGTTGGGATTCTAACTCCTAGTGACAGTAGGGTTAGTATAATTACAATAGTTGATGGGGTTGATTTGTTTCATAGGTTGGCTAAGGATTTAATTTTAGTTACGTTTGAGTAGTTGAGTGTAAGGGATTCTAACTACTTGTACTACCTAATTGCCTATAATCCTTTACTGTGCTCAAAATCTGTGATCCTTTGCTACTTACCTTACAGTATTATTTTGATAAGTAAAAGCTGTATAAGACATTCTACAAATTGGTCTATTATTAGTATTCTATTACTTCTCAAAAAGAGGTATTAAAGTAGGCAGGGGTAAGAACGTTACTCATATAGACTCTGGCTGAGATACCATCTGGCTTAAATTTTGGCTTGAGTCTCATAGAAATTGTCAAAAATCAGTGATAAGAATCAACACCATCACAACCTGGCAACCCCCAAAATAACATATTAAATGGTTAGCTTCAAAAATCTTTGCTGAACAAAAGGATGAAGAACAAAATTTAATCTCTCAGTTCTAAGCCCATCTAAGAAAGTTTTTTCCTGATCAAAACAAGACAGCTACCACAGGAAGGGTTTGGGTACACCACAAATCTCACACCTGGAGAAAAAAAAATCCACTTCACAAGTACACAATGCAGAGATGCCTGGTTAGACAGCAGTTGTTTGGGGGGGGGGAGATGTGGGAGTTTTAGTATACTGCAACTTCAGTGTGAGTCAGCAATGTGACAGCAAAGTCAAAAAAAGCTAATTGATCTTAGGCTCCATTAAGAGGTCCATAGATTCAAGGCTCAGCAGGTGATGGCTCCACTCTACTTTGCTCCAGTCAGACCTCATTTAACTATTGAATTCAATTCTGGCACCCCATACTGAGAAGGACATTGATCAACTGAAGAGTGTTCAGAGGAAGGCAGTTAGGGGATGGTACTTTGAGTCAATGTCATATGAGAATCCTTTGAAATAACTTGACATATTTAGTTTGGGAAAGAGAAGATCCAAGAGGAACATAATTGGGAAAGAGAAGATCCAAATGTCTTCAAGTTGTTTTGAAGGGATATCATGGGGAGAAATGATTTGATTTCTTTTATTAGGCTCTAGAAGGCAGAACCAAAAGTAATGGTTGAAAGCCTTCAAGAAGCCAATTGAGCCTTGATACCAACAATCGGAGCTGTCCAAAAGTGGAACAGGATGCCTTGAGAATGGTAGTCCCCCATTCTTGGAAGTCTTCGAGCAGTACCTGAACAACAGCCTGTCGTGTATGTTTAAATAGGGATCCTTTTTTGTATGAATTGGATTAGATGGCCACTAAGATCCCTTCTAACTTTCCAAATTCTGTGATTTAACAATTACAAAATGGGCCAATTTCTTTGAGGAGTGGTAAAGATTTAATCTCAGAGCATTCACTGCTTTCAAGTTGGGTCCTTGAGGTTCCACTCACTGATCCTTGGTTTCCTCCCAAGCAATGTCCAATGGTAAGTTTTTCCAATGAGTTTTAAAGCAAAATCTTGTAGCCTTCCTTCTCCCTGTTTTTCTACCCCTTCCCCCAAAAGGAAATTCCAAAGGAAAGGTCAATGGCTTAATTTATCTCTATTCTAGTCCCCTTTGCTCTGCTGTCTATCCTAATGAATTTTCTCAAGTCTAAGAGAGCAACAGGCTGAGCTTGAGACCCTCTCTGCTACAATGAATTAGGATCTTTGCAGGGAAACTCTTGTCTTCTTAATAATAATTCATATTTCTTTAATGTAAAGGCTCTTGATCTGGAGTCCATGAACTTATTTTAAAAATTACTATCTCGATATAATTGGATTCCTTGGTAAGCCTGTGCATTTTATTTTATACATTTACAAATGTATCTGCTTTGAACAGAAGTCAAGAGGCTTTACCAATTGCCAAAAGGATCCATGAGACACATAAAAAGGGGTAAAGAACCTCTGGTCTTGAGCATAAAGGCCTACAACCAGTATATCCTACAAAACAGTATATTCACCATGTCAATCCTGTGAGATAGTGCAATTCTACAACTGTTTTTTTTTAATTTTCGATGAACAAATATTTGTTTTCTCTACTCCCTACAATTTACGACTGAAAAACAAAACCCAAACCCAAACCCTTGTAGTCAATTACATGAACTGATGCTAAGTGAAATGAGCAGAACCAGATCATTGTACATGGCAACAACAAGATTATATGAGGATCAATTCTGATGGACAGGGCTCTCTTCAACAATGAGATGATTGAGGCCAGTTCCAATGATCTTGGGATAAATAGAGCCATCTACATCCAGAAAGAGGGCAGTGGGCACTGAGTGTGGATCACAACATAGCATTCTCACTTTTTTTGATGTTGTTTGCTTGCATTTTGTTTTCTTTCTCATTTTTTTCCTTTTTGATCTGATTTTTCTTATGCAGCAAGATATTGTATAAATATGTATACATATATTGGATTTAACATGTTTAACATATATTAAATCAATTGCCATTCTAGGGGAGGGGATGAGGAGAAGGAAGGCTGGAATTTGGAACACAAGGTTTTGCAAGGGTCAATATTGAAAAATTAAACATGTATGTTTTGAAAATAAAAAGCCTTAATAAATATATATATATATATATTTAGTTCAAATAGAACAAATTTCTACATTGATTGTATTCAAGAATACATGTCTCATTCTGCATCTTGATTCCATCACTTCTCTATCAAGAGATGAATAGATGTCTCATTTTCCCTATTCTATGAAGAGGTTTGATGGGGAATCCTTATCAGCTTGATGAAGATTCAGGAAGATCTATTACATCTCCTTCTGGAAAATATCTACATACTTGTTGGTGCCCCTTGAGAGAGTTAAAGATATATCCTGGACTTCGATACCTTTCAACCTACTGAGAAGGAGTGATTAAATTTCAGCATCTAGGGTTAATTTGATTGATCCGGGCTATTGTAGATTAAAACTCCCCTTTACCTGGCCTATAGAAGGGAATTTTGAAGCAAGGGAAATATTGTAATTATCTCAGTTGTGCAGAATGGGGTTAGTGAGCTCCAGAGGAAGTGTTGACCTATAGCCGGGAGAAAGTACTGGACCTAGGTAAGTGGGTAGGGGTTGTGGAAAGTGAGGGAATGATGGCCTGGTGGGAGATCCAAAGTCTCTACGCTGCATTATCTCTCCCATTGGAGGAGCTAATGGCAGTTTAAGAGAACAATGATCAAGCCCTCCCCCACAATCTGAAGAGGGGTTTGTCATAGAGTCCCTTCTAGGAAAGTCTAGAGCCACATAACCAAGTTCCTAAATGATTCCAGATCCTGATCTTATAGAGAGAGAAGAGGGACATCTTGCCAAGTTCCAGTCCTCTAGACAGAAGTGAACTGAGGATGTGGTCCCAAAGCTTGACACACAATTGAGCTACAATTAATGAAGATCAAAAACCTTTTGCCAGTATTGTGTTTTTTGGACAGTGCCAATCCATAGTTAGGGGACTGTCTATCAACTCTGAGTTCATTTTCCTTCTGAGAGAATTCCCATCCTTAGATACTATTATGAGGCTGGAAAACTGTATAAAGGTCCAGGTATGAATGTTGGACTCAGAGGAAAAGGAGAAAGACTTGTGTAACTAGGATTATAATTCTTTTTAAAAATATTTCAACTTTTATTTATTTTATATATATATACATATATTTGCTGAGGTGACTTGCCCAGGGTCAGCCAACTAGGAAGTCTTCAATATTTTGAGGTCAAATTTGAACTCAGGTCCTCCTGACTTCAGAGCTGGTACTCTATTCAACTTTTAATTTTAAAAAAATTATTAGGATCCTTGATTTTTACAGTATCTTTATTTCCAAATATGCCCTGCCTTAGTGTCTTCCCTTGTAACAACGACTAAATAATAAATAGAAAACTATTCAGCAAAACTAATAAACACAGAGAGGAATCTGATAGTATGTGAAATATTGGATACCCATAAATAATCCTTTTACTAAGAAAGGAGGGAGGCACAATTTCTCAAATCTGGGGGTCCAAGCTTGGTCATTATAATGATAGTATTTGGTTTAATTTTATTTTTATTCCCATTTCCATTATTATATTTATTGTGTTAACTGCTTTCCTAGTTCTACATCAATTCAACTACAATGTTTCTGTGAATTTTTCACATTAATCATTTCTCATGTTACACTGCTTAAGTGGAATGAGATTCTGATGCTTTTAGTGAAAGCCTTGCCCTCCTTCTCTTATTCATCCACAAAAATCCCACAGTTTAAGTACACACCCCAGAGTATGTTTCCTACATCATTTTAAATTTCTTTTATAATTTTTGTTCCTCGAATTTTTATATAGTGCTTTCAGGTAATTTGGTATTTAACAAGCATTTTTAAGCAATTACTAGAAATCAGGCACTATACTAAGTGATGAGGATACAAAGAAAGGCAAAGGGTGGTTCCCGTACTGAAGGAACTCCCATTCTAAAAAGGGAAGACAACATATAAATAAATATGTATGTACAAGACATATGGAGAGTCAATGAGAGAGAATCTGAGGGAAGTCTCTAGCAGGTGGGGGAGTGGGAAAGATTTGTGCAGAAGATAGGGTTTGAGCTCACTCTTGAAGGAAGCCAGGGGGAGGAAGGGAGGAAGGGAGGGCATTGCTGACATAAGGAACAGTCAGTGGAAAGGCAGAATCAAGAAACAGAGAGCCATATGCAGGGAGCAGCAGGAAGACCAACATAGGGAAGATGCAAAGTGTGAGAAGATTAGAAAGGTAACAATGTGCCAGGTGGTGAAGAGCTTTAAAAGCCAAATAGAGTATTCTCTATTTAATCCTGGATCTAAAAGGGATTTTATTAAGGAGGGGAATAACAAGATCAGTCAGGCAATTTAGAAACATCATTTTGGCATTCAAGTGAGAGAGGGATCACAAAGACTTTAGAGAGGAGACCCAACAGAGCCCTTGAATAATCTGGGCATGAAAAGGTGCTGAGGGTCAGCACCAGGATGGAGAACAAGAGATACCTACAAGAGAGACTCCAAAGGTAGAAATTACAAGACTTGGCAAGAGTTAGAACATGGGAAATAATTATGAGGAAGAAGTCTGGAATGATAAAGAGATTGAATGTCTGGATGACTGGTGCCAGAGTAGTGCCCTAAAATGTAATAGGGAATTTTTTAGATAAGATAAGGGTTTGGTAGGAAAGATACTGAATTTTTTGGACTGATTAAATTTGGGGTGCCTAAGGAATATCCAATTTGAGATGTTGAAAAGGAAATTAATTAATATGGAGTTCAGGAGAAAGATGAAGGCTAAATAATAAGGATAACATTTATATAACACCCATTATATGCTGGAAACTATGCTAAACGCTTTACAAATATTATCTCATTTGGTTGTCTCAACAACCATGGGAGGTAGATATTATTATTATCCCAATTTTGTTGTTAAGGAAACTGAAGCAAACTGAGGTTTATGTGACTTACTCATGGTCAAACAGTCAGTAAATGTCTGAGGCCCCATTGGAACTCAAACTTCCTGACTTCTACCCACTGCTCCACTAGTTGCCTCCTAGCTACCTGTGTCACCTAGCTGGATAAATAAATCTGGGAATCATTTGCATACAGATGACAACTGAGCCCATGGAAAATGATGTGAACACTAAGGGAGATAGTCTAGAGGGAGAAGAAGGACCAAGATAGACTCTTGAGGGGCACCCATAGTTGCCTAGATAGAAACTAAAGGGGCTGAGGAGTAGAAAGGTAGAATGAGAAGAAAGGAAAGTATATGTAAGAGAAGAAGGTGTTCAACCAAGGATGAAGACTGAGAGAAGGCTTTTAGGTTTCAAGAGCTTGCTGACAACTTTGGAAAGAGCAGTTTCAATTGAAGGTTGAGGTCAGAAGCCACATTGTAGAGAGTTTAGAAGACAGTCAAAGGAGAAGAGATGGAAATAGTATTTTTTTTGTTTTGTTTGTTTTTACATCACATCCATTTTTTCTTACCCATTCTCCACCCTTCCATCCCAATCCTGAGCCCTTTGCTTACAGCCACCAAAACAAAAATCTCCTGTACAAAATCAACTAAGAGAGCAGCTACAACTGACCGTACATATGGGGGCCATCGTTCATCCCTACATCTCTGCCAAAAACAGAATGGGATACTTCCCTTACAATTCTCGAAACCAAAAAGGATTCACAACAACTCATGACAGAATCAAGAAACTCATGATAATTCAGTTACTTTTTAGCATTATCAACAGCTTTGGACATTAAGGTCAAAACTGAGATCAAACCAGAGGAGGATCTCTGGAGTGTGGGACAGAATCTTTCTGAAGACTTATGGAAGATCATAGCTAAGAAAAATATGCATATTGTGATCCAGAAAGCAGGGAGCACATATGGATGAAATCATGGCTGGCTACCTGGACACACTCAAGTATAAATCCGATCGGCAAAGAGCCCAGCTAAGGGTACAAGGTAGCTCGATGCTATCTCTAATCCTACTTTTGATATGTTTGTCTTTTGTTACATTGACAGATGCTAAATCTGGTTTACTTATGTTTTGTTGCCTTGGCTTTTCTCAGGGAAATATTTGGAACTGGACTCAGCCCAATTTGTTCATCCTTAAGACATTCTTAGATCTACAAAGTTCTGCAAACAAAATCATTTTAAATAACTAATATTAAGAAGTACAGAGTAGTGAATTAAAAACTAGCTTCAGTATCAGGAAGAACTGGGTGCATACAATGCCCAAAATCAATAGTAGCTATATGGTTGTACACAACTCCCTTCCTTAACTTGGAGGAGACTCTAAGATTAACTAGCAGAAGACTCTCAAATCTTTTTTTTTTTTTTTTTGGTAGAAGGACCTTACCAGGAAGCCTAATTTCAAGCTCCATAGAGGTAATTTTTCCCTATACACCTTTTATCCCTCAAATCTCATACTAGACATAGCCCACTGGAAGGAGGTTCTATCTAATCTTCTGACATTAAGTCAATAATGGCTCACTTTCATTGGCAATGGTTGTTTTTAGGGCTTTTTAGTCATAAAGGTTTCCTGAAGAAAGGTAAAGGACTATAGTACTAATGCACATTACTGGATCATAAAACTCACCTTACTTTAAATATACAGATAATTCCATAGACAGAAAACAGTGACTCCAGTTAGTGAAATATTTTCCTTCCACAGAAAATGCCCCAATAATAGTAATTATAATTATAAAATGCAAAGCCAAGCAAACATCATCTCTTTCTTTCCCTTCATCCCTGCTCACACAAATGAGGCTCTGGGTTCAAATCTCTGTGCTGCCATTATCCACATGCCTTTGAACAAACCACTTCCACACCTCTCTGGGACTCAGTTTCTCCTTCTGTAAAGTGAGGGAGTTGGAATTCCAAGATTCCTTTCAGACCTAAATCTATCCTTTAATATGGTCCTTTAACTTTCCCCTAATAATGCCCTTTAGCACCTGGCTTTTCCAAGGTTATTTCATATACACATGTTCCAGCCAAAGAGGATCACTTCCTATTCCTTCTATTCCTCCCTCCTCACTGCTGCCTCTTAGAATCCCATTTTATTCATCACTTGGCTCAAGCTCAGTGAAGTGTTCCCTCTCTCCTCCAGTTATCATATACATAATTATTTTTTGATGTATTCTACAAAGATGTATCCCACCTCCGATAGAATGTAAGGTCCTTTAGGGCAGTGACTGATTTTAATTTATCTTTGCTAGCAGACTGATTTCAGAAAAGCCTGGAAAGACTTGCATGAATTGATGTTAAGTGAAGTGAATAGAAGCAAGAGAACATTGTACACAGTAACAAGCTTATAACAACTGTGCTGGACTTGGCTCTTTTCAACAAGGAGTTTGAAGGCAATCCCAACAGATTTGTGATGGAGAGAGCCATCTGCATCCATATATGGAGACTAAATGTGGATCAAAACAGTATTTTCACCTTTTGTTGTTTGCTTGTTTTTTTTCCTTTCATATTTTCCCCTTTTGATCTGATTTTTTTTTTGTGCAACATGATAAATAAGGAAATACGTTTAGAAGAATTGCACATATTTAACCAATATTAAATTGCTTGCTGTCTAGGGGAGGGGAAAGAGAGAAAAAATTGGGAACACAAGATTTTGCAAAGGTGGATGTTAAAAACTATCATTGCATGTATTTGGAAAAAATAAAAAGCTATTAAAAATAAAAATATATATTTATATTTGTATTCACAGCACCTGGCATAGCATCTTGAACATAGTATGAGCTAATACGTGTTTTTGGACTGACTGGAAGAATGTCATTATGAAAGCCAGTAGGGATGCTGGGCTTGCAGCTGCCAACTATTGTTTACCATAATCCCTCTAAACTTAATTTTTTTTTTTCAGATTGAGATGGTTATTTGTAATCCACAGCCTGAAAAGTGTGTCCCATACTTATTACGATTTTAATTACACAAAACAAAAATGCACAAATAATTATAGCTTATGCCTGGAAAAGGAGGTAACTAAGTCTTACAGCAAGAAAGCGGCACAGCAGATGGCAGCCCACGTCTATGTGGGTGTCTCTATGATGGCAGGAAGCTGAGGAGTAGGCTCTAGCACCCTGGGTGACCCTTTGTGGTATATTTACCAGAGAATATAGACAAATAATAGAATGAAAAGACATGGAAAGGCTTTGATCTGCACTGTGGGAGATCTCATATTAATGAGAGCACAGATTCATGGAAATATGAAGTATTAAAATGTACAGAAAACAGGCATGAAATTTGCTGTTTGTTGTTCAGCCTCCAGTTTTCTTTAAAAGATACTGATTTGCCATTTCCTTCTTCAGTTCATTTTACAGACGAGAAAACTGAGACAGAGTTAAGTGACTCATTTAGGGTCACAGAGCTTATGAGGCTGATTTGAAATCAGAAAAATAGTTTTTCATTACTCCAAGCCCTACAACTCTATTTACTGCACTCCAGGCACATCAAGCATGAAATTAGGGATCCTTTAAAAAAAAAAAAAAAAAAAAAAAAAAAGGCAGATTCTAGTATCTCATATCTAAAATGCAGTTAGGAATGTTTTAGGAGAGAATGAAATTTGAATTTTTCCTCATTTCTAAGGGGAAAGTACATATTTTTAAACAAGTGAAATGTGAGAATTTGTTGTGCTAGACTATATTTTTAATTTTTTTCTAGACTATGAGAATTTTATTTAATTTTTTTCCACTGGAGGAAGAGATTAAAATACATATAAAAAAGTAAGAATTCTAAAGAAAGTCTTTATGTCTAAATTTCCTGAAAGCCCAGTGATAATAGTACCTACCATACAGGGCTGGTTAGGATGATCAAAATAGCTAATGTATGTAATGTGTTTTGCAAACTTGAAACTTTTACACACTATATAATTATCAACTTGGCAGAAGAGACAGAGCACTAGTCTGGAGTCTGCTGACCCAGACCAAAGCCCATCCTCAGCCACCACAGCCTCTCATTAACTTAAGTTTCCCAAGCTATACAATCAGGATACTATTCTGCTACCTACCTCAGAGATAGTAAATTAGTTCAAAGAAAACGCCGACAAATCTCAAATGTGAGTTTATTTCATTTTCTCGTTAAGGGCTCCAAGAGCAACTGTCCACAGTGAAAACACATTGATGAAGATAGAATGGGAGGGGGCTCTCTATATTTAAGGCTCAAATCTTCCTCATCCCTACAAATCTGGACAGGGACAAACACTTATTCAGTACCTACTCTGTGTCAGGTACTGTCCAAAGTGCTTTACAAATACCTCATTTAATCCTTTTGAACATGAATGTCCTGACTCTACAAAAGCAGGTCAATTTTTAAGGGACAGAAATAGATATGTAGACCTCTTATTATTCCAATTTTATAGTTGAAGAAACTGAGGCAGGAGTTAAGTGACTTGACCAGGATCACATAGCTAGAAAAATTAGATCTAAATTCAGGTTTTCCTGACCCCAGGACTAGCACTCTATCCATTACGATATTTAGCTGCCTGTGAAAAGGAGGTTCCGATGAATTTTGCTCTCTTATATGTCCTGAGGTTGGTGACTACACAAAGTGTACACTCCTTAGCACCAAAGGATAGGTAACAGGCTATTAGAACTTGATGGTGTTTCCAGAATAAGATGAACCTTTTCTAGAGCTTCTTCAGTTTATAATGCACAACCAATAGCCCTCGACCTGCAGGATAATTTGGAGCCAAAGTGGAGCAAAGGACCAGGGTTAATAAACACACCTGGGGAATTTTCTTCTGATACACCCACTGGAGAATTCCCATATGCCCAAACATTCTCTAATAAGATCTGGTCCCATATTATAACCTAAAGCACTAGCTTTATGCAATCAACCCATGGGACACAATTATTTCCAAAAGCCAAGTTTCAAAAGAAATGTACCATTCCATTTCAGAAAGTTGCATTAAAAAATCCCTTTGCATTAAAAAAAAAAAAAAAAACAAAGTAAATCCCAGCTGTGCAGTTATTTTCATCTCTTAATTGCCACTTTTGACTACTCTTTCCTTATTTTGTTTACTCAACATATTGTTCCATAGACTTTAGTTACAGGTTCAGTTGATTTTTTGTGTGTTTAAAAGAAAAAGCAGCAGCTTTCTCCTGGAACAATGCATCAGTTCTAATAAGAATATAGTCATTATTGGGAAATAAAGATGACCCAAATTTTCTTCAAATTCCAACAATTTCAAGATCAAATTATGAATAACTTTTGCATGTTACCCTGTCCCTTGCTTTCACATCACCGTATTCTGAAGTGTTCACACAGAACATTACCCGACATAGTTTTCTACAGAGAGAGTTTCCATTTATTTATTTATTTGTTGTTTTCGGTTTTTTGTTTGTTTGCTTTTTGTTTTTTGCAAACTCCATTTTAGAGGCAAGGGGTTAAACTGATTGAATTTTCACATGATTGAAATTATTGCTTAAAGTGCTTGGGTTGGTTACATTTTTAAAAAATGAAAGTACAGAGTATTTAAAATGAAAACTATAGGTATTAGCAACACAAATGGAAACTACATGGATACAGCAAATACTTCAGTTATGCAGAAACAGGAGGCAGAAATAAATTAATATAACACTGGAAAAACAATTTACTTATGTAAATTGAGCAAGAAAAAAAATTACCTATTTTTTCCTGACTCACACCATTTACAAGGGCAAATTATTTGGAATGGTGCCTAGGAACATCTTGGCTACATAATAGCAAACAAGGGCAAAACATTTAGTGCATGATATTTAATTTCACACAAATATACAAAATTGAACAAAAAGTCACGATTGAAGATAAAATCCATTGGTGGTAAAATGTAAGAATCCATGTATCTAAAATAAGCCTTAAACCTCAGTTAGAACTTGGTTCGCCATTATGCAGCTCCATAAAATTAAAGGTATAGGAAATCTTTCTATCGCTTTTCCCGTCTTATACTTCAGCTGCCTCAGTCTAACAAAGCCCAAAAGATGCCCGTCCCATTTTCAGATCCCCCTTTAGCTGGTGGTGTTTCTCCCCTCTCCTTCATTTTCAGTTGCACTGAATAGCATCTCAAAATGAGCAATGTCTTGAGCAGAGCAAGACAAGGAGCTAGCAATCTCCCTTTCAAAGTGCATCCTTAAGTGGATCTTCCCAGAGAATCTTGTCCTGAACTCTGCTACAGTCTCATTTTTAACTAGGAACCCATAAAATTGAAAGATTTCTTTTCTCCTTCAGCACAATATAGCAGCTTGTTTTAAAATACATAATCAATAAGAATGATGCTGTAAAGCAATTTTTGCAGGGGCCCAGCAAGCCAAACACAGACACTGATAAAAGCCACAAACTTGTGCTGAGTCTCTGAAATCTGAATTCGTTAGGTGGTTTTTAAGATGGGTTTACTTATTTTATACCATTCTTGGGCTCTCTCATAATAGGAAGAATTTTTAAAAAATCCACTTGGGTGACATCATCTTTAAATACAGTGAAAAGATTTTTTAAAAAGGTTATAGTTGATCTCTATTATGAATGGAGAAGAAATGGAGGGATGAGTGGGAAGGGAAGAATGAGCAAACAGATCTAAAATAAAGTAAATGCTGATTAAATTTTGATAGTGGGCAAGTTCATTTTTGACTAGTTACCAATTGTTTACTTGCACTAGTCCACATGTCTCTCTAATACCTTCCAAAATACCTTCTTACAAATACCAGAAATCTGTTCATAAACTCTACATTTTCCTTTTTCTTTTGCATGAAAAAAATAAACTCTCATAGTAAAAATCATTGGGAAAAGCTGTTTGTAACCTCATAAAGGTCAGACTGTCACCCTGGTTTAACATTTCAATATTGCTTCACTTATCACAACTTAATTCCTTTAATAATTTATAAACCTCTTCCTAGCAAAATGGACATTTATTTCCAAAAATCTATTTTAAAACAATTTTAACAACTTCTCTCCCCAAAGTTATCATTCAGTCTCCCAACTCTGATTGTGTAAGGTTCGCCATACATTTCTTGAGCTTAGCAATCTATAGCCAAGGATCTGGGGTACAATAAACATAGACATTCTCTCCATCTTCAGTCTGGAAAGTGCACTCACTCACAACCAGAGCCCAAGATTCACCTGCTAAGCAAGTGATTGCTGCATAACATTAATGGGGAAAAAATCGAGGCATGAATATTCAAAAATAGGAATTTGCCTCTTAAACAAGGTAAGGCGTTTTACTCTCACCATGAAAGTGGAAAGGGGGAAGGGAATCACCCTGTTTTGGTCTTTAGATGGAAAGTTGAACATTTCCCCTTTAGCATAACAAAATGAAGCAGGTGGGACTAATAAGTCACGTTCTGAGTAACAAACAGTTCCAGGTATTTCAAAGATAAAAAATCCAGTTTCTCTCTGGTTAAAGTGCTATACTCCTTATGATACAAAATGGTGGTTCACCTTTCCAATTCCATTTCAAACCACATCATACCATAGGCTTATAAATTCATGGATCATAAGGTACAAAATAATATCACATTCACAGTAGATTATAACATAGAGAAATTAACTGACTTCCTCAACAGAAGCAGAAATCCAAAATGAGAATTTCAAACAAATTTCGCTAAGAGGGGTGGGGGAGGAGAGGAAGGGAAGGGATGGAGAGAAAAGGAAAAGACAAAACTAGCTAAGGACAGAAAGGCAGTTGACCCTTTTAATGAAAAGTACTGAACTGTCTAATAAATATACATTTAAAAACAACAAAAATAAGTAAAAGTAAATATGTATGAGATGAGGTTCTTTCTTGGAAATCTGTCTTGTCTAACAGCCTATGGGCTGATTGAACCCAAGAAAATGTCCATCACTTAGTCCACTTTTCCTCCTCCTACTTGCCCTACTTCCATTTCCTTGGACTTTGCCTCCTTCCTACTTGGATATTTCCAGTATTCCCCCTAGGGAATAGTTCTTTATTAGTCCTGACACTTGCCAGGTCCTCAGTAAACTACCTGAAAAATAAAAATTACTAACAGTCACATAATGTGGCTGGATAGCTGTAAAAATGTGATTTCCTATTTAGTCCCATGATATAAGGGCAGTACGGGTAATAAATGATTTGGGGGGACTGGATTCAGGTGTCTTTTTTTAAATCCCTACCACTGTAGGAAGTATTCAAGAATCAGCTAAAGTTACCCTGAAAAGATTAATGGGGCTATTTACTACCCACAGGGCCTGATAAGAAAAAATATTGTTGGTACTGAAATTTCATTAAGTATATTTTTAAGATAAGGATCGCTGTCCAGAAAATTCTCTCCTGTTTCTTCCTCGTTCTTTCACCTACCCTTAATGCCATACCTCGTTAGACCCTTGAACTTTGTTGGCTGGTTCCAATGCCCAAAGAGCTAACACTAATGTCACCCTAATAAGCTCTCTACCCCACTCCCCCCTCCTTTGAGGCTATTTTTAATATTGAGGTTACTCATTTCTAAAAGTTTTTCAACTTAAAGTTAGGATTTCAGCCCCAGAGGGCATGAAATCCGTCCAGTTCTTTAAGCCTACTCTATAGAAAACTTGGCTTAGAAGCTAAAAATGGAGAGCAGGAGAGCCTCTGACTTACACCATTAAGAGGAATGCATCATAAGTTGGCCCCTGAAGCCATTTACAAAGTTCAGTAAAAAGCCCCAAAAGAGAACACGGCCATTTGTAGAAAACATTACTCTAGTTCACTGGGAGGCAGCCGATGGCATAGTATGTACTCAATCCTAAAAATCTGTAAATGTTATTCATGTAAATCTGACTACAATTGGATAACATTGAATTCTACCTCGGACTGAAAGAAAACCAAAAGTGCTGCATATCAAAATGGCGGGAGGATGGGGTGGGGAAGGGGGCAACAGCCCAACACCGTTAGACCATTTAGGCTCAGGTGTCAATGGCGGACCATTAAGAAGGAAGGTGATTGATCTGCGGAGAAGCCAGGTCAGAGTGGGCACTATTCCATTCTCCCACTGAAAGCAGTCCTGCAGTTCTTCACATCATTCTCTTGATTGATAGAATAAAATATATCCTGACTCCGAATTTTTTGATATATCTGACGTCAGACCATAGAATTCTTCGATAGCTTGAGCATCTATTTTCTTTGGGAAGGAATAAAGGGGAAATAAAAGAGAAGAGAAAGAGAAAAAATTAAAATAAACACAAATGTTCAAAAAGCTAATTGGAAGAAAATAATACAAATACATTACAAACAAATGATATATCATAAGGTCAAAGCATATAAAGAAGCAATTCAAAGAGCCAGAACAGTCCAGGACTTTTAAGTTCTTCAAATAGTTAAAAGAAGGGGGTGGGAGGAGTGAAAAAGCCAGAGGGGGTATGAAATAGAGTCTAATTTTAACTGTTTCTATTTATCAGGGATCCATTTAGTGTTCTGAAGAATAATCTCATAAAATAGTCCCCTAGTCACCTTAAATTTAATGTGTGCCTCAAGCTTGGAATTTATACTTATAAATCCCCCTTACAACAAAACCATTACACATAAAATATCCCTATAACAACAACAAAAGATCCTATGCTTCCAGCTGATGGTCCATTTACTTAAGAAATAATTAATACAATAAAATTCTAGCACAAGAAAAATAGTTTGGACAGACCTTTGAAGTATAACCAGAATGCATTTTGTCCTACTTAAGAAATCAATTAGACTGCTTGTGTCCTTGGCCAATTAGTACAGTGACTGTATAATACTAATGAGGTCAAGGTTATAAATTGAATTGAACCTCGGGTCAGTTAGTTTTATTTGGTTTCTTTGCTACAGACAGTAATCCTAACTCTTTTTAGCCATTCTGAAAATTTGTCCCCCTTGGACTAAAGCAGATGCTGGGTGAGGGGATATTAATGTATTGGTAGAAATCCATCACTACTATTGGAAAAAGAGTCAATGGAGAAAGGGAGAAAAAACTGAACACAAAGTTTTGCAAATGTCGAAAACTATCTTTGCATATATTTGGAAAAATAAAATACTATTTAAAAAAAAAAAAGAAAAAAAATTCCAATGCTGCCAGGGGCCATTAGTATCATCTCATTAAGAGACTGTTCATTCATTAAATTATTCTACAGAAGTTTTCTGGTTCAAATCTGGTCAAAGACACTTAACATTCCCTAGCTGTGTGACCCTGGGCAAGTCACTTAACCTCAATTGCCTCAGGAAAAAAAAAAGAATAGAAGTTTTCTGTTATGACTATGGGACAGTGGTGATAAAAACTAGAAAATGTTGTGAACGTTTCCTAATAACGTGCTATAAAGAGAATTTTTAGGAATCAAATTTGATTACTGCCTCCTCAAACTTCCATTTATTCAATATTTTCATTAATGTATTATCTTCTAAGACGTTTCAAGTATTTAAGTCCTACCTCCCAAATTGATCAGGGGAATAAATAAGTCCCATCCTTTTTTTCTGTCCCTTGTGGTGTCCAGCAGCAAACTTAGCTGTTACTCAATAAATGCTCACTGAATTGAATTAATGTAAACCATTCATTGCAGTCATCAGGAATATTGGATTTCAAAGGCTATCTGAATCTCCAACTTTCATCCTGAATTGCAAATATAAAATTTTGGGAGGCTCAATTTGAAAGTCAAATGTACTTAACTCTCAGATTCCTGGCAGAGATTCCACACAAAGCTTTCAGGTAATTGCCACAGAAATTTGTCAAAATGCATTCTGTTACTGCTTTGTGAACAGGGGTGTGCAGCAGACTAGTCAAAAACATCTACTGGGACCTATTTCCTATCTTCCTCTACTTCCAAGCAGAATTCATCAGAACAGGGGTCATATAGGTCATGCAGTTTTATAGCTCCTATGTGCATAATTGGTAGTATTAAACAATTATTATAGACATCCTAATAATAATTCACTGGGATATCAAATGCCAAGTTAGATGAGAAAATAGAATCTGGCACATTTGAGTCACATTTAAGCATAAATTTTAAAAAATCTGCTTGACTTAGTATTTTAATATAATTAACATGTAGTAGACTTCCTGCCATCTAGGGGAGGGGAGGGGACTAAGGGGAAAATTTGTAAAGGAAAGCTTTGTAAGAATCAATGTTGAAGAACTACCCATACATATGTTATGCAAATAAAAAGCTTTAAAAAGAATAAAAAAGAATAGTTAAAAAAAAAAATCTGCTTGACTTTAAAAACCCTGCCCTCTACATATTTGCTTCTCACTACATCCTAATTTCCAATCTTCAAAGCATTCAACTTGCTATTTGGTCAATTAAGTTGCATAACATAACAGCTTACAGGAACTGTTTAGTAATAATCTAACTCTTTCCTCAGAATCTTAAAACTCCCTCATGTTCTATCCTAGAGATTCTTAAGCTTTTTTTTGTCTCATGTAACCCTTTGGCAGTCTGGAGTCTATAAACCCTTCCATAGAATATTTTAGATTCACAAAATGAAATATGTAGGATTAGAAAGAAAATCAATTATATTGGAGTAAGAATATAATCCTTTCCTCATTCAAGTTCATGAACTCCCTGATACCCTCAGGAGTCTACAGTTCCCAACCTAAGAATTCCTGTCTTAGATCCCAGCTTCTTTTTCTTTTAATTTAAATTTAAATTTTTTTTGTTCTTTTTCTTTTTTAATAGCATTTTATTTTTCCAAATATATGAAAAGACAGTTTTCAACATTTGCAAAACCTCGTGTTCCAAATTTTTTTCCCTTTCTCCAAGACAGTAAGCAATTCGATATAGCAAACGTACAATTCTTCTAAATGTATTTACATATTCATTATGTAGAGTCCAGCTTCTTAAACTGTGCACCCAGATGAGATCTCATAACTGAATTGGGATCCCAGAATTATGATTTATTATTAATAAATTTTTTATTTGTATACCTCTTTTATGTGCCTATACACCTGGAGTCATGACGGAGAGAGAGGAAAGAGGGAGGAAAAAAAATAAAAGAGAGAGAGGGAAAGAGAGAAAAAGAGACAAATATATAGAGAAAACCTCTTCACACTGACCTCTACAATGTCATCATCAAATAAAAGCCAGAAGCCATGACTCTTCACAATGGTAATATAATGCCCACGATTAGGTCCACTGAAAAAAAAAATTACCAAGAATTAGCTGTGATTGCAAGAACATTTCCCCACTTTGCACTTCTATTTTTCTATGATTATTATCAGTTTTACTGGATTTGTGAAAGTGAAAAGCTTTGATTTAATTTTAGATATGTTGTCTACATTGGAAAGATCCATTGCCCCCAGGGTTTATTTAAAATGATGTGAGTTCTTCTAGGTACATCCTAGAAGAGCGCAATAGAATTTAGGGGCTATCCTTCAAAAGACCATTGATTTAATAACATTTCTCTAAAGAATTAGCAAGCTGGCCGACCCTTGGAGTCACCTATATTGAAATCATTGGCCAAAGACAATTCCTTAGGAAATTATGAAGTTTCAAGAGAACTTAGATTTAATGAAAAATGGAATAACTGGCCAAGAACTTTACGGTGTGAATCTTAAGATCAAGCTATCATTACTACTTCTGAAAATACTACCTTGAATACTACAGTGACAAAACTCCAAATTTGGTGTTTTCAAAATTATAGAATACCAGGGTTGATAGAAACTTCAAAAAACAACTAGTAAGACTGATGAAAATATATCTCAAAAACACAAGTGAATCTCCATCTCCTCCACTTTGTGTTTGTTTGCTGTATTCTTCCAGTTTTGTCTATAAATGCTCTGTATTATCTGGCTTAACTGGATCTCTTCTAAACTTTCCAATGGGTGCATCATCTACTTTTTCAATTCTCATGGTCTTCTGTTGGTCTTCTCTGTGATGGTCTGAGCACTCTATAAAAGAGAGCCTTAAGTTTTTGGTATTATGGACCCCTCTACTAGGAGGGGAAACCCAATACCACTGTGGCCTTTTGCCTACATTCATACTTAAGGAAAAATGCTAGCTGGAGATTAATGAAAATAAAGATATAAATTTTTTTCTCCATTCAAGTTCATGGATTCCCTAAAATTATGTTCATGGACTCCAGGTGAATAACTTCTGTGCTACACCATTAGTGTCCTTGGGTGTCATGTCTCTCTGCTTGGCAAGCACATATGTCTGACAGTCAAAGATGTATGTGAGTTCTTTTAGGCTATTAGTTGTGATGACAATTTTCCTTTATTTCAAGTTCTTTCTCCATCTTTCCATTAGTCACTAATTTTTTTTAATGTCTTCTGTTTTCATTTATAGTGAGAATACAAAAATAGGTATGGTTTGTATCTTTCAGTACCACATCAACACACTCTTTACTGGATAAGTCACATATGAAGAGGACCACAATCAAGTTAAATGTGCATTAATTCATTGTATTGTTTGTAAATGCCCTAAAAACTGGCATTCTTGTACTCCCCTGGTGAATCCTTCAGAAACAATCATGTTATAAGGAATATTTTTTTAATTGTGTTTTTTTTAATGAGCTAAATCAAGCCTGTGCAAATAAGAAAATTAATAACGTGGATTAGTATTTTCAATTTTTCTAGATTTTTGTTACCTTGAAGAATTAAGACGTCTTTGCCCTTTACTTGATGGAAACAAGCCCTTTACAATCTGAGGGACTCCTATAAAAACAGGTACTAACTTTTCCTAAGTAGGTCAGTGGTTTTCTTCAAATTGTACTCAGAATTTCCCTAGACTATGTATTTTTAATAGCCCTTCAAAACATGAATGATGACCACTGAAGACGCAATGATTCTACCCTTTACCTGCCACAGTGGACTACTACAGCCACCAAGTCATACATGCGGTCCAGATTCACTGCGTCACTGGATGTATTGAACAGACGTAGCTCCAGAGGGAAGACCACACGGTAGGAGAGCTTGGTATATCTGTGGAGTTGTTCCATATATTTGAACCTCTTAAGATGTAAAGCTAGGATCATCGGAAGCTTTTTTACTCTCATCCTAGAAAGTCATAAATAAGTTGTCAGTCAAGTCTCATCCTTTTTTCTGGGGGAAAAAAAGCACAATCTGTTTTCTGTATTGGCTCATGCAGGTACTAAAACAAAAACATTTATAAACTATTAGATACCATCTTATACAGGAACTTCAACTATCCAAAGCACGGCTGAAAAGATCTCCAAGCAGCCCAAATGGTCAGTACCAATCAGTCCATCAAATACAATCCATATACTTAATAAATAGGACTGAAGTCTAACAAACTCGGTTATCTGCTTTCCCTTCCCACTACAGATGAGAATCATCCAATTGATGGGGAGAGTCATGTGTGATACTCCAGAAAAGAAATGGCTACCAAGATCAAAATTAGGGGTCTTAGAGGTTATCTAGCTTAACCTCCTCTTGGAATTGAGGAAACAGACACAGAGAGGTAAGGGGATGTGACTTGCCCCAGTTCACAGATATCAAGTAGCACAACCCAGATTCTCTGATTTCAAATATATATAAAGTTCTTTTCCATTGCACTACAATGCTTTCCTCCTTGAGACAGGGGAAGAAAGAGAATGAAGAAGATCCCAACTATCTCACATAAGTCGTAGCTCTCCTTAGAATAAAAGCTATTGTTAGCATCTCTTTAATGAAGTCTTAGTATAAGACATTTTGCTGGCAATGTCCATGATGAAAACTGAAACTAGCCCAATAGGTAGCATGCACCTTGTTTCCAACCCAGAGTTAAGAGAAGGTTCACAGATATGTCTCTGCCATGTGCTAGTCTCGCATCATGGTGTGGAACAGAAGGGAAGGCAGGTCTGATCATCTTGCCTCATTGGGTTTCAACTTAAGTTTTCCATTTAATTCATTTACTCTCAACCAAGCTTCCTCAATTCAATGGTAAGATGTGAGATCCAATAGGGAAGAGACAGAAAAATTACAAAAAACAGAAATAAGAACTTAAAGGTATAGTGTAGAGCCACTGAATCTACATGGATAAGTAGGCCTACTTATTACCCAAAGCTCCTGAGGGCATTATGTTATTATAGTAGAATGCAAGGATTCAAAATAATAGAGATGGGAGAACCCTATGCATGCCATTCCCAAGTCTTCCATTTCACTGAAATCGAAATGCATCAATCCTGATTCCCAGTCAAGTACTCAAGTGATACAATAATGGATACACATAATAACACCCTGAAATTATCAAGGTGAGATCAAATTATGTTCAGTAAATGTTTTTTAAGCCTGGGGGACACTATACCTCACTGGGTCTCCTTTGGTGGACCATCATCCAACCATCTCCTTTCTATTAAATGATCTCCTTTGGTGGACCATCATTCATCCATCTCCTATCCATTAAATGATCTCCTTTGGTGGACCATCATC
>JAJPUD010000173.1:472219-527129 GCA_023553655.1 Myrmecobius fasciatus
CATCCATCTCCTATCCATTAAATGATCTCCTTTGGTGGACCATCATCCATCCATCTCCTATCCATTAAATGATCTCCTTTGGTGGACCATCATCCATCCATCTCCTATCCATTAAATGATCTCCTTTGGTGGATCATCATCCATCTATCTCCCATTTATTAAATGACAGTATGTCCCAAAGCTTCCCTTTTTTCTTTATGCTGTCTTGGTAACTATAATCTCCTATGAGTTTAACTAATTGGTACCTAAGATTTGCAATGTAAATGATGATCCAGAGAAGGAGACTGAGTCAAATTGGTTACATAGGTGGGAAGAATAATGGATCCAGTAGTGAACGGTCAACAGTGTAAAACAGGAATGAGGAATGAGAAAAAACAAAAAACAAACAAAAAAAAAAAACACTGAATTTGAAAATTAAGAGGTTATTAAAAATTATTAAAAAGAAAAACATTAGTTAAGTAGTAGGATTCAAAGCTAGTTTACAAGGGTATGAAAGATAAAGAAGAGAGAAGAATGAAGATAAAATACAAATTGGATCTACTTATTACTGCAGAAAATCAAAACATTTCTCTCATTTCTTGCTTATCAACCTATCATGCTTATTTAAATACTTTTTTTTTTCTTGAGGCAATTGGAGTTAGGTGACTTGTCTAGGGTCACATAGCTAGGAAGTATTAAGTCTCAGAAATCAGATTTGAACTCAGGAACTTCTGACTCCAGGGCTGGTGCTCTATCCACTGCTCCACCTAGCTGCCCCTAAATACATTTTTAAAAATAGAACAAAAAATAGTCAGAAATATAGACTTCTTTTGCCTTACATTCTATGGAATAGAACCTTTGGAAGATTCTACAAAGCTGGAAAGGTTTCAAGCCCATGTTCAATAATTAATATTCAAGGTCTAGTCTAGGCAAGTCTGCAGAGATTCATCAGCAGATTGGCAGCAGGGTCATGAATGATCAGCTAACAATTCTCAAGTCCCATTTGCTAAGTTACAGAGGCCTTGCATTCTGCATTATTGGAAGAAATTCTCATGCTCATAAAATGCCAGATCCCTGAAGCATTTAAGTATAAGGAGATGGTGTGGGAACAGTTCTTGAGTACTAATGATTCAGAGAACAAAGGAGTTATCTTCCTTCAACTGGAAGAAATGGTTTGACAGAAGGTTATGTTAGAAAGATACAAGGATTTTAGCTGACTACAGGTTAATAAAGTATAGTATACAAAATGGTAGCAGCTTCTCAGACTATAATAAGGCTCATCTTTTGATATCAGACACAGAGTGTACTGAGTAGCCTTATATCCACAACCTGTCAAATTTATTAGAATCTGCCAGACTCTGACTACTCTTAAATCACAATAAGGATTTCAGAGCAAGACTTTAATGATCTTAGTCAGCATTTACAGATAGCTTCCAGAATAATCGAGATGATGATTTAATTTCTTAAAGTACTTCTAGATATCATTTTTGCAAAATATATTCAGAGAAAAACAATTTTCAAAAAAGACAACTTAAAACTATTCTATGACCATGAAATATAAGGACTAACTGAAAAAAACAGGGGTAGTCAAGCTGGAGAAAAGATTTGGTTAGGGCGTGAGGGTGGAATGTGACAGCTATCCTCCAATGTTCCAAGACCTCTCATGGGAGAAAAAGAATTAAACATTCCAGACTGTCCAAGAGGGGAAAATTGGACCAAAGGTTAGTTAATTTTGCACATTTTGCCTTAACATGAGAAAGAATTGTCTAATGTTATAGCTTATTAAAAAATGAGATGGGATGTTTTGTGAGCTAGAAAACTTCCTATTATAGGAAAGGGTCAAGTAGAAGTTTGACAACTCCATTTGTTTATAAAGGAGTTTCGGCACCAGGAAGGGTTTGCCTATGACAGAAATGATTATTTGTTCCACTTGGGTTTGGATGGGGATAAATTCTTTGAATAGATTGTTCAAGGCTGAGAATAATTTAAGAAATGACACAATCAAAGGTCAGATCCCGCCCCTCATTGTAATATTCATTTTCTCATTAATTGTTAACCAATCAGAGTTGATTGCTACTTTGGGGAATACCAACTCTTCTAAGGGCATAACAAGTGTAAGTCACCACCATGATTGTCTTTGGTCTAAGAGAGAGACAACCAAATTACTATCTTTTTATTAAAATGCTTTCAATATTAATAAAATGAGTACATTACCCAGAGATTATATTTTTTCAAACTTTTAAAATGTTATACCTAGTTGCCCTCTCAGATAATTTCCAAATCTGCCTATCTGAAATTCTACAATCCCCATAACCTATCACCTCTATGTCTAAGGCTGCAGATTCCCTGTCTCCTTCCTACTCATCCCCATATTCCCACCCCCAATCAGGTAAGTATCCACATCCCCTGTTTTTAAAGAATAAGACAAATTTGGAAGGTGTATTTGAAGTTTCCACCCACCTTTTCTGGGCCTCCTGTTTACTGCAGCAAGTTTCACAGTAGTATTTCTGTTCACTACACAGTGTCTCAGTGTTACTGAAGTCTCTGTAGAGAAATACAATCTCATTTTTAAAAAGGACCAGGATATATTTTGTTCACTCGATCAAAGATACTTCTTATGTCACATTGCAAAATCCATACAAGATGATTTGTAATCTGAATATAGAAAAAAAAAAAAGCAGAAGACTTCTGAAAAACATAAAAAAAATGAAAATTGAATTTTTTTCATCTGAAGCCCGGAGATAATGTTCATAGCATTGTTACTTTCATTGTCTGGGCTATTATTTCACTAGACAAGAAAATTTCAAATAAGGAGTCACTGAATGGATCCCAGAGCTACACAACCTTAAATCCCCCAATGGTTCAGAAAACTCCTGTGTTCAACAAAATGGACTTTTAATGGAAGATCAAACAGATATAGAGATAATATTACTGTGTAACTTGAAAATTCTTCAGGCTTCTCTTTTCAAAGCTCCTTAAAACAGTCTTTAAATCCTTACTTGAGGGAGTCACTGGGAACACTATTTTTAGGCTTTTGACAACAGTATTTAGCACCTTCAAGAAGATACAGACAAACGGGTAGTTTTGTTATTTTCATGTTAAATTCAATATATTCTCTTTTTAAAAAACCACATATAAGTCTGAAGACCCCTTCTTTATTTTCTTTTTTTGTATACTGAAATGTTTGTTAAGATCATAATAAAAATAAAAAATCATTTTAGAGATTTTTCCATTTGCATATATCGATGCAGAAGTGAAATAAAACATCCCATGTCATCCCTGTCATAGATAATATTTATGAAGTGTTACTACAGGATAGAGACTCTGCTAAACATTGCAATCATTATCTCATTTGATTCTAAAGGGAGACGCTATTATCATCCCCATTTTACAGATGAGGAAAAAAGGCAAAAGGTAGATTTTCCAGCTTAGTAAGTGTCTGAGGCCACATTTAACTCGTCTTCCTGATTCCAGACTCAGCACTCTATCCACTGAGCAAACTAGTTGCCATGACTACAACAAAATGATAGAAGAACAAAGCTGAATCCTGTCAAATCGTAATGATCATTTGATCCCAGAGAAGAGACAAGAAAATGCATTTCCCTTCCCCAGCCCAGTTTCCCTATAGCACCAGGGGACCACAGCTGCAGAATACTGCATACACCTTCAGGTTCCATTGATGGACTGGGTACTTCTGCTGTCTTTTTCCAACAGCTCCCACCATCCCTTCCCTTTGTATTCCTTGTTTCAAGGGAGGGGAGTGGGGAAAAGATATATTTAGAAATACCACGTGGATCCTCACTCCAGATCTCAGGTCATACATATTAATACCATTAATTAACAATTCTGCTTTATTCTGGGTTAAACAGACTTTGGTGACCTAACTAACCTAATCCTTATGTAATGCAATGTTGCTTGGACTCTTTAATTAAGATGCCTTCTGTCTACTGAACACAGCACACAAAACATATAATACAAATAATGAACCTATTATAAAAGGCAACTAGCTATCAGGAGGTTTGTGAGTTATGTTATTTTGTAGTTAACAAAATGACTGACTCAGCCAGGAAGTCCTAAGTTACCACTTCTGACACTTCCCACCTCTATGACCATTTCATTTGATCTCTGAGTCTGTTTCCCCATCTGTAAAAGGAGGCTAGTAATACCTTAGGGGATTGTTCTGAAGCACAAATGAAATAACAGATGAAAATACTTTGCAAATTTTCTTCACAAATTTCAGTTATTTTTGAAAAGTTGTATAACTAATTATTATTTGAAGGGCACAATTTATACAATAACAGCAGTTTTGTAAAACTGAACAACTCTGAAAGACTTAAGGGCTCTCATCCATGCTTCCAAAGTGCTAATTATGAAGAGAGATGGGAGGCAGAGAAAATAAATGCATGTTAATTGAACAAAAAGTTAACCAAAAAATGCCAGAAGGAAACACAAACAAGCAAGACAGCTTTGAAAATGACATGTATAATTCATTATATCTTTAAAAGAAAAAGCAAGCTATCAGTAAGAAAAATGATTCTGAAAAACATATCCTTTTTCTGTTTTGTGTCCCCAAGTGGGCTTTGTTATTTTGTGTTTATTGAGTCTATAAGCATCACTTCTGGAACTATGAAACATATTTTGTTTTGTTTCATCTGTGCCTTCCCACTCCTGCCAATCCAAGGTTCACTCACCCTGCTGGTGAGAAGAAGAATGGATATGGGAGTTTTTGTTTTGAATGAATGAAGCCATGTCAAGTAGTGTAAGGGTCCTGATTCCCCAGTCAGTATTAGTACAATAGTTGTAAGAATGACAGATGAAGAATAAAAAGCTCCTTCCTCTTTAATGAAGAATGGTCTGTGAAAGCACAGCTGAAATTAGCTCTCTGAAATACTTTGCAGAACACAGGAGTTCTGACCCCTTCCTTGTACTTTTTTTTTTTTAAATAAAAAAGATTCTCAGTTCAGAAAAGATGTGGATATGAGAATATGGAAGACCCTTCAAGTCCCTTATATAAAGAGATCTCAACAAACACAAGTAGAAATAAAATGCAAAAGAGAAATGGAGAGATGGTCTCCCCTGTCTAGTTTAAAGCTAATTTCTTCAAGTAGGGCAGGGACTGTCAAGGAGGTTCCCAGGAATTTGCAGTTCTCCAGTAGTTCAGTGGTGATATTATATGGAGGATGAACTGGGAATTTCCAGTGCACTTCCTGACTCCTCCTCTTGAATGATCTTAGGAACACAGATAAGAGACTGAACATTAAGGGACCTTGAGTTATCTAAGTCTAATTGCTTTATTCCACAGCTGAGAAAACTAAGACTCTAGAAGATGAATTACTTGGCCCAAAGTCACATAGGAAGTAAGAAGCAGGAGATGAACCCCTCCTCTGCTTAGAAAATCTTTCTAATGTGACCACACTTTCTATTGACCACAAGACCTTCCATGGATTATACTGCCTTTGCATCTTTCCCTGGAGCCCTTACGACTGGTTCTAAAACTGCTGAAACCGTATAACCCTGGAGACTTTGGCAGGAGCAGGTAGGTTTGACTCTTAATGAGTAAAGAAAGAGAATCAAATTTGGGGGGAAAGCAAAGATTTCAGTAAATTCGTTGGCCCGAACCAACCCCAGAGAGATGGGAAGCTGAGCTATTTTTAAAGGCATTCAGAAAAGATTCCACAGTAACCCACTTGAATGTTCAGCAGGTTTTTAACAATTCCAGATGTTTCAACCTTTCTTCTCGAGCACAGCTGACCAACAGGGGGCACAGATACAGTTTGTAAAAACAAAGTGGAAGAATGTAAAAGAGTCCCATTTCTCCAAGTACAGTCTCCTTGCTAGGAGTCATAACAATTTTGAGTTCTTTGACCCAAAACATTAAATTGTGACCCAGCGATACTTTTACTACTTCAGTACTCTAAGGAAATCAAGGGGGAAGGAAAGGGATCATTCCTAAATACAAGAATATTTACAGCAGCTTATTTCATTGTTGCTATAGCAAAGAATTGGAAGAAACTAAAGAAAGGGATGTTGATCGATTAGAGAATGGCTGAACAAATGATGATATGTAAATACAAGGGAATATTCTATTATCACTCTATGAAATGGGGAAAGGGAGAGTTCAGAGAAATCTGGGAAGATTTATATGAACTGATGCCAAATTAAGTGAGCATGACCTGGAGGAATCATTTATACAATAATAAAATTGTAAAGAAAAACAACTTTGAAAGATTTAATAACTGTGTTATTAGAACAATGATCAACTAAGAGGCTGGAGCATGTCTTGATGATCAAATATGCTACTAGCCTTCTTAGAAAGAGTAGATGGATTCAAAAGGCAAAATGAGACATGCATTTTGGGATATAGGCAATATAGGATTTTTTTTTAACAATTGATATTTGTTAGGAGGATTTTTTTTTCAAAAGAAAGGTAAGAGGACTAATGACAGAATTGTCAAAAAGAGAGAGAGAGAGAGAGAGAGAGAGAGAGAGAGAGAGAGAGAAAAGGTCACTGAAGCATTTTTAAACTATTCAAGACAACAATTTATAAAAACACAACCATATAAAAACAAACTGAAAGAATTACAAATTCTGATCAATAAATTCAATGACCAACTATGGTTTCAAAGGATAACTGAAGGATTATCACATGAAGTTTCTTACAGAGAGATCATGGATTCACAATGAAAAATGGAACACACATTCTGGAACATAACCAATCCTGGAATTTGTTTTGTCTGATTGTGTATATTTGTTACAAGAGGTTTTTTTTCTTTTTTTCTTTCTTTTTTTCCCAGTGGGAGAGTTGGTGTGGGAAAGAAAATAAATGCTAATTAATTAGAAAAATTAATTTAACATATAAAATGTACAGAAGAGAACAGATGGAATGATAGTAAGAAATACAGACAAGAAGAGAACAGAAAGACAGCCAGAAAAAAATACAGATAAGCATCAGGCCATCTCTGAAAGTGACATAATGAAGTTAATTTTATATTTTAAAAGGAAGAGCAATCTATAAAAGAGATTAGCAGGATCAGGTCGAATCCTCTTTTCCTATTCTATTTTGTATATGGAAATGGTCATTTTATTTAATGTTTATCTAGTTCAGATTTTTTTTATTTCAAATTTTTAAAAATCACCAAGTCTTATTTAAGAGGCACTGAATTGGCTGCTGCTGCTGCTATGTCCCATTTCCTTCTGTAATTCACTTAAATTTCAGTTTGGGACTGCCACATAGTCGACAGAATCTTTCTTTCCTGGGCATCAGTTCATATCATTACGAAATCTTCCCCCAGTCCCCAGGCAATCATCAAATGAGGGCAGTTAAGTGGAGCAGTGGATAAAGCACTAACCCTGGAGTCAGGAGGATCTGCATTCAAACTGACATGACACTTGACCCTAGCTATATGACCCTGAGTAAGCCACTTAACCCGACTGCCTAGTAAATAAATAAACCATTTTTTAAAAATGTAATGCTCCTTTACCAGGCATTCAAAGCCTTCTAATCTTCTTGTCCAGCTTTAATGCACAGTACTCCCTTCACAGCCTATGATACCTCCAAAATGGAAATCTTTGCATTTTCTGTCCTTGTCCCAGTCTACCAAACCTCTATAACTTTGCTCACTTGGTTCTCTTTGTAGATCAGAGAGTCAGCTAACAAGTATTTGTTAAATGTCATTATAGTTCCCTGCCAGATCCATCTATTGGGAGTTGCTCCCTTCTTTCAAAGTCCATCTTAGGAGCCCTGTTCCTCCATGCCCCACCAGAAAGTGATCGACCCAATCTGACATGTTTTTTAGTTTATGGGGTCTTTCCTTTAGACTCAGCCCATTTTGCCTCATAATTACTTGTGTAGGAAGCTTACTCGCCATCTTAGATTGAAAGCACCAAATTCTCCATTGCCTGATTTGGCTCTTTCATCACCATGACTTTGTTCAATTTTCTATCCTTGAAATGGGTTCTCCATCCATCTTCATGCGGGGAATTCCCTCCTTCCTTCAAGGTCCACTCAGGTGCTACCTTCTGCTCTACAAAGTCTTCACAGCCTCCCAGGCTCCAGCCCCCAGGGAGAATAAGCTCTCCTTCCTATGTCTCAGAGCACTTTACCCAGACCTCCCCTATGCATTCTTCTCTCTCCTCTAGGCATTTATGTACATCTTCCCCCATGCTGCCTACAGATCTCAGGACACTAGATCCTTGGCAGGAACAGGAGAAGGAGGAAGAGGAAACAAGAAAAGGGAAAAAAGAAAAGGGAAAAAAAGGAAAAAGGAAAAGAAAAAAGT
The DNA here is from genome assembly GCA_023553655.1 of Myrmecobius fasciatus. Taxonomy (NCBI): domain Eukaryota; kingdom Metazoa; phylum Chordata; class Mammalia; order Dasyuromorphia; family Myrmecobiidae; genus Myrmecobius; species Myrmecobius fasciatus. The sequence continues at coordinate 480,478 of JAJPUD010000173.1, forward strand.
AACATGGAAAACCTTGTTTAAAAAAAAAAAAAAAGAATGGGACTGCATGGCAAGTTATCTCTGTCTATATATCTGGCCATATCTGTTTCCCGACCCTGTTCCTAATCTACTCTAGACTTTAAAACAATACTTCTACTGCAGGTTTATCTTAGACCTTCCCTCAGCATTTGGAATAGCCAACCACCTCCTTATCCAGCTAACCCATGTATATCTCTCCTCAATGTCTACCTTGCCTTCTCTCATTGGGAAGTTTTTTTAATTTTTTAAATTTTTTTATTTTACATTTCTTTGCAAGGCAATCTGGGTTGTTCCAGGATCACATAGCTAGTAAGTTCAAGAGTATGAGGCTACATTTGAACTCGGGTCCTCCAATCTCCAGGGCCAGGGCTCTATCCACTGCACTACCTAGCTGCATCTTGGGAAGTTCTTGGAATAGTCAGCCTTCAATTCCTCTCCCAACCCAATTCCTGACTTTCTCTAGATTTCAAAACCATGTCCCTCCGTGGCTCGGTATAATTTCGATTGCTCTCTCCAGGGCTTTTTAGTTGCCTATTATATGAAGTCTTCCCCTATTAGAATGTAGGCTAAGGACTTTCTTTTTTGCTTTTTTATTTGTACTTTTATCTCCAACACTCAGCATAGCATCAGACACAAAAAACTAAATTATTCCTTTCTTCCTTTCCTTCCTTTCCTTTTCTCCTTCTTCTCCCTTCTTCTTTCCTTCTCTTGCTTCCCTTCCTTCCACAAAGCCAATATATTTACACAACTGAGATTGATATAGGCAAAATTTATATAATCATATTTAAGGGATTAAGCAAAATATCAAATATTTAAAACTTAAAAAAATTCTAATATATTCTCTTGCTTTTGCTCTCTACAGAGCTTCCCTTTCAATGACTGGTCTTACATGCTTTCAATACCTTAGGAGTGAGGGAAGGTAATGAAATGATAGATTTGAGCAGTGTGGGGCAGAAACATCTCCTGAACAATGAGAAGGAATCTTTGTTTTGTTTTGTTTTGTTTTTATTTGTGTGTCACTAAATTAAGCCAAAAGGTATAAATAGGAACATGACATGGTACATTTACCTTAGACAGTGTGTGATTGATGTATTCTGTTCCACGTCAACAGAAAGGTCAAGAAAATCTTCATCTTTGCTACTAACCTGTGATAAGAAAAAAGTCCTATTAGGTCCAAGGCTACACAATGGCTAAGATTTTCAATGAACATGTTTTACTTGCAATTAACCAGATTGTATTTACCAAAATAATCACTGTCAAGAATTAAAGTTAAAAGGAGAAAAGTTTACAATGAAAACAAAAAATACTCTGCAGATAGATCTGAAATTCTCCTTCCATTAAACTGTTTAAATCTCTGATTCAGAATAAAAACTACAACTCCAGCTGGTTATTTCTTCCTAGCTCCTTTTGCTTTCCCTGTTCATGTTCATGTGGAGGTTACAGAAAAGCACTAAAATGACAGAGAAACTAGCAGTCAGCAGAATGGACAAAATGGAGAACAAAGGGCTTGAAGAATGAACCCACGAATGTTTTGAATTCAACATTTATTATGTGCCTACTATGTACTAGGTCCTGGGAACACAAAGATCAAAAGTATCTCGAGATGTTTAGACTGGTACACAAAATACAAAGATGAACCTGGACCATAATAGAGGCAGCTTGCTGTAGTGGATAGAGAGCTGGTTTTGGAGTCAGTAACATATGAAACAGAATCCTTTCTCAGCCAGTTACAAGATGTATAAGTCTTGTATAAGCCTCTTCACTGCCTCTTTCCTCAGTTTCCTCATCTGTCAAACTATAATAATACCTCACAAAGTTGTTCTAAGGATCAAATGAAATAATTATGCAAAGTGTTTTGCACCTCAAAGAATTATATAAACTTCAGTTGTTTATTTTTATGATCACAGAGGCATCTTTTGTCGCTCATTGATACCTAGCTCCCTGTTGTTATCTCTACATATTTAGCTACCCTTTCCTGTTCTGATTAAAAATAGGTGCTTAATTACAATGTCTTTTGAATTAGATTTCAAAGCAGTGATCATGAAAACAATCCAGTCCTGGCTAAGAAATAGGAATGACACAGTGAAATAGATTAAGTAAATGACAGAAATTAGTTAATGACCATCTCATCTAATGTTCCATAAAATCAAAGATCCAAACTTTTGGGATAAGAACTCCCATAAGTGTATAAAGCCAAATTTGAATTTAGGAAGATAAATTTTCCTGACTTGAGACCTGGCACTCTATTTGCTGTCACCTAGATGTTTCCTAACCTTATGACTTTTGTTACTTTTCATGATGATGATGATGATGATGATGATGATTTCTTCTTGCACTCCCTAGGACTGGCTCTCTCCTGTTGACCCTGCATCCCTAGCCACCTTGTCCAGTACCAATTGCATTTTAATTCATCCCCCCACTCTATTCATTTCTCCACTTTGACAAGAAAAAGGCACATTCTTGGTTTGTAATCACCCACCAATATTCTAGTTCCATAATCATGAAAGCCAGAATTCCCTTTTTTTTTCCTTTTTGCTTTTTGCTGAGGCAATTGAGGTTAAGTGACTTGCCCAGGGTCACACAGCTAGGGAATGTTAAGTGTCTGAGATCAGATTTGAACCCAGATCCTCCTGACTTCAGGGCTGGTGCTCTATCCACTGTGCCACCTAGCTGCCCCAGAATTCCCTTATTTGATCACAATCTTTTTTTTTTTTTAAATTTTTATTTTATTTGCATAACATATGTGTGGGTAATTCTTCAACAATAACCCTTACATAGCTTTCCGTTACAAGTTTTTCCCCCCAACTCCCCACCCCTCCCCTAGATGGCAGGATATCCACTACATGTTAATTATGTTAAAATATTGGCAAATCGAATATATGTATACATATTTCCAAACTTATCATTGGTGTGCAAGAAAAACCTTATCTACACAAACGATATATTTGATCACAATCTTTTATCATTCTATATTTCCTTTCTTACAACCCCCAACCCTGTAGCTCATCCTCACTGTAACATTCAATTCCTCCATACACCACTTCTTTCTCAGGCCATTACTTCTGCATTAGCCATACTTTCTTCCCTCCCCTATCTTGACTCCAGGTAAGTCACGTCAACTGTATACTACTATCTTTACATTCAAGTCCTTTGGCCAGGTCTTAGTGCCAATAAGGCTTCAACAAAATCCAAACTTGGATTACTCCACAAATACACTGCCTTCATTCTATTCACAGGTTTCTCAAAATGACTGGGAAAAAAGAACAAATTCAACCAATTTATGTTATGTGATCTCACTTGGGCCCTTATCGAAGCAAGATAATCCTTTTACACTTCCCTAACTGATTGGTTGTCTCACCTCAAAAGTGTCACCAAAGGTCCTCAGGCTTCACACTTCACCAAAAAAAAACCAAAAAAACAAAAAAACCTGAGGTCATGAACCAGGAGTTCCTCATCTTACACAACTGTCTCTTCCTTTACCCATATCTCATAGGAAAAGGAAGTCCTTCTCTTTGCCAAGGCAAGCCTTTGTACATGTACCCTTCATCCTGCTCCATCCATCTTCTCCAATAGGCCAGCCTCTTTAGCACCCCTAGTCCCGCATTAATCTTTAACCTCTATCTACCTGCTGCTTCCCCGCTACCCATAAACATGCCCATATCTTCCATTTTTGCCTTCATTCTATATATAAAAAAAATCCCTTACTTGACCCAACCATCCCCACTAGCTATCATTCTATATCTTTTCTCCCCTTCTCTGCAAAATACTTTGAGAAAACCATCTTTTTCCACTGCCTTCTGTCTTTAAACTGTATTCTGCCTACCAGCTTCATCATTTAACAAATTCTTTTCCTTGAAGATAGCAATGATCTTTTACCTGTCAAATCTAATGATTTTTTTTCTTCATCTTCATCCTTCTAGATTTCTCTACAGTCTATGACAATCACCCTCTCCCCCTGGATATTCTCACTTCTTTAGCTTTTCATGACAGTGATTACATGACTTTTCTCTATCTACACATTCATCCATCTCCTTTGCTGTGTCCTGGTCAGACTCATTAACCCTAAATACTCCTAAGGGTCTCTCCTGGCTCTCTGATCTGCCTCTATACTATCTTGATTGGTGATCTATTGTCATGGGTTCAATGATCATTGAGCCCATTTCTATTCAGATCATTCCAGACCTATATCTCCAGTCCTAATCTCTCCTAAGCTCTGATATCACATCACCAACTGCCTTTGGGTGACTAGATCAATGGTGGCAACAGTTGCTCTCAGAGCTCTCAGTCCACAGGCAGTAAGGGGGTCAGACAACTGTTCAGAAAGATATTACAGGAGTCCCCATGCTCGCACTGGGGGCAGGACTGGTGCATTACCCATACTCCAGGTCCCAGCCCTGGTTCGCAGATTCAGAGTGAAAAGGAACACTAGCACACCAGACCTTGTAGCTGTAGGAAAGCAGAGATGCTGATCACAGTTCCAGGGTAGAAAAGAGTTCTTGTGGTCAGTCACAGACCATAGCTTACTTTTGAGAATGTACAGGGTAAAGGGAGAGAGAGAGGGGATAGGATAAACAAGAGAGAAAGTAAGATGAAGAGAAATACAGTTATCATAACTATTAAAAAAAATTATAGCAAGTATCTCTGATAAAGACCTCATTTCTCAAACATATACAGAACTGAATCAAAATCATAAAAATAAAAGCTATTCTCTAATTGATAAATGGTCAAAGGATAGGAATAGGCAGTTTTCAGATAAAGTAATCAAACCTGTCTATAGTCACATGAAAAAATGCTAATTCACTACTGATTAGAGAAATGCAAATTAAAAGAACTCCACAGTACCCCCTTATATCTATCAAATTATCTAAAAGAAAAGGAAAATGACAAATATTGGAGGGGACTGGAGAAATTGAGACACTAATATACTGTTGGTGTAGTTGTGAACTGATCCAACCATTCTGGAGAGCAATTATAAAACTGTGCATATCCTTTGACCCAGCAATATCATTACTAGGTCTGTATTACCAAAAAAAAAAAAGATCTAAATGTACAAAAATATTTAGTGTTCTTTTAGTGGTGACACAGAACTAGAAATTGAAGGAATGTCCATCAATTGGGGAATGGCTGACCAAGCCCTGGTATATGATTGTGATGTAATACTGTTGGGCTATAAAAATTGATGAACAGGATGCTCTCAGAAAAACCTGGAAAGACTTACATGAACTTATGCAGACTGAAGTGAGCAGAACCACGAGAACATTGTACATACACAGGGACAGCGATACTATATAATGATTAGTTTGGGATGGTTTAGCTATTCTAAGCAATGGAAAGATCCAAAGCAGTTTCTAAGGATTTATGATAAAAAATGCTATCCATATTCAGAGGAAGAACAAGAATATGAATGAATATTGAAGCATACTTAAAAAAAACACACCTTTTTTTTCTGGGGAGGGGCGAGGTTGTGTGTGTGTGTGTATCTATGTTTTCTTTCACAACTTAACTAAAGTAGAAATATATTTTATATGACTATACATATAACACGTCAAATAGCTTGCCTTCTCAATGAGAAGGAAAGAGAGAATGCAAAACTCAAAGTTTTAGGAAATAAATGTGAAAAATTGTTTTCACGTAATTGGTGGAGAAGACCAAAATATTCTCTTTTTTTGTTTTAAAGACAAGACTGACAGTCTATTTTGTACAAAACAAAACTAATGCAGACAAAAGATTAGGAGGGAAGCAATCAATTGGGAAATCATCTTTACATTTAAGGGTTCTGATAAAGGCCTCATTTCTAAAATATATAGAGAATTGTTTCATATAAGAATTCAAGCCGCTTTCCAATTGATAAATGGTCAAAGGATATGAAGACAATTTTCAGATGATGAAATTAAAACTATTTCTAGTCATATGAAAAGGTGCTCCAAATCACTATTGATCAGAGAAATGCAAATTAAGACAACTCTGAGGTACCACTACACACCTGTCAGATTGATTAAAATGACAGGAAAAGATAATGACGAATGCTGGTGGGGATGTGGGAAAACTGGGACACTGATACATTGTTGGTGGAGCTGTGAATGGATCCAACTCTGGAGAACAATTTGGAACTATGCTCAAAAAGTTATCAAACTGTGCATACCCTTTGACCCAGCAGTGTTTCTATTGGGCTTATATCCCAAAGAGATCTTAAAGAAAGGAAAGGGACCCACATGTGCAAGAATGTTTGTGGCAGCCCTTTTTGTAGTGGCTAGAAATTGGAAACTGAATGGATGCCCATCAATTGGGGAATGGCTGAATAAATTATGGTATATGAATGTTATGGAATATTATTGTTCTATAAGAAATGATTAGCAGGGTGATTTCAGAGAGGCCTGGAGAGACTTGCATGAACTGATGCTGAGTGAAATGAGCAGAACCAGGAGATCATTATACATGGCAACAACAAAAGTATATGATGATCAATTCTGATGGACATGACTCTCTTCAACAATGAAATATTTCAAAGTAGTTCCAATTGTTCACTGAAGAAAGCCATATACACCCAGAGAGAGGGATGTGAAATGTGGACCACAACATAATATTTTCATGCTCTCTATTGATGTTTGCTTGCATTATGTTTCCTTTCTCAGATTTTTTTTTCTTGTAGATTCAGCTTTTCTTGCACAGCAAGATAACTGTAAAAATATGTATACACATAGTCAATTTGTCAAGTATTTTAACATAATTAGAATGTAGTGGACTTCCTGCCTCTAGGGGAGGGGTGGGGACTAAGGGGGGAAAATTTGTAATGGAAAATTTTGCAAGGATTGAAAAATTACCCATACATATGTTTTGCAAATAAAAAGCTTTAATTAAAAAAAAAAAAAGAACAACAGTCTAATGACTAAATTCAGAGACTTTTTCTCAGTCGTCATCTTCTGACCTCTCTGAAAGTTTTAACACAGCTGGCTACCGCCTCCTTTAGGTTAACTCACATTACCTTAAACTCTAACCTAAGCATGACACTCTACTGATTTTCTTCCTACCTCTTTAGTTGCACCTCTTTTGTTTTAATTACTACCTCTTTTCCCCCCAGTTCATTAACAGAAATGTTCCCCAAGAGTCTGTTCTTGGTCTTCTTTTTTCTCTAACTCTCTTCATCAGCAATCTCATTTATTCTTATAGATTCAAGTAAACAGATGATGCTCAAATTTCTGTGCCCCAAGCCTCTAAATTCCTTCAATTCACCTTCATCTGGAAATCCTCCACTCAGTAATTCAGATTTAAAATATCCCAAACCAGGATTATTATCATTTCTGTAAACTCATACTTTCTTCTTATGAGCTGAAAATACTGTCTCTAAGAAAACTTTCAAGCCCAAGAAATGATAGATAAAATATATGTGTATGTACAATATAGACATATACACACAGACATGTGTATATGTATGTGTACATATACATACATATACATATATTTTTTATTAAAAGCTTTTTATTTACAAAACATATGAGTGATTTTTCTACATTGACCTTTGCAAAAAAACTTTTTTTCCAAGCTTTTCCCCTCCTTCCCCCCACCTCCCACCCCTAGATGACAGGTAATCTAATACATGCTAAATAGGATAAATTATATGACAAATACAATACATGTATACATATCTATACAGTTATCTTACTGCACAAGAAACATCAGATCTAGAAAGAGAAGAAAAAAAAGCAACCTAAGAAGGAAAACAAAATGCATGGAAATATTCACAGAAAGTGTTAAAATGCTGTGTTGTGGTCCACACTCAGTTCCCACAGGCCTCTCTCTGGATGATATACATATATTTTAAAAATGACTCCTGCTCCTGTTTTCTTCAGTGAATCATAGAATTAAAAATATCTGAAAAGAGGAACTTGTCCAGCTTCCTCATTTTCCAGGTGAGGAATGAATGAGTGGTTAATGATCTGTCTAAGATTGTAAAAGAAGTAAATAGCGGTCAGGATCCAAATCCAGATCTTTCTCCCTCCCTATCTAATGTGAGACCATGTATCCATTAGTTTCAATTAGTACTTCGGATACAGCCATTGCTATTTGTATAAGAGAAAGGGACCTATGGGTAGAGGCAGAAACATCTTTCTTACTACAGTACTACTCAGCTCCTTTTCCACTTGAGAAAACAGAGTGCTGGGTATGTTCTACTGGCCAAGTGCTGGTATGTTCTACTAGACAAGAACTAAAATGACTTTCTGACCCTAAGTGAAGACAACTGAGCTGAGAAACTCAGAGGAGACAGTAGAAGCCAAGGGAGTACTGAAGAATCCAACCAAAGAAGTCAAAGAATAAACCTGACTTCAAGCTAAGGTTCTGCACTTTCTAGTACGGTCTGGATGAAAGAAGAGCTCCAATTGCTTTGCCTAAGAACTGGGTGAAGGACATCATAGTCACCATTTGAGAATGCTGGCTAAAGAGGTCCATAACCCTCCCTTCTGGAAAAGGGGATTATTAATCAAGTAGGTGGAAGGACAAGTGCTTCTGAGGATATTCCTTCAGTTGAGAGCCACAGCTGAGATATAAAAGTTATAGCAAGACAAGAAAGCAGTAAGCTCTTTTTATGGTAACAAAGGATTGGAAAAGGAGTGGATGCCCTCAATTGGAAAATGGCTGAGCAAGCTGTGGGACATGAAGGCAATGGAATATTATTGTTCTGTAAAAAATGATGAACAAGCTGATTTTAGAAAAACCTGGAAAGATTGACATGAACTGATGCTGAGCAAAACAAGCAGAACCAGGAAAATATTGTTCACAGGAACAGCAAGAAATGTAATCAAATGTGAAAGACTTGGTTCTCAATGGTTCAGTGATCCAAAGCAATAGACTTTGGACAGAAAATGCCATCTGCACCCAGAAAAAGAACTAAGGAGACTGGATGCAAATCAAAACATGCTATGTTCACTTTTTTTTGTTTTTGTATCTCTCCCAAGATTTTTCCCTTTTGCTCTGATTTTTCTCTTCCAACATGATTTATAAAGCAAGCAATGTGTATTAAAAATAAACTTACTACAAAAAAGACAATAAAGCATTAGTCCCCCCCCCCATAGAAGAGACATTCCCATCTCCATCCCCTACTCCCATTTTTGGCACAGCCAAGGAGACAGCTGGGGCAGAGACATGACACCCACCAGGAAGTGGGTTCATTCATCAGGGAACACCTGAGACACACCACCTGGCAGGTAACCAAAGACAGCAGTGCTTGTGGGGAGAAGTTGAGCAGCACAATGATATCAATACAAGATAACAACAGCCTTGCAATATCAGAAGCATGAGTTTTCCTCCCCATCTTCCATGTATGCATATTTCCTGTGTATAATTCCCCTTTAGGAGTGTACCCCGGACACATTTCTTCTCCCTAAATGGATGTCCCACATATGACTCCTATGAAGGTCTGTTCTTCTCACTGAAAATGTTTACAATTGTGGGAGAACAAGTTATGGAGGAGTCAGAAATTTTTTTTTTTTACTGTTACCACATTCCTATTTAATTAAACCTAGTTAACTAGTAAAAGTGAACTATCAGTGGGGACTAATAAGCTATAGTTTGAACAAGGTTCTGGCCACAAAGTATCTAGAACCTGGTATAGCTAAAGGAGGAATATAGATCCCTAGGTATTAAAGATTATTTGGAAGAGCTGCTAGGTGATACAGTGGATAGAGCGCTGGGGTTGGAATCAAGACTCATCTTTCTCAGTTCAAATCTGGCTTTTAGGCACTTACTAGCTTGTGACACTGGGCAAGTCGCTTATTCTTGTTTGCCTCAATTTCCTCATCTTCAAAATGAGCTGGAGAAGGAGAATCTTTCATAAAGTCAGAAACGTAACGGAAAAACCACTGAACAGAGCTGAATGAGACTTTCTATCCAGATCCCCCATTTTACAGGGGATGAAGTACTGTAATTAAATCTCAAAGATGGAACTAGAATCTGGGGTCACTTACCTCCTTTCCTAACCTTGTGCTCTTTCTAGCATACTCCCAGATTCCAGAAGGAAAGGGAGAAAATGTCGATAACATTTATTTATGTAACAGGCGCTGACAATTCCACACCAAGGTGCTGAAAATCAAGTCATAATGACAATGAGGTAGTCCCATTAAGTTAGGAGGGAACTGTGTACAAACCTGCCACTACAGACCAGGAACTAAATAAAGCAAACACTTCTGAAACAAGGTCCTTATTGCATTGGGATAAATCTACCTAAAAAAAAACCCTGGGAACAAGAGGTGTGGCAAAACTAGTTGGCAGCCTTAATCCAGCTGACCTTGGAGGCAAGAGGATAAAATTTAAACATAAAGAAAGCATGTGTATTAAGATTCAACAGGCCTAGAAAATGGAAGGAAGAAGCGAAAGAGTAACCAGTATAAAACTAAGGAAAAAGTCTCAGCTTTTCAATTCTGAAGTAACTTTACCAAAGTTAGTTGGAAAATCCTCTCTCCATGGCATTTCTAAAAGGAGACTGAAAGCAGCCCTGTCTCTACAAATCTGTTGACATTTTTGCAGCAAGTACAGGCAACATTCCCAATTGACTTCCAAAGGGTGAGAACCAGAAAAACAACATTGTTTTCCAGAACATGAGGCTGAAAGCTGTTTCTCCATAATTAGAAGAAACGTCGAGTTCTTTTTATCACGCTGACAACTCTCCAGGGGCTAATCTACTCAGCACAATCTCCTCCAGTTTGGTCCCACTGTGAGATTTCACAAATGCAGTCATTGATAAATTTTTTCCCCTTAATTCTTGAAGTATCTTCTATTCCATCACTGCCCCGTATAGAAACACCAAACATTAATATGCTCTCCCTTTTATATCTTTATTAACTCTTAACACATCAAGAGCAGATTAAGCTTTCCACAGGTTGTAACACCATTCGGCAGAGAAGTATAGCAAACTCAATATGTCTAAGACCAACTTTATCATCTTGCTCCCCAATCCCAGCAGTTCCTGCTGATTTCAATATTTCTGTCATTTGTACCTTTCGCTTAGTCTTCAAAACCATTCTGTTCACTCACAGTCTTCCCCCCTTCACCTCTCATACTTAATCAGTTGCCACATCCTGATGATTTTACCTCCACAATTGTAATCTCTCTTTGACTGCATTCTCCTACTCTCCATTATCACTGTCATAACTCCCACAGGTCCTGAATATCACCCACCTGTACTAATAGAATAATTGCATAAAAGCTGTTCCTGCCAGTCAAAACTAATAATCATGGTGCCAGGGGCAAACAGCACCAACATGCCCTCAAACAACTTTATAATTCATAATGTGAAAATGGTATAACAAATTTAGACAAGTGAGTGGAGTGGGAAGGAGAATTAGAGACTCAGAGATAAGTCTTATTAATAGTGTCTACCATCTTAGAGTTTCCTATTTCAATTAACTATCCTTGCTACTGATATAATGTGATTTTGGGGTCCCCTGACCTTGGGGCTTTGGTTCTAATGAGTCCTTGGTCTTCTGGCTTTGGAATCTGCCCACCCAATCTATCTGAAGACCACCCTTAGGTATTGCTTCTTTACTGAATTTGCTTAGAACTCAGTCCACTCAGTAATATCATCACATTGCTTTTAATAAATTTTACCCCTTAACTGAGAAATGGGTTCAAGCCTGCAAATTCTTTTGAGACACCTCATGACACCAATCTGGGACTTTTGGGGTCCCCCTTCTCAACCTCAACACTACCTGGATCCTAAACTCAGTTGTTTCCACAATGAAGAAGAGTATATGTTCTTAATGGAACAAATTTTCAAAAATTCACAATCTTTTATAATTATTATTTTATATTTTTGATAAACTTCTCAAGCTATTCCTAAGGAAAAGATACAGAGAGTTAAATGATAAATGTGATAGATAGATTCAAAACTGTACAAATGGGTAGACTCAAATAGTAAGTCATTGATGCTTTTCTACCATTTTGGAAGGAAGTCTCTTGCACAGCGCCTCGGGGATATGAGGTTGGCCACGTAGATTTCAACCTTTTTATCAAGGCCTCAGATAAACATATAAATGGGATGTCATCAAATTTGCAAATGACCAGGGTGGGAAAAATAGCTAGTACACTGAATAACTGAGCAAAAAACAAAACAAAACAAAACAAAACAGTGCAACAGAATGAGTCTAGGAAGATTAAATTCACAAAAATAAGTATAAGGTTTTATAGTTGGGCTCTAAAAAAATTAACTTCATAAGTACATGATGAGAAAAATGTGACCAGACAACACAAAATAAAGTTCTGAATTAGCTAGCTCAGGCAGATTTACCTAAGCATTTATATTTAGGAGAGATGTAAGCTCCTAAAGGGTAGAGGTCATGTTTTATCTTTTATGTTTTCCATATGTGCATATGTGGATAGTGTACATATATTTAATTTGATTGGACAGTTTGATGTTCTTTTAGAATACTCTCATCTACAGCAGGTTTGGGAATATTTTTCTTGCTGTTTAAGGAAAAAGCATGCATGTAAATGTACGCAGACACTTCAAAATGGAAAAAAAAATCTAAAGCTTACAGTTTCACAGTTCAAGCATCGGGTTTCATTGGTCAACGTTCCCTGAAAGATTTCATGTACCCAAGTGAGTTCTGGCTTATTGTTCTCCACAGGTTCATTCATGTTGCCATTTTTTAACTTTCCATTTTGTTTTTCCTGCTTTTTCTCCTCCTGCAGGATGTCTGCAATAGTGTTTAGCAAATAATTTAAAAACTCATGGGCATCCTGCTGCATGTAGTTGTCAAAGAGATCTGGAAAAAAAAAAAAAGGAAAGAAATTCACTATTTTGCTCTCCATTTTTCAGGGAGAAAAAACTCAGCATATTTAAAATCAAGTACCATGCCTAAGCATTTATTTTAAAAGATGGACAAGTATAAAATATTAATATACTTACCTGAGATATGCAGCTAAGCTTTAAGAAAACTCTTAGCCATTTCAGTTTTATTTTCTAAGGTCTAAGCTCTCCACAGAGCTACATTTGAATGATAAAGAAAATCTCCAAGGTACAATGTATGATTTTAGCTTTAAATATGAATTTTTTTAAAGTTCACTTTCTTGACAAAACAAATATGAATATTACACAGCACACACTCATCGATTGAGTATTGAAAAAAGACCACTCACCCCTTCATTTTAGAGGTGAGGAAATTAAGGCAGGGAGAGAAGGCAAGTTACTCAAGATCATAAAAGTTGGCTAGTGTCTGGGCTAATATTTAAATCTGGGGCTTTCTGACTCCATAGTCCAGGAAACTATCCACTGTCCTATTATCTCAGAAAACAAACAAACAAACAAACAAAAAACTACTATTATATTATTATGGGCTATTCAGCCTACTGTGAAATAGCTGTTGTGAATCCAGGTGTCTCCTAAAGATTCTAGTTGCTGTTCTTCATTTTCAAAGAGGAAGTGATGTCATGACATGCAAGTGAATTGGATTGAAGGGAAGGAGGGCTTGGCAAGGTCACCTGCCTCACTTTCCCATCCAGAGCCATCTGGGTCCAGTGGCCAGATACAGATCAGGATTGCGGAGATGGCTCCAGATGCTGTGATTCCAGTGAATCAGAATTAAAGGATATTGAAACAGGACATAGAAAGAAATGAGACACTCTTGTGTGGGGGAGGAAGATTCCTTGGTTCTCTTCAACATTCAACTTTTCTCTTTTTCTGCATGGTCTCCTTGCCTCAAGCCTCTCCTCCCTCCAGTCCATCCTCCACTCAGCTGCCAAAGGGATTATACTGAAGTGCAGGTTTGATCATGTTATCCCTCTTTTCTGTAACCTCCAGCCGGTCCCATTTGCCTCCAAGATCAAATATAAAATCCTCTATTTGGCTTTCAAAGCCTTCCACCCCCCCCACCCCCCCCGTCTTCTTATAACCAACTTTATCTGCACAAGCTCCAATCTAGTATTGGCTCCCTCATTGTTCTTCAGACAAGACCCTCCATCTCCTGACTCTAGGCAATTTCACTGGCCATCTAGTTTACCTGAATTCCCTCTCTCCTTATCTCTTGCTCCCTCCTGGCTTCCCTCAAATCCCTGCTAAAATCAGAACTCTAAAGCATTTTGGTCTTGGTGTCCATTACACACATTGCTCCATCATATCTACTTGTTTCATTTTGCTGTTATCCATTCATCCAAATCTTCCCAAATTTGCCAAAAATTAGCAAGCATCTAGTAATTAAGTGCTCATTATGTGCCATGCACAGTGTTAGTGTGGATCAGGAAAGGGCGAGGAAAGAAATAGAGGTGAGTATCTGGGCAAGGATGAGGACTTGGAGCAGTCACAGAATTTGCTGGATTGGGGAAACAATAAGCTGGAAGGTGGGAAAAGATACCATAATATTAATGTTTGATTGGAATACCATAAAAATGAAGAGTGAAACAACAGGGAGACAAGATTGTAAATCAGTTGGGACAAATCTGTTTTGAACAGGAACAAATAATCAGCTCCTAACTTTGAGGCTAGAATCTGAGAACCAAAGCCAAGTTGTTATACTCTGAATTTAAATGTCATATAGCATGTATATCTGATGTATGTCAAGGCTGAAACTGGTGTATACACAACCAGTGCTACATCACTCAACATTGTTTCAATCAGCTAGCATTTATGAGACAATTACTTTGTGTCCCAGGCACTCTGGGTATGTTCTGCAGATACAAATATAAAATGAAATAATCCAAGAACCCGATATTGGATAAGTGGAGACAATTTGTACAGATAAAAACATCATGAAAAAATATAAAAGACAAAGTAGGTAAGGAAGAAAAACAGAGGAGTTAGGGGACAAGGGAGAAGTAGGGGAGGAATCAGGGAAGGCTTCATGTAGAAGGCAATATCCTGAAGGAAGAGATTCCGAGTCAGAACTGATGGGGAACATGGGGGAAGATAGCCAGAAGAAAGACCAAAATGTTAGTGTTCTTGATTCTCAAGGAGGACAAAATGACGTCACTGTGTGAGAACCAAGTTAAGCGTCCGACTGTGGCTGATCTGACCAACACAAGCTTGGAGTGCTCTGCCGAAGGTCGGGCACAAGTGGTCTATGTGAACAATTGGGTGGATTCTCTCAATCTGCTTATGTTGCATTTCTTTTGAGCCATTTCAATTCTGCTTTGGCTCATAGAGCAGAGCACCTTCTCTGAGGAGGGCACACTATATTGGGAGAACAGAGATAAAGCTAGACCACTGAAAAAGGGGAAAGGAACGGCATGAAGGTGGAAGGAAGAATTGGCCAGGAAAGGCTTTAAAAGCCAAAGATAGCAGGTTCTATTGGATCCTAGAGGCAATACAATACACAACCACTATTGAATAAAGAAATAACATGGTTAGATTAATACCTAAAAAAAATCACCTTGGCAAGTATATGAAAAGTAGTATGAAGAGAGAGACTTAATGGAGAAAACCCAATTTAGATATGGTTGTCAGGGGTATGCTGGGAAATGCTAAACAACTAGCTCTCCAAAAATTTCTTTTTTTTCTTTCTTTTTTCTTTTTCTTTCTTTCTTTTTTTTTTTTTTGCAGAGGCAATTGGGGTTAAGTGACTTGCCCAGGGTCACACAGCTAGGAAATGTTAAGTGTCTGAGGCCAGATTTGAACTCAGGTCCTCCTGACCTCAGGGCCAGTGCTCTTTCTACTGTGCCATCTAGCTGCCCACCTTTTCTTTTTTTTTGCTCCAAAAATTTCCAAAGAGTTTTAAGCTTAATTTGCATTATTAATATTTTCTCCATCACTTTCTGAAGTCAATCAAAAAATAATAAATCAAGGCCTGATGTGTAGCATCTGACAATTTCCAAGGGTAAATGCTCAGAGAGAGCTCAGGGAGAAAATGAATAACCAACTCTCACAAACAGGTACACCCCTGAGTTTCAGCACACCCCTGATTCTCAGTGGTCCAGACAAGATTCATATAACATCCAGATAAGGTTTCATATACAATCTTCTTTTTGTATTCATGTACAAGTGTGTGTGAATATAAACGCATATGGAAGCTTTTAGTTCATTATAAAATGTTTTTTTTCTAATCTAGATGAGAAGTGATGTACTGAATTAAAGTGTGTGAGTAGAGAGGAGACAAATGTAAAAGACATGGAAATGAGATGGCAAGGATTCTAACTATGTAGTATTATGGACAATGAAGAATTAAGGATAATATCAAGATTATGAATCTGGAAAGCTTGAAAAATAATGGCTTTAACAAAAATTAAGGAAGTAGGGGGAGAGGGGAGGGAGAAGAGAAATGATGGTGGAAAGGTGATAAGTGCTACTTTGGACATATTGAGTTTGAAATGAATACAAATCATCCAGTTTAGAATGTCCAACAGGAAGCTGGTGATAAAAGGCTAAACCATCACTAAAACACTTCACTGCAATGGTATGAGACTGTGCCATGTTGTCATTTGAGTTACCATCCATTTTTAACATTTATGTCACCATTCCACAGGGTCTATTTCCTCTAAAATCATTTCATCTTAACAATGAGCTTTTGCTAAATTAAATTGCACTGGAGGACAAGGTATTCCTGAATACAGATCAAACAACCACCTTCCTCAAAAAAGTTAGCTTATTCTTCAAATAGTTTTTTCATCCCATGTAACTCTTCACTTATTTGTTTGCCTTTGTTTTTGTTTTAGATCTTCTCTTTCGAGGAAAAAAAATGAAATCAGAGCAAGAAATCAACAGCAAGTCAACTGAACAAACATCATATAGTGTTTTACACTGATATCCTTCAACTGAATCAATCTAATTAAAAAGGACTGTTTTTTTTAAAGCACTACTTAGTATGAGATAATGTTCATTTGTTATAATCACTTATAAGAAATGTATGAGATAGTACAATTCTGTTTAAATAATGCATCTTTTCTTTCAATTGGTGTTCTATTTACAATGATATCTGGGGCAAGTATTTCTCTAACTCGAGATATAGTCCTATAAGAAGACGACTCTTTATTTTGGGGGAAGGGGGTGTCCCTGAACAAGAATCATAGAATTTTTAAAGTAGAAAGGGTTCTCGGCAACCATCAAGTCTAGCCTATACCTGTAAAAGGATTTCCATGATATTATACCCACCCTCCACTTCAAGACCTCCAATAAGGGGAAATCCTTGGAGATTACTCTATGTGATCAACCTTTCCTCCTTTCCTCTCCAAGTTTCACTCGGGACTTCCTCAAATCCCAGAAACCACACACTGGAAGTACCAAGCTTACATGTAGGTCAAGTGTCTCTTATCAGATGGCTTTTCCTTGGAGGGCACTCAGGTCAATCAATATCTCATCACACCCTTTACATCTTCCACAAAGAATGGGAGCCACGGATCTTTATATCTACCACCCAACCACTCACACACCTTTCCAGTTTATTCCTTTAGTCTTTTCCCAAGGGAATGTAAGTGCCTTGAAGCAGGAACTAATTTTTTTGTATTCTCACTGTTGAGCACAATGCCTGGCACATAGGAAGTGCTAAAAAGTACTTGTTTACTCACTCACTTTCATCAGAGCTTAAAATTGCCTCTGTATCTTCCACACAAGGCTCCTGTTTCTTCTCACTGGGACCAAACAAAATACATCTAATCTTTCTAAGAGCATTCTAAAACTGAGGTGCTTAGTCTATTTATATGTCATGATATCTTTTCACAGCCTGGTGAAGCAAATGGACCCCTTCTTAGGGAAACTTTTCTAAAGGTGTAAAATAAACTACAAAGAAAACCAATTTTATTAAAATATAACTAGTGACATATTCCCCCAAAAAATTCATAGACCTTTCTGCTAAAATGAAATTATAAATTTTGCCCTGATAAGGGAACTATTCCTCCATTAAAAATTTATTTTGAAGCCTTTTTTATATAAAGAGATATAACTCAGTTCTCAAAGGCCCTTTCAGCGAAAAGCAAACTTTAAAAAAGGTCCATCAAACTAAGAGAGGCTTTGAATATTGGCCCAATAATGGACTTTGTTTAAGGCTAGAGAGATCCATCACCAAGTGAGCAAAAAGCTAATGATTGGCAGGGTGCACTTGGCTGGGGGGAAGAGTGGGAACCAGTTTTGGGGGAAAAATGAATAAGTTGATTTTGTTTTAATCTAATAAGAATTGCATTCTCCACCAAGAAAATGACAGACCCTTGAAATAAACTTGAGATTGAAGGAATTTGATCTACTCAATCCTGTTATTAACTTTTTCTCACTTTATGGAAAAGCTGGCAAGCCCAGTCATGCTTTAAACAAGGCGTTCCTTTATACTCACCGTTCTCCTTTCTTAACCTTGAAATGAACTTCTTTGGTGGAATCACGCCAACTTTTTTCTTCTGTGTAGCAATGCTATGGAAAAGGTCTGCCAGGCAAGTCAACAGATTTTCCTTTTTTTTTTGCTGGGCCTTGTACGCCAATACATTTTCTCGAAATGGTCGACAGAAGTACAATGCTTGCAGGACAGAGTTACAATAGCATGTGTTTCCAAACTGCCAGAAGAAAAGCAAAATGTCATGGATCATTTTCCAAAGAGACCTGAATTCTAGAAAACCTTTGCCTATGGAGACCTTAATACTCAATCACGAGCCAAGTATGACATTTGCATACAATACACTCATTTTAGCAGAAAGTACAATCTTTTTATGTGTCAATTAAGTCAGTATGTATCAATATAAATAGATAAAAAATACAAATATCCCTAGTGATGGTCTTTGGACCTTTTCCTTTTGAGTACAGCAAGTTACATGCAAAAAATCGCTTAGTATTCTCTCACAGATATAAATATTCTTTTTTTTAATTGAAGCTTTTTATTTTCAAAACATATGCAAGGATAATTTTTCACCATTGACTCTTACAAAAACTAGTATTCCAATTTCCCCGCTCTTCCCTAGATGACAAGTAATCCAATATACGTTAAACATGGTAAAAATATATGTAAATCCAATAGAGGCATACATATTTTTACAATTACCTTGCTGCACAAGAAAAATCAAATCCAAAAGGAAAAAAATGAGAAAGGAAACAAAACGCAAGCAAACAACAACAAAAGAAGTGAAAACGCTGTGTCGTGATCCACACTCAGTTCCCACAGTCCTCTCTCTGGGTGTAGATGGCTCTCATCATCATAAGATCATGGGAACTGACCTAACATATAATATTCTAAGATGACAATTAGCACTATTCCCTGATGGAAAAAAATGGTTGAGTCTTGTTGGCTGGGATAATGAGCCAAATCTAATAAATAAACTCTAAAAACAACAGGTTTGAATCTGATAAGGACAAATATTTAAATCCTATACTTATGTTTAGGATATTACAGAAAGGAAAGATCTTTCACGCTGTAAGGATTTTGGCCAACTGCCACTCAATATAAGTATGAAATGATGGACTAAAAATGGCAAAGCTATCTTTGGCTGCATAAATAGCAGGATAGGTTCTAGGAACAAAGCATCTCAATAACAATCTCTGCTATGGCCAGGCCACATCTAAAGAAAAATTACCAACAGGTGTGTGATAAAGAGAAGGGTAATGAGGATAATTAATTTGAAACCATATCAGATAAAGAAACACTGAGGAAACCAGAGACATTTAACCTGGAATAGATAAAACTTGGGAGGGGGGAAAAGAGAAGAGGACAAGATAGCTGTTTTCAAACATTTCAAAAGCTGCCATATGGAAGGGGCATTAGATAATCTCTAATCCCAGAGGGTGAGACTAAGATCATTGAATAGGAGCTATAGAGGAGGTAGAGTTCAGCTGCTGATAAGGAGAAATTTCTAAATGTTACATCTGTTCCAACAAAAGGGTGCTCATGGTTCTCCCTCAAAGGAGACATTTCAGCAAAAGCTGAACGCCACTCACTTGTGAGGGGCAGGGGCTCTTGGAGAATTGGAGACATCCAGGTGACTTTGAGTTTTTGAGATCCCTAGCCACCATCATAACAATACATAAAAATAAAACAGGACACAAAAAAGAAGTATCATTTTAACAAATGTTTCTCTAGCGTTTATCTTTACAAATGAACTAATTATTGAAGGAGGGAGTAGAGAATTTAGCTTTGGTACAATGTCACAGCAGACATTATCAAAGCCCAGAAAGACCATTCAAATGCTGTTGTCCCATAGCTGAAGACTGATAATTCTCTGCCTGCTAAATTTGAGCTCTCTCTAGGTCAAATTGCCTTTATGGTTTACAAAGTACTTTATATGGATTTTCTCATTCGATCCTCAGATCACCCCTGTGAAGGAAGTAGTACAACTATTGGGTTTAGGGATTCTTTGTTGTTGCCATTATTGTTTTAGACCATACCTGTGATTTCATTGGTATAAGAAACTTGAGGAAATGAATTCCTCTACCATTAAGAGTCAGGATCCTTTTAAATATTAGAGGATTATTATTCCACTGAAATTTATTCGACAGTGCCGGGGAGAAGGCCTTCAATGGAGAAGGTTTCTGGAATATACTTCCCTTCTCTGTATTTGAATGGTCCTGCCAGATTTGATAGTGTGTATACACAAAGGAGAGGGAGGAAAAAGTAGAAAAGATGGAGGAAGAGAGAAAAAGGAAAGGACCCAAAAGAAAAGGCAGAGAAGGAGAAAAGGAGAAGGAAAGGGAGAGGGAGGAGGGGATAGGAAGAGAATAAGAGATGGAGAAAGAGAGAGAGAGAGAGAGAGAGAGAGAAAGAGAGAAAGAGAG
Source organism: Myrmecobius fasciatus (assembly GCA_023553655.1). NCBI lineage: Eukaryota > Metazoa > Chordata > Mammalia > Dasyuromorphia > Myrmecobiidae > Myrmecobius > Myrmecobius fasciatus. The sequence goes on from JAJPUD010000173.1 coordinate 501,155, forward strand.
AGAGAGAGAGAGAAATGACTTCTTTTCAGAAACTAGATAGAGCTGTAATATATCACATTAGCTGTGAATATGGAAAAATTAACAAGTCTATGGGGAAAGAAAATAAGCATCAATTTCCATAATTCTTTCTTCCTTCATTCAATGACCTAAATTTTCATCCCTCCCCACATACCATTAATATATTTCTCTTCATTAAGGCAAAAACTCCCACTGACTTCAGTAATGGCCTTCACAGACCAATTTAAGCCAAGGACTGGTGCCCAAGGTCCAAGATATTACATTTAAATAAAATATTCATATTTCACTCCCTTTTATGCTTCTGTTCCAACTCACAAGCATCACTTCCAGTTCTATAATCTTCCTTCTCTCCTCAATAGCCTTTCTCTATGACTACTCACTATAAGGAAGGCCCAAAGTGGAAGTCACACACTTTATCATACATGGGAAAAGGGGCTGCATTTGGGGAGGCTTCTGGGAATTCTACATAAGCCTACAACCACATTATCAGAGAGCACTTCCAGAGCAGTATCCAGGAGAGCCAGGTGTTTCTGAGAGAGTGGTTATGCTCCATTAAGTCCTGCACCCAGAGAGGCAGATCAGGAAAAGAAACTGTAGGGGAGATGGCTTATATTACTTGATCACTTGGCTGTAGCCAGCTGGTCAGGAAACCAGAGCCTGGTAGACTTGTTATGCACAAGGTTTTGTTCTAGGGCAGCTCAAAGAGGATATTACTACAACAGAAGTGAAATGGGACCAGGAGTTTGTAGAGACTATCTAGTCTTGCTTAACCCCACCAGGAGCTGGGATGCTTTCTATGTTCATTCCATTTAGGTTAGGAAATTCAGATCAAATGTCACTTTCTCCATAAAGTCTGATCGAATTATCCCCATATCTCCCCAGGGCTGGAGAGATTTCTTTGTATTTTGCATAATAATTTGGTTGTATTTGCTTTGTAGAATTATTTTTTTTCTATCAGCTTTTATATTTATTCCTTTCTGCGTCCTTACCCTCAGTAATCTTACAACCTAAAAAGAGAAATATGTTTTATTTAATCTTTCTTTCTCCTGTACTTCATATAAAATATAGTATTTAACTAATATTTGTGAAATTTTTATTATATAAAGAATTCAGTATTAACATAAGATTTTATCCATATGGTTTAGGAAGAAGAAAAGTTTTCCTGTTTATATTTACTTGAAGTGGCCATCAAACTAAATTTTAAGTCATCATTGAATTGTGTAACTTACCCTTAGCCATTGGAAGCCTTGTAGGTGGGGGAGACATTAACAGTAGTTAATGTCTATTTTAAGGCATCTAAAATTTTCTTAAATTAATGGATTGAAGTTGTCCTTCTTAAACCTCCACTTTGCCACTTTCTAATCACTACAATGGAAGTACTGAAACTCAGCCAATGCAAACAAAACCATGGATTCCAAATGGAAGAATAAACTAGAACATTAAATAAAAACAATACTTACATTGACCAATCCAAAGTAGTGTTCATTGATTGGAAACTGCTCTGGACCAATGTCTTTTTCCAGAGCAGAGGCATTGGTGCCCTGGAGAAAGAAAAGTGATATGTTCAGTTTAATATAAAATAGACAAGACAAAAAAGCAAAACTTGAAAAAGCTCCCAAAAGAAACATTTTCTTTGGTCACAGATGTACAGTCTATGTGTAGAAAAATGAATTCCAACTAGTGGGACTTGGCCAGCCCACAAGGTACAGAAATAATGGGTAAGTGTGGTATTGTCTCCATATCACTGTTTCTCATGCTGGATAATAAGGGGTCAAAAGGAACAAAATTAAGAGCATCCCTCACATCCAGCAGCTCTTCCTCAGTCTTGGCAATATGCATCTCTTTTAATCAAACCTTTTGTTCCCTTCTCCCATTATGTCCTAAGAGAATTCTAGGAATGAAAAGGCATGGAACAATTAAATAGGGAAATCAAGAGCATAAAATTCCTTTGGAATAAAATGCTGGATTTACATGGGAGTAAAAGTCCGTCAGCCAGAATAGCATATAGGTTATACCATCAATTTCTAATATTTATCAAAAGAGAGGAAGAAAGAAAGAAGGAAGGGAAGAAAGAGAAAAAAGAGAAGAGAAGGAAGAAAAGAAAGAAAGGACAGAGAGAGGAATGGACAGAGGGAGGGAAGGAAGGAAGGAAGGAAGGAAGGAAGGAAGGAAGGAAGGAAGGACAAAAAAAGACCCATTTGAAAAAAAGAGAAGTTATAAAAGCTTTTTTTAAAAGAGCAAGTTCATTTACCTCATTTGATCCTCATAACAATCTCAGGAATCTAAGGCTATTATTAGCCCCATTTTATGGTTGAGAAAACTGAAACAGAGTTTAAGTGATTTGCCTAGGATCACACTGTTAATAAATTTCTGAGGCTGAAATTGAGCTCAGGTACTCCTGATTCTTGTTCCAATGCTCTACATAGTGTGCAATTGAGCTAAATCAGAGTAATATTTGTAAAAGCACCTGGCACATAGGAGGAACTTAATAAATGTTTCTTCCCTTCCCTTTCCCCAGGTAGATCTAGTCATTCCCACTGGCAACTACTTGATGAGCCAACTAAAACAATCTCCACTTTTGCACAATAAACAATTATTTCTCTTCCCTGACCTTGGTAAAACTTCCTCAACAATGAATCTCTTACAACAAGGAAAAATGAAGCAAAGTTTATGCAACAATGTAAAATTAACAAGATCAGGAAGAATGGAATTCAAATCAAGTAAATGACCAAGTTCTCTTTGTCACAGGTCAGTGACAAAGAGAAACTCAGGAACTCATGCAAGAATCATTCTCCCTTGACCCCTATTCTCTGGACAGCCAGCCTGCCTGCCTTCTTATTTTAGTACATACATTAAAGGCTTAGTTATTTTAAGTCTTCAGAGATCTATGATATTGATATCATTAAAGTAAGAATTCTACCTTTTAAAGAACTGTTTCTAAAAGAAAACGAACATAAGAGGATGGAATGTTACACAGATCTGTAAAGGGACATAGAATAAAAGCCTTTTTTTAATTAGTTGTTCCTTAATGTATTTGTTTCTACCCTGTTGAATATTAAAGTTCTTTGAGAGACTGTACTCATTCTGTAAGCATCTATTTTGGTTGTTGGTTAAGTTTACAATAAAAAATTCGTTTAATCTGATTTTAGCTTGTATCTTGCTGCATACAATTAGCATCTCCTGCCAATAGACTGAAATCGCTTCTAAAGAACTGAATGGATGGAGTGAAAATAGCCACAACTGCTAGCAGGGACCTCGAAAAACTGAAATGCAAAAATAATGTGTTGTAAAGCAAGCAACTACTTGAAGGGATGGAATTTTCCACCCTCATCTCAATTGCCTTTTCCTCCTCACTAAATTTCTATATTGTATCTGCTGTTTCAATAATCCAATTTCTTTAGCTGTCATTTAGGAATGAAATACTATACAATACTGCTTAAATCTATTTTGTCTGTAGTGATAAAGGAGCCTATAATTAACAGTCGCTCTTAAGACTGCAAAAGACATCAAATGAAATTCACGTCCCCTAGAACACTCTCAACTTTTTTGTGTCTTGGACATCTGGCAGTATGATACAAGACAGAGACCCCTTTTCTGAATGTGTTTAAATATATAAAATAAAAGATTACAAAAGGAAGCCAATTATATTAGAATATTTTTAATCATATGTATGCATGTATAATTATCTATATCAAATTACTTAACATCTCAGGGAGGGGAGAAGGGAAGAAGGGAGACAATTTGGAACACAAAATTTTTTTTTAAATGAATGTTGAGGGGACACATAAGTGACACAATGGATAGAGCAACAGCCCTAGAGTCAGGAGTATCTGAGTTCAAATACAGTCTCAGACACTTACTAGCTGTGTGATGACACTGGGCAAGTCACTTCACCCTGATTACCTCAAAAAAAAAAAAAAAAAGTTTGAAATTATTTTTGCAAGTAATTGGAAGAAAAATATTAGTCATAATGTTAAACAAAAACAACTAAGATTAAAAATCCCTGCCCTAAGCGATCAAAACAAGTGTACACTCACCATGCTTTCAATCTTATAATTCCATTTCAGCTTGATGCAATGAAGAGAAGCCGAAAGCCTTAGCTTCAAGTACTGCTTCTAGCTATGTCACCTTCACAAACTACTTAACATCCCAAGCATCATTCCAAGTCTCTTAATTTCTGATGATTTGCTCTGATCAGCATCAGTATTAGCATGAAATCATAGATCAAAAAATTAAAATTAAAAAAAAAGAACCCACCTAGGTGCAATAGATAGAGCACCAGCCCTGAAGTCAGGAAGACATGAATTCAAATTTGACCTCAGACACTTAACACTTCCTACCTGTGACCCTGAGCAAGTCACTAAACCCCAATTGCCTCAGCAAAAGAAACAAACCAACCTATTTACCAAGCTCCTACTATGTTCTAGGCTCTCTAGGATTTTATAAATGCAAAGACAAAAAGGTATATACCCAGATCAAAAAAAAAGAGTCTCTTCTCCTCACCCTTACCTACCTCTGCTTTTAAATCTCTAGCTTCCTTCTGAGCTTAGCTATTACACTCTCCCCATAAGACTTTCATTTATTAGTTACCCTTTCCTTCTAGAGATTAATTTGAATTTGCTTTTTATAAGCTTTGTAATTGCTTCTCTGAATACATGTTGTACTCCCCTGGTAGAAAGAAATCTCCTTGAGGTCAAGGACTACTTGTTTTTTCCTTGATGTCCCCAGTACCCTACATAGAATAGATATTTAATAAGTGCTGCTTAAATTATTGACCAGGTACGGATTCCACTTTGTGATTCTGAGGGTTTTTGTAGGATACACATCTAATATAAAATCATAATACTTGGGGCTCACTAAATTTTGCTCCATAAGTCAGAAATGTTCTCAACCCCAGAAATGTAAACAAAGAAAAAACAAAAACAAATTCCACAAAATAAATAAATAAATAAAACTATCTTCTTATGATCAGCTACTCTCTTGTTTAATCACCTAAGAAACATGTAGTTGAAAATTCCTAGTCTTAATAGAGGAAAAAAAAAAAAAAAAAGACTATGTACGGTTCTTATGAAAAGAGTGATCCTGGGCCCAAAGCTCAAGAGTTTTTGTAGTGAAGTAACATTTACACATAAGAAGCAGGGCAATAAAATAGATTAAATGGACTTTACTTCTCATCCTTTAGTTTCTGGGTTCATCATTTCAGTGACATGCCAGTAAAATCTTCCTGACTCCAAGCCCTTAATTTTATCCACAGTACTCCCTCACCGTGGTTTTGGGGAGGCAATAACACTGGGCCAAAGAATATGCAGTTTAGTGGCGGCCTCTTGAACAGGGTTATGACATCAGGGACGTGCTGCAAGACATGCCAAGTGAACTGGACTGAAGTGAGGAAGGGCTATGCAAAGCATTCTCACTTTCTCCTACAGAGCCATCTGGATCCAGTAGCCAGATATAGATTAGACTCTAGAAGCAGAGCTATAAACTGCAAAGGTCTTCGTTGGATCTCCTGCACATCAATCCATCTCTCCCCACTCCAATCCATCTTCCTCAAAGCCACCAGTGATTTTCCAAAAGCACAAATCTAGTCCATGTCAAGCCCCTACTCCAGTCCCAGTGGCTTCCCATTCCCTCAAGAATCTACAAATGCAGCAAGGAACTGGAAACAGCAGATGTCCATCAGTTGGACACATGAATGTAATGGAATATTATCGTTCTGTAAGAAACAACCAGCAGGATGATTTCAGAGAGGCCTGGAGAGACTTGCATAAACTGATGCTAAGTGAAATGAGCAGAACCAGGAGATCATTATACATGGCAACAAGATTATGTGATGAACAACTTGATGGACTCAGCTCTTTTCAACAATGGGGTGATTCAGGCCAATTCCAATAGACTTGGGATGGAGAACCATCCACATCCAGAGAGAGAACTATGGGCACTGAATGTAGATCACAACATAGCATTTTCACCTTTTTTTGTTGTTTATTTGCTTTTTTTCTCATTTTTTTTCTTTCTGATCTGATTTTTCTTGTGCAGCATAATAATTGTGTAAATATGAATAAAAGAATTATACATGTTTAACATATATTGGATTACTTGCAGTCTAGGGGAGGAGGTGGGAGAAGAGAAGGAGGAAATTTTGGAACACAAGGTTTTGCAAGAGTAAATGTTGAAAACTATCTTTGTATGTATTTTGAAAAAAAAACTATAATTGTTTTTTTTTTTTTAATTTAAAAAGTATTTAAAGCTTTTCAGATCTCGGCGCCTTCTCTTTCTTTACACATTCTTCCTTTACATAACTGCTATTCCTCATACAAACACTACATTGCCTATCCATGTGCCTGTATATTAGTTGTCTCCATGGCCTGGGATGTCTTCTTCCTCCTTACCTCTCTCTCTTGAAGTGCTTAGCTCCCCTTCAACCTACTCAATGCCACCTTTTGCAGAAGGATCTTTCCCAGGATCCCCAGCTACTGAAGTCTTCTCCTCTAAATAAGTCTTCCATATACTCTATATATACCTTGCATATATACTTTTTAAAAATATAGATGTATATATATATGTATATATATATACACATGTGTATATTTATCTATATCTATGTAAATTTATCTATGTATATATATATATGTAAAATTTTTCCAGTTATAGGTAAATTTTTTTTTTACATTTGTTTTTAAAACTTTGAATTCCAGATTCTCTCCCTCCCTCTCCCACTCCCAGTGAGAAAGCACATGTGACGGTATCACATATATACTTTTTAAGGCAGATGTTGTCTCCCCCATTAAATGTCAGTTGCTGAGGGTACTATTATTATTTTTTTCTTTCTCCCCTCCCCATGCAAGGATAAAGAAAGAAGGTTTAAAGGGACTTGAAAACTATACTTCAAATATTTGAAGAATTAATACAACACAACAAGAATTGGACTTATTCTGCTTAGCTTTAGAGGGAGCAACCAAGAATAATGGACAGAAGGTGCAGAGAGGCAGATTTAGGCTTGTTTACAAGAACACCATCTTAATAGTTGAGTTATTCAGAAGTAGAAAGGGCTGCCACAGGAGACAGTAGGTTTCCTCCTTCCTGGAGGTCTTCAAACAATGGTTGGATGACCCATTTGTTGGAGCAGTGCAGGTTTCAAAATCCCATGGAGAGATTGATTACTCAACACAGTATGCCTTTGTGAAGGGAGAAGTGGGAGCCAGAGCTTGGGAAGAGTCCTTCTTTTTCCTTCCTGCTTCAAAAAAAGACCTAAGTGAGTCCAAACCCTTTGGGAGGAGACAAACAGAACAGAGTTGGAAAAAAACAGACATGTTGGAGGGCCAGCTGTCTCCCCAAAGCCTGTTCTACTTTCCTTCGGGCTCTTCCCCTAAAAGGGTCAGCAACCACTTGTATCTTTTCTCAAAGCAGGAAAAAGAAAGAGTCTTCTCCCCAACTCCTCTGCCAATTCAATGCCTGGTGCAGGCATTCAGTGCTGAGTAATCCCTGTGTCCACGAATGCGGTCTTACCTCCACAGCAGCTCACAAAACCCAGGTTAACTTCCCTGATTTCCTTTAAACAGGAAACAAAGCTTCCAACTCCATCTGAACGTAAACAACCCATTTGGACATATACAACCTACAGGGACGACACATACCTTACATGGAAAATGTCTGCCAGGAGATTCTGGTTTTACACACATGGAGAGCATCAGGCAGCCTCAAGTCTCCTCCAGTTCTTGATATTGTATGAAACTGAGTAGCTGAGCTTGGCAGCCTACCAGCTAAGGAAGGCACTACCCTAGGGGAACAGGAAATGCTGCTCCCTGACAAGAGCTTTGGGAACACAATTTGCTTCATGGCAATGCTGGCAAAGTCAATTAGACAAGAAGGACAGACTCATAAATGAATGAATGAATGAATACAAAAAAGAGCATTTGTTAAGTGCTTATTACTATGTGCCAGGAACTGTGCTGAGTTATTTTGTTTTTTTTCCTTATGGACTTTCCTGTTGTTGTTCACTTGTGCCCGCCTCCTCATGACCCCATTTTTAGGTTTTCTTGGCAAAGGTATTAGAGTGCTTGCCATTTCCTCATCTAGTTGATTTTATAGATGAAGCAACGGAGGCAAACAGGATTAAGTGACTTGTCCAGGATCCCATAGCCAGTAAGTTTTTGATGGTGGATTTGAATTGATGAAGATGAGTTTTCCTGACTGGAGGGCCAGCACACTATCCACTGTACCATCTAACTGCTTCACTATGCTGGGTACTGAATACACAAATACAAAAAAGAAAAAACAGAGAAAAATAAGACATATGGAGGGGGCAGAGATCAGGGAATGGGTAAAGGAAATGAAGGAGAGAGATCAAAGGAGGTGCTTGAACTGAGGAAGAATTGCATGAAGAAAAAATAGAGAGAGTAAATTCTACCCATTAAAGACAAGAGTACAAAGAGATGGGAGATGGAGGATTTGTTTGGAACAAATAAGCCAGTATGACTGCATTGTACAGTGTGTAGAGTAGAATAATGACTATAGGAAAACTGAACGGATTAAAAAGGGAGCAGGATGTGAAGAGCTTTAAACGTCAAACAAAGGAGTTTATGTTTGATTCCAGATATAATAGGAAATCATTGGATTTTCTTGTTAGGAGGGGTGAGGTGGACATGGTCAGACCTGTGTTACGAAAATCATTTTGACAGTCATGTGGAGGATGGACTGGAGTGAGAAACGTGAGCTAGGGAGAGCAAAGAAAAAGCCACCAAAATAGTCCAGGTGAGAGGCAGGTCCTAACTAGGGTCATGGCTATAGAAGTGGAGAGGAAAAGATGAAACTAAGGGAATCTTAGGCAAGATGTGCTAAGGATAAGGAGACAAAGATAATATGAAGATTTTGAAAATAGCTGCCTGGGAAGAGGGAGTGCTACCCTCAACAGTAAAGGGAAATTTCAATAGACAGATCAATTTGGAAGGAAAGATAATGTGAGTTCTGTTCTGGATATATTGAGCTTGAGATGATTATGGAATAGCTAGTTCAGAATGTTCAAAAGCCCATGGAACTGAAGCTCAGAAGAGAGAGGTAATTTGTATAAATACATGGGGAGGGGGTTGGGGAAGGAAGGGGAGAAGGAGGGAGGGAGAGAGAAAGAGATGAGGAGAGAGACAGAGAGAAGAAAAGAAAAGAAATAGGAGGGAGAAGGGGGGGGAAGAGAGGAAGGGAAAAGGGGAGGGAGGGAGACAGAGAGAGAGAGACAGACAGACAGACAGAGACAGACAGAGAGACAGAGAGAGAGAGTCATGGGGCAATTGATTTGAATATTATTAGAAGAACAAGAAGTGTGGAAGGAGAGAGGTAGTGATACATGAGTAGTAGCAGGACAAGAAGAAGATCACAAAACAATATGGTGGGTCTGGAGCCAACCAAATAGAATGAAGGCTCACTCACCACTCAGGAGAGTTGGGTAGAATTCACTAGGGTAAGAGGAGGAAGCCTTGGTCAGTAGATGGACCTATGACATCATGGGTACTTTCATCTTAGGGAATGGAGAAGATGAAACATTAATGAAGGAGATGGAAAAGTGGGTTAAAGAAATAAAAGAGGAAAGTGTGATGTTTCTGAAGCCACAGGAAGAGCAATTATCCAAAAGGAGGATGATGACTATGAGTGTCAAAAGAAATGTCATGAAGAAAAAGTACTGGTGATTAGTAATTCACTGATCCCTTTCAAGAGAATATTTTCCGTACAGGGTGGAAATTGAAAATTTCAATGAATTAAAGAGAGGATTTGTGATAAGAAAATGGAGACAGTGATTGATGGGATATAATAGAAAATTATAATAAAATTTAGGAAGGGAAACTGCCACTTTTTGTAACCCTAGCACTTAGCATAAGACCTGGATTATAATAAGCACTTAATAAATGTTTACTGCCAGACAGAATTTAAAAAGAAAAATATATGAAATATATATATGAAAATATGTATGAAAGAAAATTACTCAAAATAATGCAAAATAAAAAAGCAGAGCCAGAATATCAGAATACATATTAGTTATAATTATATTTTTGTCTTAGGCTAGACTTAAGATTTCATAAAATCATATAGGAAATTCCCAATGAAGAAATTTACTGATTACAAACAATATTTCAGAGCATTTTGAGAGTGACTTGCCCAAGATCACCCAGCTACAATTATGTAGATATAGATATTTTAGTCCAGAAATTTAAATGTGAACAAAAGTTTATGCCTACAAATGTGGACAGTATGGTCAGAGATAATAAAATGGAGCAGAGGAAAATGTATTAGCTGTTAAATTATTATAGATATATGCAAATTTGTTGAAGCTTAATTTGTTACATATTAGGTTTAATTGACTTTCCGTTATGTAAAAGTTAATCTCACACCAAAAAGAACTTGTAATTGTCTAAAAGTTAGTTTCACACGCACACAAAAATATTACTTTATAAAAAATAAGGCATTTACCTCCTCTTATCCTACTTGTTTGAAACTCTTGATTCAGGCATTTTCTGAGGAAAGAGAACCCAAAGTAGCTTATATATTTGAATAAAAATAAATCTAAAGAAAAAAAAAACAACACTACAAATAGATCTGTCTAAAACCCCAGAAAATCTATATGTCAAGTCCACTTTCAGAAAGATAGAGACAAAAGGTCAACTAGTTTAGGAATAACACATCCCAAGAGTTACTAAGGGAAATGTGGAATTCTATCATTTTTTTTTCCTATTTAAAAAAAATTTCTCTTGTGCATACCCTTTGATCCATCAGTGTCTCCACTGGGTCTGTATCCCAAAGAGATTATAAAAGAGGGAAAAGGACCCACATATGCAAAACTTTGTGGCAGCCATTGTTATAGTGGTACAAAACTGGAAATTAAGTGGATACCCCAAAGTTGGCGAAGAAATGATGCACTTACTGATGTCAGAAAAACCTGGGAAGTCTTATATGAACTGATACTGAGAGAAGTGAGCAGAATCAAGACAAAACCGTACATAGTAATAACAAGATTATGTGATGATCAACTGTGATGGACAATGAGGTGATTCAAGGCAATTTCAATAGTCTTGTAATGGAAAATATCATCCACATCCAGAGAAAGAACTGTGGAGACTAAATGTGTATCAAAGCATAATATTTTCAATTTTTGTTGTGTTGTTTGCTTGGGGTTTTTTTCCCCCCTCTCATGTTTTTCCCCCTTTAATCTATTTTTTTTTTTTGCTCAGTATGACAAATATAGAAATATGTTTAGAAGAACTGCACACGTTTAACCTATATCAGATTGCTTGCTGTCTTGGAGAGGGGAAAGGGAAAAGGAGAGAGAAAAAAAAAAATTTGAAACGTAAGGTAACTGCAAAGGTGAATGTTGAAAACTATCTTTGCATGTATTTGGAAAAATAAAATACCATTAAAAATGTTTTCTCTTCCTTCTACCTCTCCTCTAAGAGAGAAATGAGAAAACAACAACCTTGTAACAAATATGCATAATCAAACAAAACATTCCCTCATTGGCCTTTATTACTTTTCAAAAAACATAAAGGAATGAAAGGAATGGTTATGAGGGAAGAAAAGATTCAACTACCTAACCACAGCCTCAAGAACTAGGACAAGGCAACTAGGACTGGATCCAGCACTGAAAGTACTGTTCCAGGCAGTATTTCCCTTTAACCACATATCCCCCCCACACATATATCCCAGCCTAGCTTCTCTAGCCCCTCTCATTAGTCCTAAATGCATAAAATCTCTGCATCTCACTTAGAAACTAACTGAAGAACTAGAGTCATCTAGGGTAAACCCAAGTCTAAACCAATTTGGGATGATCTTCTGAGTTGAGAGTTTGAATAATTCCAAAGTAATAAATTTTGGGATAGTGTACAAAAAGCTGAACAAATGATAAAGACATCTTCAGGCTCTATTTGTTGAAATATGTAAGCTCAAGACCCAGAATAATGTTCACTTGCCACTAACTATCCAACACACTGAGTAAGACATCCAGATGTCACTCTTATTGTAAATAACCATAGAGAGAAAACAATGTATGGTGTACAAATTTCCATAGGATATTAGTCACTTTGAAAGAAATAGAACCCAAAAGGTTATCAGCAATGTCTGTTGAGTCATATTTCACGCTTATATAGCTCTTCATGATCTCATTTGGGGTTTTTGTGGCAAAGATACTAAAGTAGTTCATCATTCTCTTCTCCAGCTCATTTTACAGGTGAGGAAATTGAGGCACATAGGGTTAAGTGACTTGCCCAGGGTTGCACAACTAGTAAATGTCTGAGCCTGGATTTGAATTCAGGGAACCCGGGTTTTCCTGACCACCTAACTGGTACTTGACAAGGAAAAGAATGTCAATATCATTCACTTTAATCTGATTAAGAGGCTAGGATCCAGGAAAATGTTAAAAATGAAATCCTGTACCAAAAGGATTTGATTACAGAATTATCCTCAAGAAAAAGATCTGATTGGGAGAATTATTCATTTCTGTCTTTAATTGTACTCTTCAATACTTATTAAGAAAGCATATGGGAGGAGGGGCAGCTAGGTGGCCCAGTGGATAGAGCCCCAGCTCTGAAGTCAGGAGGACCTGAGTTCAAATCTAATCTCAGACACTTGATACTTCCTAGCTGTGTGACCCTGGGCAAGTCACTTAACCCCAATTGCCTCAGCCAAAAAAAAAAAAAAAAAAGCGTATCAGAACACGAGAATGTATCTATATGCAATATCATTTACAATGATATAAACCAAAGGCTACACTTGAAATATTACTAATTTCTGGCAACAGCACTATGTTTTACTGAGGAAAATTAAGACAACAACAACAACATATAGGATACTAAGTGTTTTTAACACTGTGTTCTGGGGTATTCTTGTTTCCAACTACACTTATCTGATAATAGTCATCACCTAAGACTGGCAATAAACCAGATAAAAGGTGAGGGAACCGGGTTCTCTTACCATTTTGATTTAGCTTTTAAAAAGAAAAAAAAAATTTAAAGGCACTTTTTAAAGTAGCCTGTCATTCATGGCTCTCTTCAACAATGAAATGTTTCAAACCAGTTCCAATTGTTCAGTGAAGAAAGCCATATACACCCAGAGAGAGGGATGTGAAATATGGACCACAACATAACATTTTCATGCTCTCTATTGATGTTTGCTTGCCTTGTGTTTCCTTTCTCTGATTTTTTTTCTTGTAGATATGATTTTTCTTGCACAGCAAAATAAATGTGGGAAAATGTATACATATATACAATTTGTCAAGTATTTTAACAATTTTAACAAATCTAACATGTAGTGAACTTCTTGCCATGTAGGGGAGGGGTGGGGACTAGGGGGGGAAATATTTGTAACAAAGTTTTGTAAAGGTCAATGTTGAAGAATTACCCATTTATATGTTTTGCAAATAAAAAGCTTTAATAAATAAATAAAATGGGGGAAAAAAAGTAGCCTGTCATTGTGTGTGACCTTGGCCACTGGCTCTCCAAATGCCTCAAACAACGACCTTAGATTTATCATCTAACTCACCGGTAGGTTGGTATCACCCATATAGAAGCAATCCCAGATCTTTCATGTATTCAGTATAAATCATCTTATCTCTCTCTTCAGTTTTATCTTCATATTATGCTTGTAAGACAAGTAGAGATAGGTATTTTTTATCAGGGCTTCTTAAACTTTTTCCATTCTTAACTCCTTTTCTCCTGAGAAATTTTTACATTTTTTTTAATATGGCCCTGGGTCTATAGGTATATAAAATAGGTACGCAAATCAAATGTTTACTGAAAATAAATCATAATTTCATGACTCCCACATTAAGTTATGTGGCCCCATATGGGAACTGATCCAGTTTAAGAACTTAATCTATAGATGAAGAACCAGAAACCCAGAGATTGTAAGTCATTTCTTTAAGTGTCAATGAGTAGTAAAACCCAAACTAGAACCCAGGTCCCAGCCCATCACTCTTTGCCCTGGATCATACTCCTTCCAAGCTGTCACTCAGGATTTATTCGTGTAAATGCAGGCCAGTGGCACTTTAGCCTTCTACCATATTTTCAAAACTCAATGATTTGTGAATTTAAAAAAAACAGCAAGTGTTGGAAACACTCACTGACCTGACTTCTTGTAAATAGTCTCTGCTTCATGCACCTGAGCTACAAAGTCTCCTGCCAAAGAAAGATGGCCTCGGGACATGAGATACACTCAAATAACCAGAGATCTAGCTGGAACACAGAGAAAATACAGCTAAAATATGCCTTGAGGCTCTGGTCAGCAAGCCTAAAGTTAGAGGCCAAGCTCACAAAAATATATTCCTTGCAGGCACAGGTAAAAACAATCATTAGAAACAGCAATTAACTTAAAAATGAAGTAGCTAAAAATGTGTTTCCACTTGGCCATTATCAAGTACATTCTACTTGTAACCCTATGATCCTTAGTCAGATTTTGCTGATTTCCTTCAAAGCAGAATTAAATGTTTTATTTTACTCGTGGAAACTGAAAAATATAAAATTGCTTAGGCATTGGTCACAGGAAACAGGATAATAGAACAAATCTCAGAACTTTCCTTGGTCCCTTAAATTACAAAATTTGTACAAAATTAGGCTATCTTTGCCTAATTCTCTCCTACTCCAACCTACCTCATTCCTACAGGGATTGTATCTGAATTATTTTGGGGAATGAAGGATCACAGATGTAGAACAGGAAGGAATCCTAGCAGTTCCCTACAAAGCCAGACCCTTTTAGAGAAGTACATTAGGATTCTAGAGATGAACCAATAGGCTATGTTTAAATGGCAGGATTTGAACCTGTTCCTAGGAATCCAAAGCCAGCCTTTTTTCTAGTGTACCATGATGCCTCTCTTTGGATTGAGGATTCCATAAATAACATATCATTGGGGAGATTTTTTTTTTTTTTTTGCTTTTTTGCTGAGGCAATTGGGGTTAAGTGACTTGCCCAGGGTCACACAGCTAAGAAGTGTTAAGTGTCTGAGGCCAATTTGAACTCAGGTCTTCCTGTCTTCAGGGCTGGTACTCTATCCACTGTGCCACCTAGCTGTCCCCGAGATTTTTTTTTTAATCTTACGTAATCCAAGTCAACGGCTCTTGCTCCAAACCCCCAAAAGTAGAAGAACAAAGAAGTGAAAGTCTTTCTCTCTCTGCCCTAACCCTCCCCTTCCCAATTATTTCTCTATTTTCCTTCAGGTAAACAACTAAACTTTTTAATGCAATTGAGCTTATCTGATTTATTAACTTCTCCAGCTAGGATCACTTAAACAACTGCACCAAAAAAGCTGATTTTTAAACCCAGCAAATGACTAAAAATTTTTAGTGATATATTCTCATTATCAGGAAAAGGAGAAATGTATCATATCTTAAAGGGTTATTAGAACTTTTTTTTTTTTTGCCAAATACACCCAAATTACATTTCAGTCTGAATTTAGAGATTGATTTTCCTTTTCTCTTCCAATTACTCTTTAAAAATCCTCTCTTCCTTTAGAATACATTTCTATACTAGCAGGCAAAACCATTAAAGATCCTTATAAACCCACTGTTCCCTTATCAAATTACTGTTTTCAATCCACTATCCTCCAAATTTTAATTCTGCCTTTAAAAACTGAATCCACAAAACTCAAGTCATTCATTATTTTTAAGACCCTAACTGTCCATCCACTAATTCTGGGGAAGGACAATGAATGGTGGACCACGTTGCTTAAATAGCTTTTGATACTTTGAATAATCATTTAGGGTCTTCAGAAGTAACTGGGGTAATCAAATGTAGACACAGTCATCTTTCTGTTCCCCATGGCCAAGGAGGACTGGGCTCTTGACTGGTGTCTTAAGACCTTCCACTATCATGGGTTTATAGATGTATACATGGAAGAAACCTTAGAAGCCATCAAGTTCAACCCCTTCTTTTTACAACTGAAAGATCTTCATTTGTAAAATGTGATTCAGACATATGTGAATCTGTAGATAGATATCCAGCGATCTGAGAATAAAGTTCTTTTTGTTGTTGTGCAATCATTCTAGTCACATTTAATTCTTCATGACCCCATTTGGGGTTTTCTTGGCAAAGATGACTAGAATGGTTTGCCATTTCCTTCTCCAGATCATTTTACAGCAGAGGAAACTAAGGCTAAAAGATTGCATGACTTGCTTAGGGTCAAACAGTTAGGAAGTGTCTGAAGCTACATTTAAACCCAGGTCTTGCTGAATTTAGGCCCAGAGCTCTATCCACTATATCACCTGTGGTTTTTATTTCATGCATTTAAACATTTTAAAACATTTTTCTGAAAAAAAGTCCACAGGCTCCCCCACATTGCCAAAAGGTTCCATGACACACACAAAGGTAAAAACCAAACAAGCAAGCAAAAAACCTGATCTGGTTCAACCTTCTTATTCTAGAAAAAAAAAAAAAAGTAAACTGAGGCTCGAGGAGGTAAAGCAACTCATTCAAAGAATAATCACCACGGATATCCTTTCCACCTTTCTTTTCTGATTGCTTAAAACAGCACAGCCGCATTCTTGAGGGGAAAAAAGATAAAAAAAGAAGGAAAAAAGAGCACAAAATTCACTGTGGCATATTATGCTTTAATATTCCTTTCTCATTAGGAAACCTGATGTTCACCCTGGAAGAAGTGGGGCTAGGAAAGAACTTTGGGTCAGAGGCAAAGTTCATTGCCAAATATTGTTTCCATAATGGAGCCTGGTGAGAAGTTAGTTCCACCTGGCCTGGCTGTAGTTTTTAGGGAACAGGTGAGAACAGGGTTTGCTTCCACCTAATTCCCTAATCACTCCTGACCCGGCTAAACTGAGGGGACTATTTAAACCACAGCTTAAAGTAATATCTGCAAATTTTGTTTCCTACTTTGCCAGTCCAGTTAAAGTGAAATGTATGTGTTCTTGCAGGAATATCATTGTTTTGGAAATACTTCTCAGACTCAAGCTTTTCTTCCTGAAAAGAACAATGGAATGATCCAACACAAATTACATAAGCCATAAACTGTCCTTTCAGCCAATATGAGGTCATCTGAAGAGCCAATTATTCAATTTATGGATTGTTCTCTAGAAGGTCCCTTGCTGCCTCCTAAAATTAATCTTTTATCCACTAGAAAGAAAGCAAAATTGAAATGGAGACATTAAAATCTGTAGAATATTGATAGATATGGCAAAGTTTTACTGAATTGAAAAAAAAAAAAGATAAAATTGAGAGCCAATGTTAAGCTTCTAAATTTTAGAATTACCCTTGGATTTAACTCATTTGCTTTAAGAAAATTATTCTGAATTGAATACTTTAAAGAGAAAATGTTTCAAATATACAACAGAGCCTTTTCTGATCTCCAAACTGCTAATGCCCCATCCAACCCATAATCTCCCCATCCCCCACCCCCACTATCCTATATTTGGTATCAACCTCTTTTTATATATATGTATACATATATGTATATATATGTGTATATATATATATAGTGTGTGTGTGAATATGTCTGTAAGCATATGTATATATGTACACATGGATAGATACAAAGAACAGAGAGATAATCCCCCTTGTTAGAATATAAACTCTTTTAAAGTAAGGGCTGTTGCATTTTCACTCTGTATCCCTTTTGCTTAACAATATCTAATACATATTTATAATAATATGAAAAACTGTTCTAGATCACCACTGATTTAGAAAAATGCAATTTAAATAACTCATCTCACACTATCAGATTGGTTAAGATGACAGAAAATGAAAATAATAAATGGTGGAGGAGTTGCAGAAAAACTGGGACATCAGTATACCAGTGGTAGAATTGTGAACTGATCCAATCATTTTGGAGAACAATTTGAAATTATGTCCAAAGGGCTAAAAAACTGTGCACACCTTTTGATCCAGGGATCCTACTACCAGATCTGTATCCCAAAGGGATTTTTTTTTTAAAGGGAAAAGAATCTATTTGTACAAAAATATTTATAGCAGCCCTTTTTATAGTTGCTTCGGATTGGAAATTGAAGGGAATGCCCATTAATTAGTAATGGCTAAACAAGTTGTGGTACATGATTGTATTAGAATATTATTGTGCCAGAAGAAATGATGAGCAGGCTTTTGCAGCATAATAAATGTGGAAATGTGTTTAGAAGAATTGCATATGTTTAACCTATATTTGGATTACTTGCCATCTAGGGGAGAGGGGGAGGGAGGGAGAAAAATTTGGACCAGGGTTTTGCAAAGGTGAATGTTGAAAACTATCTTTGCATGTATTTTGAAAAATAAAAAGCTATTATTATTTTAAATCATCCTGATGAGCAGGATGATTTCAGAAAAACCTGGAAAGTTACATGAAGTGATACAGAGTGAAGTGAGCAGAACCAGGAGAACACTGTACATAAAAGCAACACTGCAAGATGAATGACTGTTAATGGCTTTGCTATTCTCAGCCACACAATGATCCAAGACAATCCCAAAGGATTCATGATGAAAAATGTGATCCATACCCAGAAAAAGAACTGTGATAGGGTTTGAATACAGACTGAAGCATACTATTTTTCACTTTCTTTTACTTTGTTCAAGGTTTTTCCCCTACAAAATGACTAATATGGAAATGTTATACATGATTACATATGTAAAACCTATATCAGATTGCTTGCTGTTTCAGGGAAGGGAGGAAGAGAAAGATAGAATTTGAAAATCAAAACAATTTTATATGTAATTATGGAAAAAATAAAACTTTTTTTTAAATTAAAAAGCCAATTTACCCAAAATAAGCAAAAAAGGAAATCTAAAAGATTAGAGAAAAAAAACCTATCAATAGCATCACTAGGTCTATACCCCCAATATAAAAGAAAGCAGAAATGGACCTATAAGTGAAAAAAATATTTATAACAGCTGTTTTTGCAGTGTCAAAAAACTTAAGGAATACCAACTAGTTGTGAAATGGTTCAACAAATTATGGTATATGAATACAATGGATTACTATTATGATCAAAGAAATGACAAAAGAGAGTTTCAGAGAAACTTAGGAAGATTTGTATGAACTGATAGAGTGAAACAGACAAAACAAGAATAATTTATCCTATAAAAATAAACAACTTTGAAAGACTTTTTAAAGAAAGTCTAGCATTTAGTAGGGCTTGGTAATGATTGCTGATTTTTGCTTGAATGATTACATAGGTCAAAAATAACCTTGTCTATGGAAGATTTTAGAGGCTATATTTATTCCCCTCCATTCCTTTCCCACTTCTGCTCCTGATCTGCTAGACTTCGACCCAGCTGCCATCTCCCCCTTGAACTTCTCTCACAGGCTGGGACCTCCTCCAGTTGGAACCTCCCTGGACCTAGCTGGGCCCCTGCTCCCACTGATGATTTCCTCACACAAGCTTCATTTGGGGATGGAGTCTAAGCTAGCCAACCTTCAATTCTCTCTTCTAGTCTGCTTCCAACTTCTCACATCTGTCCTTTTCTCATCTTTATTATTTTCTATTTATCCTGGATGTAACTTGTTTTGTCTATCTGTCTACATGTTGTCTCTCCCATTAGACTGTAAGTTCCTTGAGAGCAAGGACTATCCCTTTAGCTTCATTTTGCATATAGTAGGTATTTAATAAATGTTTATCAATTGCTTGACACCATGTTCTATGCAGGCACCTTCTCTCCTGTCTTCCAACTTTTCAGTTCCCTATTCTATAGCATCCTTCCCCATTAGAACATAAGTTCCTTTGCAGAGTACTTAAAACCTAGAAAGTACTTAATTAATGCTTCAAGAAATATATTCAAGAAATATATAGATATCTTGATTATAGATTAAGATAATTAAAATCAGATAAATAAGATAATTAAGATTAGATAAGAAAAAATAGAATTACATTTTCTCAAAAATGGAACAGACTTAAGAGACCATTGAGTCAGACTCAAACATGACTGAGAATCCAAACTAAAACCGTATCACTGGCAATCAATTCCTCAAAAAATCCTCAGTGAGAAGGGGCAGGGGTATCCAGTATTTCTCCAACTGTCTCCAATCATTTAGTTGGAGACAATTATAATTGCCAGGAAGGTTTTTTCAAGGCGACATCTAAATCTACCCCGTAACAACATCAACCCAAGGTTCTTCAACCTGCTCCCTGGGACCAAACACCAGTTGAATAAGCAAGTAACTGTTGCAACTCAATGTAGCTAGAATACAAATTTCCAAGATAACACAACAGTCTAAAACAAAGTGTGGGTTATTTAAAAAAAAAAAAAAGTACAAACGAATTCCTATCATAAATATGTGTTCAGGCAGGAAGTGAAAAGTCTTACTACACCAAACTCAACTGAAGAGAAACTTATTTAGGTGTAAGTAAAACTATAATTGAACTTTACTTCCTAAAAGAAGAGCTTAGAGCTTTGGAGTAAACATGAATCTAGAAGCCATCAACTTCTCTCATAAGATATTTTCATCTAATGTTCATTTTAACCGAATACAACTTACTTTCCAAAATGAACAATTCTGAGCTAAAAGATCTGATTTTGATTAATAATGACTTCTTTCATTTAAAAACTAGCAAGAAATAACTAACTTCTGTACTGAGATTTATAATCTTTTTATTATACCAGCTTGTACTTTTTCTCATCCAGTCATCACTCCTTCATTCCATCCCCTTAGCTAACAAGTATTTATTCAATACCTACTATATGCAAAGCACTGGGAAGGATTACATTGTTCTTGAGAATTGTAGCAGGAAGTCTATTAGTGAGAGTAGCCTTCAAAGACTTAGAACTGGAAGGAACTTCAGTGGTCACCTTAAACTTTTAAGAGATCATCCAAAATCATTGCCTTCAATTAGGCTAAAAGGTGATTCCATTTTGGAATCACCATGAAACTCAATGAATAATTTGAAACTTGAGCTAAATTAGAACTCAAAAATCAATGCTGGAATTATAGAAAGCATTCTGACCTCAGAGTTACTTGTCAGCTTAGATTGTGATTTTTTAAAATTTTTAAATAGTATTTTATTTTTCCAAATACATGTAAAGATAGTTTTCAAAACTTTGTGTTCCAAATTTTTCTCCTTCCCTCCCTTATGTCTCTCCCTGCCCAAGACAGCAAGTAATCTGATACAGGTTAAATATGTGCAATTAGATTATGCTTTAGACAGACTCATATATTTTTGTTATTCATCTGAATAGTTCAGATCTTGCATATAGAGCTCTAAATATCTACCTTTATATAAATACATGTATGTATGTGTATATATCCCTGGTCCAGAGAGAGGCAGCATGGTGCATATGCAATTAAGAATTGCTGTGCCCTTTTTCCATACCCACGACTATAGGCTTGAATATTGCAAAACTACAATAGTAAAATGTGAACTGCTAACCAGAATGGCAGATCAGGAAGAGAATATTCAGTGAGGTCCCTGAAGGATCTTGGGAAATGCATTTTAGTTTTTATGAGCAAAGCCCTTAATAAATCTCTCATGTAGTATAGAAATGCCTATATGATCAGTGCTAGGATAACACTGGGCCAGTCATTTGATTTTGCTTCTACTTCCAAAAAATGGATATGATAGTAAATAGAAAGTACTTAGAAAGTTCTGTAAAGATGTTACATAAAATAAATATGACTTAACAAAACTTTAAAAAAAAAATACTGACTGATTAGGAGGAAGGCAAGAGTGAAAAGAGTCTAAGTCATAGAATGTTAAAAATAAACAGAAATTGTTTTCAAGTATATGTAATATCAAAAGTCTACATGAATAGTTTTATTGTGTTTTTTTTTAATTAAGTACACTACACATTCAATATTATGACACTGGTAAAGTTAGCTAAGTTCCAAATGTAAGAAGGTTGAATATAGCTTAATATTTATATCATGAGGGGGGAGAATAACTGATGGAAGAGAAGTAATTCCCTTTCATTACACCATTTAATTTGATTTGCATCTATCTTACAAGAGTCTCTCTTAACACAATTTCCATTCTCCTATTTAAGATTTGAACTTCTGAACAACTGTTATCTCCCATTCATTTTGCCCACTTTCAGGTTTCAGTTTCTCACATCAGTAAACTAGGCAGATGAAACCCCGTATGCTGATTTTAAAGACTTATAGCTGATTCTCCCAAAATAATTGAACACAGTTATCCAGTAGGCTCAGTTTCTAATTATCTCAAGAATATCATGAATAACTAGCAACTAACTATAATGACTTCCTAAATTAAATTACTTCTTAGCTACTTAAATTAAAATTAAATTTACTACTTTTTAAATTAATTTTTGTTTCCAACTATGACTTCAGCAAAGTTTTGTCCAAATGAATGAAAAAATCTTCAAAGAAGTCCCCTAGAGTTAGGGATTTTTCAAAAATTCATTAATTTTAGCCATTCACTTATGTGGCTATTCAAAATGGTACTCCAAGACAATAAAGTCCACTTTAAAAAAAAAAAAGTAAACAACATATGATGATTACTAACATTTTTAATATTTTTAGAAAGAAGCAGTAAAAAAAAATCTTTGCTTAGGAAGGGACTTTAAGAATCACCTAATCCAGTACTCTCACTTTACATATGAAGAAAATAAGATCTAGAGACATGAAGGAATTTGCTAAGTTTATACAATTGGCAGAGCCAAGCTGAATCAAGGAGTCTTGCTTCTCAATTCAAGGCCATCCCCTTCATCATACAACATATAATGATCTATAATGATTTACAAAAGGAAAGCACTCAACAAATGTTTACTGACCAGATAGTAAATACATATCTTTTTGTAAAGTCCTTGCCTAACTGTGTCTGATTATTTAGCAAACAGAAATAACTATATTAAGCTCTTCCTTAGCTTTACATGGGAAGAAGCTGAGACCCATAAAGAAGACCCCTACTAAAAAATTTAGTAGGACCATAACCTAAGCCAGCTGAACAAGGAAAAGATCCATGTTTTACAAAGACTATGTTCTAACTAGATTTTATTGACTATAATTAAACCTCGCTTCAATGCAAAAGCTATCAATTTAGAGAGCATCATATATTTTTCAAAGAAAGAAGTATCCCATCATGATATCTACTGGCCATAGAAAGCAACCACTACTAATAATGGCGATTAGACATATTTCAACTAATTTGTGCCTATTAAAGTCACATTTCTATGTGTCATTTAAAGCAAAAGCTACTTCTGAAAAGTTCTCAGGTTCTCATTTTTCACCTGTCAATATTTTAAATCTCAATTCATCCATTTCTGGGATACCGACTATGCTGAAGATCCAATGAAGCCTTCTTTAACCGACCATCGACATTTCAATATACTTTGGTAACTAATGCATTCTGAAAATTACAACACACCAGCCAAGCAAGCTTTATTACCTTTGAACAAGACACTGTGGCCAGGATGACATTCCTTAAGCAAGTTTATCAAGAAGTGCTATGGCAAGAGTTCAAATGGAGAAAAAAAAATTAATACAAATAAGATCTAGCCTTAACCTCTCAACAGACAGAAAATTTCTGGGCTTTTCTCTTTATTGTATATTTAAATTGGGTAGGGTAGAAAAGGAAAAAAAATGTTTACTTCTCAATAAAGTGAATAATATTGGATGCTATTTTCTTGTATCTCCTCTGCTTATTCCCATTTTGGTCAGGAAAATAAACCTTTTCAATACAGGTCTTAATTTTGTTAAATCTCAAACAAAAAATGAAATCCTTCCTTAACAGACATCAGTCTTTTCCATATGTGCTGAATCCAGCCCGTCTAAAAATGTAACCTCAAAGTCAATCAATTATCCTTGCTATTTGTTAGAGACTGAAACTAGACCTGAACAAACACCTTGGCAAGGAATAAGCTATGGATTAATAAAAACAGACTCTGGAATACAAATCGAGGGAGGAGGAGACTCGTAAAAGACCTACCTGAAAACAATTCATCATCAAACGCAAACCCTAAAGTGAAGTCCAATGAGCATTTATGTCTGATCAGATGAAAAAAAACAGCATCCCAGTCAGAAGTAAACTCATCTCACTCAACATTCTCCTCTGGCTCAGTCAGATAGGGAGGGGCTGAAATTACTTATGTGTTTTAAAAGGGGGAGTGGTCATGATTTTCCACTCCACCTCCCTGTGTATATTATTATTTTGTTTGATTAGCATCTATTTTGCAAAGTACCAGACACTTAGGATGGTTTACTTTTGTAACTGTTGCCATTAAGCCTGAGGTAAATAGTACAATTTCCATTTTAACTCCAGGAGGAAAGGGAAATCAGAGAGCAGCTAAATGGCTTGACCATTGGAGGAAAAATGAGCACAGAGGGGTTTAGAACTCATCATTTATGGTTCACTATTTAACTGAGAGAAGACCATTAAATCTGATTCCTTATTAGCTCCCTTTGTGACAATTTAGGGAGAGGTACTGCCCACTCCACAGGCCCACACTGTGTAACCTCCAAGGACTCATTCATTGACCAATCCAGACAGACTTACTACAGGGAATAACAAGAAACAGGTTCTCAATGGTCAGAGATGCCCCGTGTCCATAGCCTCCCCCTACCTATATTAGGACTAAAAGTGGAGAAAGAAGGGGAAATCCTAAACCATCACTGCTAATTTATCCTCAGTTTCCTCCTCTGCTTTCTTGCTTTGCCCTTGGGCCTTTGATGCCCAGTGGAGAAAAGCTCTGTAGCAAAGGGAACAGAGCCCACTCCAAGAAAGACCACAAGAACATCGTACAGTGTCCCATGAAAAAAGCCAATTTCTCTTTCATTCCCATGACCACCACTGCCTGGGAGGCTGTGGCCAGGCCAGGCTGAAACAGAATCCACCATGAGCCATTAAAAATGAAAAGTCGGATTAGGAAAAAAGAACACTTTTACTTTATCTAGGCAGGTAACAGTTTTCTTTCTCACTCAGGCATGAATGCACACACAGGCACAAGACCAGGAGACCTGATCTCCTTGAGGCAGGGAAGGAAGATGAAAATTAAGGTGTCCATAGTCTCACCCCAATTCTAATTCTCTCCGAGCCAGTAACCATTGCTGATTTCTCTTTCGTGAAGCCCTGGAGTGCACTCTGTGAGCAGTGTCAGTGACCACTAAGGGAGCCCTGTTCCATTCTAGACATCAAGCAGGGCTCACCAAAGCTCTCCTTTGTCATATGGTAGTCTGGCATCTCAGGTGTGAAATAGAGGATTAAACTCGTGGGGGGAGGGAAAGGGAAGAGGGGGGCCCTGATCACCTTACCCAGGGGCTTCCAACTCAAGTCTCACTTTTCATTTGACTACTCTCATCCAAGCCTTCTCCGATTCCATCTTCGAAGCCCGTTCTACCAGTTCCCAGAGAGCTTCAAAATAAGGCGATTAATAAATAAGAGATCCGAAAAGAATGGGTACAGGGTTTCCAGAAGTATCCTAGACACCCCGGGATGGCCGAATGAAAGCATGCAGATAGGAACTGGAGGGTAAACAAACACGGCACACCCAGGAGAGCTTCCTAACGCCCGAGGGAAACAGCAACCAGCAGGTTGGGGATGAGAGCCTTACTCCACACCCCTAGGGCACAGACGTAGAGCAGGGGCGTAGGGGCCAACAAAGTGCCCACAGGGCGCCCCGTGGGGTGGCTTCGGCTCTGGGAAACTAGTCGTGGAAGAACCCGCAGAGGGTAGGGGAGCACCGGAGAGGAGCCCGAGTCAAAGTAACTGTTAAAGCCTCCCCTCCCCTTAGGGTAAGCAATAACTCCACTTGCTTTGCGACGCCCCTGCCCCCCCATCAGCTAAAGTGCCAGAAAAGCGGGACCACAGCTGAACGGTATTACGCAGTCCCCTCGAACAGCCTGGACCAGAGGGCCTCCAAGTGCCACTGATCTCCAGAGAACTCATGCCCCCGTTTCGTGGATGGGCAAAACTGAGGCGAAGGGCTTTTAACGAAGCCAGGGCGCAGAGGTCGGCAGCATACTTTTCGTTTCAATGACAGCAGATTATTCCCGATTGCTAATGCCTAGTGCATTTCCGAAGCAGCTCCGCGACGCAGTCCCCGAGCC
>JAJPUD010000173.1:532129-558131 GCA_023553655.1 Myrmecobius fasciatus
GGCGGGAGTGAGCAGCGGCAGCTGCGGGAGGAGCTGGAGGAGGAGGAGGAGAAGGAGGAGGAGGAGGAAGATGAGGAGGAGGTGGAGAGAAGCTAGCTCAGCCTCCCAGGCCAGCCCACTTCCCAGTGCTGCGTGCTGCAGGGGAGCCCCCGAAGAGTCTCGGCGCTGCCTCCTCCGCCCGCTTCCCCACCCACGGCCTCCTCTCCTCCCGCTGCGGACTGCTGGGCGCTGGGCGGCTGTGGGGCACCGGCGGAGGCGCGCCCCTAGCCCCCCGCCGCAGCCGCTGGCCCTCCACGCCCCCTAACCCTAGCTCTGCCTCGCCGCCTGGCTTTCGGCTCCACTGTTTGGGGTCTGAGCCCGGCAGGCTACGGCCTCTCCTTCCGGACTCTGCCAACCCCCGGCCTTCGGCAGCGGCTGCGGCGCCGGAGCCCTGCCACTTTCCTCCTCCTCCTCCTGCGCCGCCTCCTCTTCTCGGTGCTAGTTGCTATCCTCTCCATTTCAGCTTGTAGCCGGCCGATCAACTTTGACAAGCGCCGCCGGGGAGGAAGGGTCAGCGCCAGTAACTGGCATAGGCTGGCACCAACCCGGCCTGGCGGGCTGAGGGGGAAGCTGCCCACCCCTCGGCCAATCGGGTGCCTGGCCAGGAAGGGAATCCTCTGTTGTCTGCCGTTGACACCCGGGGGGTACGAAGGGGGAAGGCAAGAATTGTTCATTTTAATTAAAAATTCTGCCCTTCCTCCCCCCCCCCACCCTGGACGGTGTGGGGCTGGTTGTGAGTCCAGTGCGCTTTTTTTTTTTTTTTTGCACCATTTGGGGGGAAGGTGGAGGATGGAAAAAAACAGGGCCAGGGGCATATGTTTAGGTTTCCCCTCAATGTTTCTGCCAGATGGCATCGTTGGGTACTGTAGAAAGCAAAATAGGGTCAGGACTTGGGAGTGGCCAGGAAGCTTCTCTACGCCTGGAGCTGACTAGTTGGCTGGAAGAAAGAAAAAAAAAAAATGGACCTGGCAGGAAAGAGAAATCTGGGTTTGGGCAGAAGCCAGAAATAATGTGCCCAACCAGTGTGTCCATGGCATTAACAATGGGAAATTCTGGGCAAATATTGAACACAGTTCTATCACCACCACCCCTGCCCAGAACACAACAGCAACATCACAGTAAGGTCCAAAAAGCTACAATTCTTTCCCTGTCTTTCAAAATTAAAAATGTTTGCCTCTAGGGTTGACACATGAACTGAAGAGCACTTATATGGTGGAGTTATTAAGTACCTGAGAAGGTCGGTCAACTGTTCCTAAATCCAGTTGGATATTGTAGGAGGATGGTGTGGTCAATTTGTAGTAGGTTGCAGGCATATATCCTCATCTCCAATTGAGGCCGTATAAAATCAGAATTAGAGAAGTCTGAATTAGTTCTGTTGGCTTTTGAGTCAAAGGGCCTTAGTTCAAATCTTGCCTCTGTCACTTACTATAACTCTCAATTTGCTCATTTATACAATGATGGTAGTATAAAATCAGAATTAGAGAAATCTGAATCAGTTCTGTTGGCTTCTGAGTCAAAGGGCCTTAGTTCAAATCTTGCCTCTGTCGCTTACTATAATCCTCAATTTCCTCATTTGTACAATAATGGTAGTTGAATTAAATAATCTCTAAGGTTCCTTCCAACTCTATGACCTTATGATCTTGAATTAAAAGAAAGGAACAAAGTTAAAGATGTCTGTGAGTACTTGAAGCTAAGAACACCTTAGCAGACTAACATTTCCTCTTCCCCTAACTTGTGTTGTGTCGGTAATATGCTATGATTAGACACAGGAGTAAAAGAAACTAAATTCAATTTCTTGCTATATAGCATTTGTATCCTAGTAGTTATTTGGGATCTTGGATTTGCTCTGTGTTTAAAAAAATTTTTCTGGAACAAAATAGACTGGGAGATTACTTGAAATATTAACTACTCTTTAAAATCTTTGAAGGTGTTTCTCAATATTTCATTCAAATCATCATGGTACAGAAAAATTTACATGAAGTTAAAATTCTCTCGCCATTAGGGTTTAATTTTTCTGCCAGTGTTGATACAGTAGGCTGCAAAATTCATGGATCCATGTAGCAAAAGTAGAAAACTACCATAATTACTAAATCATTTTTTATTAAGCTTCCATTCCACATGGTATGACATCATATCACTGAGCGCTATATAAGCAAGTAAAATGGCTATGTTCAGAATCCTCCTAAAAACTTAATGGCTAAAACAAACATCATCAGTATGAACAAACAGAAGGAAATTCAAGCCAAGAGATGTACAACAAATCAATAGAACATAACGACCTCCCAGGATCATGAATAATTAAATGCATTTTTACACTGTAACAGAAGTTGGCTAGCAATGGTGGCTTTAGAGCTGAGGAGTCTGGAGTAGGAAAAGTTGTTCACTTCACTACAAGGGAAGATTCTGTAAAACTTTGAAGTAATGGGGAGGTCCTGACAGCTTGGAGAGAAAGGTGGTCTATGTCATCATTGCTATCCTGAGTTCTCTTTG
Organism: Myrmecobius fasciatus; assembly: GCA_023553655.1. Lineage (NCBI taxonomy): Eukaryota > Metazoa > Chordata > Mammalia > Dasyuromorphia > Myrmecobiidae > Myrmecobius > Myrmecobius fasciatus. The sequence continues at coordinate 534,659 of JAJPUD010000173.1, forward strand.
TGATGTTCTGTGTATGTGATCTCATGGATTCTTCATAACAAACCCATTATTCTCTCCCCCCCCCAATTTCTGTCAGTTTAATGTTTCCAAAGAATTTCCCTATTCACAACTGTGTCAGGGAATGCAAGTATTTATAAAGGTTCAATGAAGTCAGATTTGACCATCCTCAAACCTGTGCCTTATTCAGAGTTACACAGTAGCAATGGCTGCTTCTTCTTGTTCTTTTTTCTTTTTTCTGAGGCAATTGGGATTAAATAACTTGCCCCGGAAGTGTTGTGTCTGAGGCCAAATTTGAACTCAGGCCCTTCTGACTTTAGGGCTGGTGATCTATCCACTGTGCCCTAGCTGCCCTGGTAGCAGTAACTTCTTACCCAAGTTTTCTGATTCTTTGTATTATACCACATCTCAGGAAACCTAGGAAACAACAACATGTGTAAAGGCTCACAATTATATCTAACCCAGGTGGATGACAAATTATCTGTTTTCTCATCCTCTGTGATTCTTGGCCATGGCTTTATTCAAATTCATCACTGAGAATCTATCTTATGCATTAAAGTATTTCTTTGGTTCTCTTATCTCTGAGCAACTTTTTGCCTTTTGTACAACTCATCAGAGATGAATTATCATTAGTAATATGATGATTCATAATTTTCATTCTTCCAAGATTATGGTAGTGTTCTGACTCACATCCAGATCCATATCCATTGGAAGGATATTAGAACTTTAAAAAGAGAGACTTCTGTACTAAGAGTCACTTTAGAATTTTTTTTTGGTTTTTTTTAAATACTGTACTGTACAATTTCCCCAATTCAGACAAGGGTTCAAGCCCCTCTGGTGCATCCTAGCTGTGTGATTTAGTTTCTCAGTGCCCCTGGATAATTCCCTAAGCCATTACAATGCAAAGTGTGTGTCAGTCTGCATTAGGAGGTATATCCACATCAGGAATTCTGACCCTCCCAATTGCATGTATTTATACACATGCTTGCATACATGGACACATGTTTACATGCATGTTTATATACACTGGTGTTTGTGGACTAACTCAATGGGCTACTCATAATATAATCAAAGTACACCTTCCAGGAGTACTCATTCTCAAACTTTGGGTCTCCCAGAAAACTTTATCCAAGACTCAAAGTATTTTGTGAGTCCATACTCCTATAGTGATAGCTTGTGAGGACTTAAAGTATATCACCATGTTCCAAGAATTAGTTCAAAACAAAACCATTTATTGAAATGGGAAAGCAGTGTAAAACATTTCTGTCATGAACCAGAGTTACACTCTCCCACAAATGTCTTGAGCACCAGTGGGAAGAGTCAGCACACACATACAGAGTAAACTAATAGAAAGTCATGTGTAGGGAATCCACACCACTTACACCTTTGGCACTACAGGACCCTGGTAGTTTCTTTTGTTGTGTCATCCTCACATTGCTGCCCTTGGAAGCAGTGTCTGCTAAACATGGCACTGTGCTGTTATCTGGGAGCTGCGCTCTTGGATCAGATGGAATCAGCCCCTTATGGCCTGGGTGTCTGATAACTAGATGCTTCTGCCACAAGATTCCATTGCCAAAGGAAGAAGAAAAGAAAATCCTTCTTCCCTCTGATGTATTTTCAAAGATGTGCAAGGGATGCTGTATTCTGGAAAGCAGGGCTTACTCATGACCCCTTTTCGCTCAACTACAAGATCCCAAATATGTAAAATAGATATATAAATCAAACATCTGCTGATAATAAATCATAATTTCACAATCTCCATATTGTTACACAACCCCATAAGGGCTTGCACTAGTTTAAGAAGCTTATTCTAGAGTTGTGTTCTAGTCCCATATCTCACAATCTTCTCAACTACCACAGATGACTCTTTCACAAGAAATTGCTGTTACTTTTTAAAAACCACAAGGGATGTGAGTAATCCTTTAGCCAATCTATGATTATGACCTATAATTCCATCAAGCTGATCAAAGAGCTTTTTTATTTATCTTAAAGGGAAAGGGAAACAAAGATTTCTTTAAAGTTCAACTTATATAGTAGTCACTGACCAATTCAGGTCTGAAAGGAGGAAATCCTTATATTGCATTATTTCGATTACCTGCTATAAATGTAACTACTCAGAGTCTGAAAGAACTAAATCATATGCCCCATTGTTTTTATTATTTGTCCTTTATATTCCATGATTTATTCTAGTGTGTTGTGAGGAGGGGGAGGGGGAGTCAGTCCATCAAGGGTCTTGTGTCAACACAGATGCAGACATATATAGCTGGTATGCTTTTTTAAAAAACTGCTTCCTGTATTTTTAGAGCAATTCCTTTTGATTCCTAGGGGTTTCACCGAATTTGCCATATTACTACACTTCATACAATTAGTACGATGTCAATCCTTTGCACTTACCTACTAAAAACAATTCCCAATATGGTAATATAATAAGTGTGATGGCTTATAAATGATTCATCTGCCGTAAAAGCATAAGATAATGACTGTAAAGTGAATAATTAGCATTAATGTAAAAGGGAAACATCAAAACCCACAAATGCATTTACTTAAGAATTATTAAAATATGCTCTTATTTCCATTGGAAATTTTAATGCAGTCCTGTCAATAAGTCCTTCCCACCCCATGATTCCTGTTTATATAGAAACCACCAGGAAATATATAGACAATGAAAATATTCGTTGTTTAAAAAAAAATACTGTACTGCACAATTTCCTCAATTCAGACAAGGGTTTAAGTCTCTCTGGTACATACTAGCTGTGTGAACTGTGGGTGAATGATTTAGCCTGTTAGTGCCCCTGGATAAGTCTGTAAGCCATTACAATGCAAAGTATGCCTTGGTCTGCATTTCTTGATAATGCGACCATCAGATAGTCATTATAGAATTATCGTGTATGAGAATTCTAGTTCTAAGAATTGGGGGACTTAAAGATTATCTAGTTCAGCTTCATTTTACAGAAGAGAAAATTCAGGCAAAAAAGACTGGGATTTGTTCAGTCATAGAGCTTGTTACTGGCAGCACTGAGATGAAAATATAGCTGTCCTGACTCTTCACCTAGTAAGTCCCTGAATAACTTTAATATAAAAGGAATGAAAATGTTTTCATTTGTGGTTGTTTTGGTTGAAGGGCCTTCAAAAATCAACAGCAATGCTGAGGCTATAAGTCTGGTGTCTGACTTCCCAATCTTGTGTCCTGAATACCGCTTAATGCCATCTTGGTCTAAAAATGTTTCATATATACAAACATGTATACATATATAAGCACATATGTGTGCGCATACGTATACATAGGCAAACATGCATGGCAGGGCATATATACACACAAATGAAGGGAGAAGGAATATACTATTTGGCATTTCTGGTTGTATTCTCTATTATCCATCTTATTTAAGGATTCTGGAAGACAAAGATTTCATTGCAAAAATAATAGTAGGAGTAATATTTCAACTTTAGTTGTGTCTACAATTTCAACCACTTTGGCTTTGGCATCAGTTTAAAAAGAAACTTTAATTATGAGAAAGTACAAGCGAAAGCAAGAGGATAAACTCCTTAATTGGTGAAACTATGGAGGATGTAATAATGGAAAAACATACTTTGTCCATTTACAGTCCTCTCTTGACACTTGGACAATAAATTGACAAAATCAATCAGCAAAAGCTAAAACTAATATAAGCATCAAACCTACTACTCTTGTCTTTCAACAGTCCTAAAATTACGGCTCAAACAAATGCTGAAATACCAATTACTTCAGTATAATGGCTATTAATTTACCGAGGTGACAAGTTCTATCATAGTTGCCAAAGTTAATATATCGTGACCATAGGATTTATGATGGGAATGATGTTTTATATTATTTCTCTAAGAAGAAATAGTAAATGAGTAAAGCTTACTAAACTGGAATGCCTAACAAATGAGGTATTCTACTAAAATTTCCAGCTTAATTTTAGTTTTTAATCCTCATTGTACAGTCCTTCCTTAAAATGTATTAGTCCATCTTTCTGCCAGAGTAAAAAAGAGTATTTTGGCCACATAATTCAATCTTTCTTCAAAAAAGGAGTATCTTACCTCATTGAAATTATTTCAAAGACCATTTTTCTCTACACTATATTGAAACTGTCCAAAGTACAAAGTGATCATCTTAAGATGGAATGGCCCTAAGGCAGCCCCTAGAGATGTTTTTAAAATCTTGTGATCTTTCTCCGATTTCTACTAGGAAATACCAGGAAAAACAGACAGTGGAAGTTAAGTTCCAGTTAATCAAAATTTTCTTGTAGAAAAATCATTTAAAACTCTATCACAGCTGAAAAGCTGTCTTTATTGGCCTTGCCAACCTAAAACCACAATGAGAGAATTTATTCACATTTGTGTGAATGACTGAACCCATGTGAAGAACTTTGTTTTATTTCCCAAACATTTGTAACCCATGGCCCAAATTCAAAGGGAAAGAAGGAAGAACTAAGTATTTAGTAACTGCCTGATATATACCAAAAAATATGTATTTTTTTCTGTTAGTAATCATTTATTGATACATAATTTAGAGTACACATATAGCTTTATAGGAATACAGTAAGCATCGGGCTAAGTCAGATATTGTAAGACTCTAAAGATTAAGCTCCTTTTTCTAGTTTTAGTAGATAATTTCTTTTTTAATTTTTTAATTTAAAATTTAAATAGAAAAGGAAAAAAAACATTGTTATGTGCATAGCAGAACATAAGAGGATTCAAAATATGTAACTAAATTTCTACTTCAAGAAAGTATATATAGTAATTGAACACATTGTATTCAAAACTATCCATTTTTTCTTTGCTTCCTTGTACTGTGTGCTCTTTTTCCTTTATACTTTTTTTCCTGTCTTACCTCCCCTTTACCGCTTGCCTCTCTTTCCTCTCCACCCTCCCATCCCTACACTCCCCCTCTTCCTCTTGGCACCACGCCCCACAGCAGTCTATAGTTAAGCATAGATATATATATGTTTATACATTTTGGAGAGTTATGCCCTTCTAGATACACATACATACACACAACATGGATGGATGGATAGATAGATAGATATATGGTTGGATGGATGGATATTTCCCTCTTTAACCCATTTCCAATACCTGTAGGATTTCAGAACTATCAGCATTCCCTCCCCAACCCAATCTAATTTCTCTGTCATTTCTTGCTCTTGCATGTCCTTTGTCTAACATAATTACCTTTTTCTACACAACTTTGCTTTTTATAATCACATCACATCATACTCTACCTCAATCTTTTTTTTTTTTTTTTGGACTACCCAATTACTAATGACAATCTAATTTATATTTTCAGGTATAAAACAGTTTGTTCTTATTGAGTCCCTTAAAATTAGTCTTTGATGTTGGTTCTTATATGTCAGTTTTTCTATTGCATTCAAGTTTGTTTGCAACAAATCCTGAAAATCTGAGGGTTCATCAAATGTCCATTTTTTTTCATTCAGTATTATACTTAACTGCTGAATATATTTTCAGCTATAACCCTACTTCTTTTGATTGTTGATAGATAGTTTTCCAGGACTTATGGTCTTTTATTTTAGCTGCTGATAGTCTGGTGGGATTCTAATTGTAGCTCTAACATAATTGTTTTGTTGTTATTGTTTTTGCTTGTAAAATTTTCTCTTTGATCTGGGGGTTTTGAAATTTAGCAATGATGTTCTTATATAGTTTCCTTGTAGGATCTCTTTCAGATGGTGATTGATAGATTTTATTTTTCTATTTCTACTTTCCTCTCTTGTTCTTCAATTCAGAATAATTTTCTTTAATTATTTCTTGTATTATTGTATAAAGGTTCTCTTCCTCTTTCTTCTTCCTTTTTTTTTTTTTTTTTGGCCATATTTTTCAGATAATCTAATTCTTTTGTTTTCTCTTCTTGACAGATTCTCCAGATCTGTTGTTTTTCTTATAAAATGTCTCACATTCTCTTTCTATTTATTATTATTACTATTATTTCTTGATCTCTTATAATTTCACTTGTTTCCCCTTGTCCAACTCTTAATTTTCTTTTTTTTAATCTCTCTTGTCTTTTAAAAAAATAATAATAGCTTTTTATTTTTCAAAATGCATGCAAAGATAGTTTTCAACACCCATTCTTGCAAAACTTTGTGTTCCAAATTTTTCTCCCTCCTTCCCCACGTCCCTAAGTAATCCAATTTAAGTTACACAAGTACATTTCTTCTAAACATTTCCACATATATCATACATAAGAAAAATCAGATCAAAAGGAAAAAAAATGAGAAAGAAAAGAAAAGCAAGCAAGGAAGCAAATAAAAAATAAAGGTGAAAATACTATGTTGTGATCCACATTCGGTCTCTGTAATCCTCTCTCTAGATATGGATGACTATCCCAAGTCTATTGGAATTGCCTTGAAGCACCTCACATCTATCAGAGTCGATCATCACATAATCTTATTGTTACTGTTTACAATGTTCTCTTAGTTCTACTCATTTCACTTAGCACCATTTCATGTCTTTCCAGGCTTTTCTGAAATCAACCTGCTGATCATTTCTTATAGAATAATAATATTCTATTACAGTCATATACTATAACTTATTCATCCATTCCACAACTGATGGGCGTACACTTACCAACTCTAATTTTCAGAGCAATTTTCTTCCTTAAGACTCTGGAACTCCTTTTCTAGTTGGTTGATTTTCTTTTCATAATCTTCTCTTTTTTTCTGGATTTTTTTCTTTTTATTATTATTTTTTAGTTTTTCCTCAACTTCTCTCATTTGATTTTTGAAGTCTTTTTTGAGTTCTTCTATGAATTCTTTTTGGCTAGGTAACCATCTAATGTTACTGCTTGGGGTAGAAGAAGCTTTTCTTACTGCAATATTCTCCTGTGAAGATGAATCTCAGTCTTCCCTATTCCCATAGTGACTTTCTTTGGTTGCTGAGCTCATTTTTTTTTCTCTACTCAAAACTTACTAGGATAATCACCTCTAGTCCTGGGATGGGAGGAGCAGAGCAAGTAGAGATGGTGCTTCTGGCTTCACTTCAGCTTTCACCTCTGACCTGAAACCCTAAACCAAAAGGCTCCCCCTTCCTACAAATGCCCTCATCCAGCAGGGTTCCTGTCCCACTGTTTCTGCACTCACCAAATGTGCTGGTTCCTTCTCACCCAGAGCCATATCTCTGCAACACAGCAGAGGTTCTCTCAGTCTGCCCAGACTCAGACCCTTGATTTCCCATGCCACTGGGAGGTGAAAGTTTCTCTGGTTCAGACACTGTTTAAATCCCAGTCCTAGGGTCTTTCTCAGGGGCTTCTCTAGTTGTCCAGGAGAATCTCTGTTCTGTCCCATGTCTTATTTATTTTTTACCAGTCTATGTTCATCCTGAGGTGCAATTTTGTTTTGTTTGGGGAGGAAATCTTAGATGCTTAGAATTCTCCAACCTACTCTGCCATCTTCCCAGAAAACTCTCTACTTGTTCACATTTGATCCTCACAACAATAAGGCAAATAGAATTAAGTGACTTGTCCAGGGTCACACAAGTAGTAAGTATCTGTGGCTGGACTTGAATTCATGTCTTCCTGATTCCAGGCCCAGCACTCTATTCACTGTGCCACCTAAATCTACAATCCTCAGTTTACATGAACCAGTTTCAATTTTTTAAGACTTGACTCTCAAGTAAGCCTTTTTTAGCCTATTCTGTTACCTGTGATCCCACATAGGAAAATAGACTTTGATTCATTTTGCCTACCATTCCTCCCTCCCTGGGAACATTAGAATTTAGCTTGTACCTAAGTCTCTACCAAAAAATGGAAATATTCCTAAGCTCTAAGTAAACACTAGGGTTAACAAAATATCAAAAATATGACTGACTTTTTTTTAACCCACCATCCTTAGAGAAACAAACAACTTCATATCTGAACCCATTAATAGTCCAGGCAATTCTCCCTCTTCAAGAAGCCTCAGCTTCCCAGATATTTATGTCTTGACTTATAGTACCATCCTGAGGTTAAGCCCTGCCCCTTCCAAGAGGAAGCACTAAATATTGCTTAAGATTCAAACAGATCACTAGTCTTGGAAGCTCTTCTTCCCCCAGATATTTGTACAGTCCTCTAGACTCATAGTACCATGCTAGTCTTTAAATCCTTCTGCTAAAGTTCTGAGTCACTAAAGAGCTTTCTCTAGAACTGCACAGTCCACATTTACAGTTCCAGTAAAGAGCTTCCATATTATTGCTCTTTCCCTAGGTTTACCAACTCTCTCTTGCTCTAGGAACTATATTTATGTGTGCACTAGGTTTGTCCCAAGAAATTCTCCCCTGCATTCTCATCTCTGGATCACTTGATTCATTGGAAGGATCTAGTGAATTCTCAGACTTCCTCTCTAAGGAATTAAGTTTAAATTTCCATGCAGACCCTTTCATCCTGGTATTTTTTTGCAGACACTGGGTCACTATACTCCCCTTTCAAGGCTTTACAAAAGAAATAAGACCCACCATCCCTCTTCCATCCCCTCCTCCATTCAGATATACCAAATATGGTGACATGATTCTCTTTTGTTTTGAAAAGGATGTATAACTTGTACCCTTCTTGGATGCAGAGTAGGAATTATGTGCTCTTAGAAATAGATTTGTAAAATATGATTAATATCACTAGGAATTCATATTGAAGTTTTAAACAGTGTTTAATTTCATTTTGTGTCTGGAAGAACTTAAATGAACTGATGCTGAGTGAAGTAAACAGAAACAGAACAATGTACACAGTTAACAGTAAGATTATGTTTTGATCAACTAAGATAGACTTAGCCCTTCTCAGCAATGTGATAATCCAAGACAATTCTAATAGACTTGTGATGAAAAGTGTCATCCACATCCAGAGAGAGAGAGCTATGGAGATTGAATTGAATTGGATTGGATTGGATTGAAGCATAGTATTTTCATGTTTATTTGTTTGTTTGCTTTTTCCCCCTTTTGGTCTGTTTTTGTTTTTGCACAACATGACAAACATAGAAATATATTTAAAAGGATTATACATGTTTAACTTAGATCACTTGCTGACAAGGGGAAGGATAGGTAAGGAACAGAGAGAGGGAAAAATTGGAATACAAATCCTTACAAAAATGAATGCTGAAAACTATCTTTACATGGATTTGGAAAAATAAAATAGGAAAAAATTGTTTTATTTACATGTGATGTAAACACAGCTCTAAAGCTAACACTTTTGTGGTTCACAAGGCACTTATGAGTCATTGAGCAGAGCTATGCTTTGTTTAAACACAGTTTAAACACATGTATAGTGAGGATACAATGTCACTGCTTCTCTGATCTCAGGGCCCTTATCTCAAATGTGCCTGGTCAGTACACCATCAAGGTATGAAAGCTCATATTGGTCATGGGCAAGCACCAAGTTTGAGGGGTACCAACTATACCGAACTGGGATCTTTTATTCCCACAAGGTAAAATCTGGGACCTACCAGGTTGCATGAGAAAAGGAAGTCAGGGAACTTAGGGATTCTGAGTCAAGAGAACAATATTCTTATCACAATCTGAAATAAGTAATTGTACCTAATAAGCTAAAATATTTGACCTAATTATGTCAGAAGTTATATGCTGAATATTAGAAAATACTGGTTCAAAAGAAAAAAAAAATACTGGTTCGGATTTACCTGGAGCCTTTAGAAAATGAGAATGTGGCTTCCACTAAAGCTGAAATGTCATAGCACACCACAATCATCACTATTACTAGGATTTTCTAAAATGTATATGTAATAGTCATATATTTTAAAAGTCCAGACATGAAATTTCATCCATGTAAGAAACTCCTACAGTACAGATCAATAGCTCCTGTAAAGGAGAGTATTATAGTAGCAGTCTCACTAAGAGGTCAAGCAATTGGCCCACACAGCTATTATGTGAGAGGCAGGATTGAAATCTGGATCTTCTTGACTTTAAGACCAACTCTCTATAAACCACACCATGTTATCTTACGTGTCTCACACTCTCCCATCTTTTTTCCTCCCTTCTCTCTCCCCAATCACACTGTGAATTTGTTTATTTTTATACGTGATCATTAAACATTTGGCCCACTAAAATTTTTACAAAATGGTAAATTATAACTATAAACATGTTGATTCAATTTTTTAAATTCTATTTGACAGGTTGGTAAAATGCTATAAATAATAAAAGGGTCATTGTTCCTACAAACTACTGTGTTTATCTTACCAAAAAAAAAAAAAAAAGTGTCTGTTTTCATCCTAAAGCAAAACAAGGAGAACTGTTTCTAATTCCACGTTATTAATGAAATTACTTTTGTCAGGATGTCCACAGAAAACTCTTAGTTTTCTTTTAGTCTCATCTTGATTATCTATCTATGTCATAATTAATGCAAAGATAAAAATTAGAAATGTGATAGGCTCATCTGTACCATCTGGCTACCTAAAAAAAGCTTCATTTGATATTTCCTTGAAACAAAATGGAGAAATGAGAATCAACTTACTAAAACTGTTAAGACTAAAGTAATTCAAAGACAAAGCTACTGCTCTTTTTTTTTTTAATTTTTCCTCTACCCAAAGACAAACAAATAAGTATCACCCAGAATTATACTATGAGACTTGGAGGTATGTTTTTAATTTCCAAAAAAGTATAATTAATTGGTTGGTGGATATACTACCTGAACAAAGATTTCCATACACATATGTTATAGTTAAATGTCCAAACTGTGTGTGTGTGTGTGTGTGTGTGTGTGTGTAAGAGAGAGAGAGAGAGAGAGAGAGAAAAGAAATAGGATCGTATTAAATGTATGACAACCCAAAATTGAGCTATGACCCTACCTCGAAAAGAAACAAACAGCAGTTCTCCTGCATTTTTGCTACCTGTCTTGCTAGTAGAGCAAGGTTTTTCTTCTTTTTTTTTAAAGATGTATAGTCTCTCTCTTTTTTTTAATTAGTGTAGCTTGTCAAGGAAAGATATTTCTTTATCTTTGCAAGCACACAAGGGTGCTAGCCATGCAACGTGACATCTTTTACATAGGAAGATGTCACCAGTAACTCACACAATTTTCTTTAAGTTGGTTTTCTGGCATAAGTATGGATTTTTAATTGTTCTGAGGCACAGCGGTTTTAGAGACATACACAGAGTGTGTCATGTGATCTGGGAGTCAGAAGACTTAGGTTCCACTTTATTCCTTTATTCCTTCACTGGATTGCCTTAGGCAGGTGCCTTCACCTCTGGACTCAGGTGTCCCATGGATAAAATGAAGAAAATAAGATTCCTATTAGTGTCCTTTGAGTGTTCTATGTTTCATAGTTCTGTTGATGCTGATCCCATTCTTATTAAAATAAATGATATCCAGATAGATATGTTCATATAGACAGATAGAGATAAATGTGCACACATGATAAGTAGTATTTATTCTTGCAAGAAGGCTTTCTACCATCCGATTCCCACCAGCCTTTCCAGATTTATTTCACATCAGTCCCCATCATCCGTACTGTATTCCAGAAAAAGTGGTCTACAGACTCTTCGGAGAACTTATATACCCTGTCTCTGTGCTTTTGTCCCCTCTGTATGCCATGCAGTCCTAGCTTCCTCCTTCATATGTAAGCTCAATTTCCAATTCCCACAGAAAACTTCTCTTGATTTGTCCTTCCACAGTTCATTTTCATTCATTCAATACCTGCTACATTCAAAATACTATGCTAGACATTGAAGATAAAAGAACAAAGGTGGAATTGTCCCTGCTTAAAGGAGCTTACATTCTGAAGTTGTTGGTGTTCTTTCTCTTTGTCTCTGTCTGTCTTTCTGTCTCTCTGTCTGTCTGTCTCTCTTTCTCTCCCCCCTTCCTCTCTCCCTTTTCCTTCATCTTTCTTCCTCCCTCCTCCCCTCTCTCTCCCTTTTCCCCTCCCTCTCCCTCTCTTTTTCCCTTTCCCTCTTCTTCTCCCTTTTTTTCTCCCTCTCCCTTTCATTCTCCCTCTCTCCCTCCCTCCCTCCCTTTTGTCTTTGTACCTCTCTGGTGCTTTGTTCACAATTTATACATAATAAAGGTTTATTGGATGAAATTCAATATTGATTGAGGTGCAGCTTTAGTCTATGACCATGGACAGAGAAAAAAATGATTGTCTCATAAAAACTTCCATTTGTGAGCCAAATAGAAGTCTCCCATTTTTTTTTAAATCACAGATGTTAATTGTGTTTACTTTCTGAAGCCTGAGGAGGAAACAACTCTTATCTGCCTGATCCTGTAGCTCCTAAAAGAAGATGAAGAGAATATTCTTTTATAATCAGTTGTATTTCAGGAGGATATGATGAAAGGATAATGACAGCAGTCTGTACAATCTCAAAACAGAATAGAGTTAAAGAAATTAATTATGATCCCTCAGCATGCCATGCTACTTGTGATGGCTACCTGCTAGCAAAGCCTACTGTGATGTTATATTCATCCAATGGAGGAGGAAGGGGATGCATTTTCAGAGCTGCTGATCCTCACCCAGAATATAAGTATGTCAGTGCTAGAGGTGTTCATTTTCCAGGATGGGCAATGAATCTTGTTGGCAAAGATATCTATAAGTTTGCCTTTTTAAGAATTATGTACTTTTATGGAAGTCTTGTTATTCAGTGGGCTTACTTTATAGCCAATAAATAAATAGTAATAACATTTCCAGAATCTGATCAGCACCTTTATGGAATACTAAGTATACAAATGTTATGCTTGAAATGTCAAGTATTGAAGTTATGAAAAATTGAAAAATCTATTCAGTAAAGTAGATGGACAATTCAAAAAGTAGAAATCCATTATAATGATATAACTAGCACTTTTTTTCTAAAGATGTTTGTCAGTACTGTAATAAAGAAAAAAAAGCAGGTAATTCTCAATTTGGGGAGTAATTTAATTGCCTTATAGGCCAAAGAAGATTAGGGGGGGAAATGGACTATTTTATAGTCAATAATGCAATTGTGTGATACTAATTAAAACTTAAACAACCTTCAAATGGAATACACAAAACACACTGCTCAACTCATCTGCTCAATTTGTGCCAACCCATGGTCTGTTAAATGCCAAAAGGAACTGGTGGTAACAAAGGATATGAGAGAGCTTCTATAATAAAATCAAAGAAAGGAGAATATATATTTTGAAAGTGGCACATATATGCTTTCATACTTCATGCTATATTTCAATTTCATCCAATATATCAGCAATTGTCCAACATGTCCTGCCAACTGACAGGAAAATGCCAGATTTATCTATTGTAAGGATGGAAGTTGAATGAATATATCAAATACATTTCTTCACCTCACCTGAAGTAAATGACAAAATTCTATTAATATCTTACCAGATAAAAATGTCTTTATCAATCATTCATGGTTTTCAGACTAAATTTTAGTCCTTAATCAACAGGAGTCCTTAATCAACAAGAAGTAAATTCACTAAGGTTAAAAAAATTGGTAACATCCTCTGGGATCTGCATAAAATCAAGGAACTAGATCAGAACTAGAAGATTTGAGAAAGCTGAGAGGAGAAAGTATTTGAGCTAAGCCTCTGTGAAGGAATCTTTGGGATGGGGTGGGGCTAATCCAGAGCCTCAGTCTTTCACAATATTGTTTCCCTATCTTGATTTGTATATACTTTGGACATACAAAGAAGACCTTGCATCTGTGTCCTAATCTCAAAGCTTGTCATGTTCTTTTCCTTATGGTTGAGAGAAAAAAAAAGTTACATAATGAAAACCAATATGCAGATGGTTTATAATAACTGTGCAAGAGCTAAGATTATAAAACATAGAAATAGTGTATTTAATGGACTCTACAAGTAGAAATTGAATAAGCAAAGTACTCTAACCATGTTGCTGGAAATGTTTTTGAAACATAAAAGTTTCCTAAATTTTTAATAATATAGAACTTTCATATTTCTCATCCAAAATATAGAATCTCTTTAATAACATGGTACTATTCTTCTCCATTGGACTCTTACTGAAAGGGTCTGTGCATCCTTTTAAATAAACAATTATAAGATCTAACAATTGTTTTATATTTATTTTATTTATATTTATATTTATTATCTCATTTGATCTTCACACCAACTGTGTAAGAAAAATGTGTCTTTCCTTATAGAGTTAGTGTAAGAGAAAAAGTTTGTAAGAAAAAGAATATTATCCCATTTTATAGATGATGTGACTTGCCAAGGATCATGTAATTAGTAGTGTTTAAAGTTATGTTTGAACTTGGGACTTCCTGGCTTGAAGGATCCCCTCCCTGAACCACTTTGTTGCCTCAATATTAAATATAAGATGAAGGTTGTATTCTATAAGAGTTTAATTTACCAACTCCAGATTATACATATACTATTAATTTGAGATGATGCTAAAATTTTATTTGTCTCCCTTTGTCATTCTTAGAAATAACATATATTGGCCTTGGGTTGCCCTCAAAAAACTGGAATATTATACAAGCACGCAAATGTGCATGTGCACACACACAAGTGTTCATTAAATCTCTACTATGTGCCAGGCACTATACTAAGCTTAAGGATGGAAAGAAAGGCAAAACAAAAAAGAAACAAACAAAAATCCAGTCCCTGTTTTCAAGGAGTTTACTGTCTAATAGAAGACAATTTGCAACCAACTATGTTACAAACAAAATATATACAATACTAAATGGAAGACAAACTGGAAGATCAACTAGCAAGCTATTTCAATAGTCCAGGCATGAGTTGATGAAAAACTGGACCATGGTCATGGCAGTGGTAGAAAAAAAAACAAAGGGGGTGGGGCTAATGGAAAGATGTAGGGAAAAAAAGGACCTATTGGAAAGATGTAGGGGGAAAAAAGGACCTATTGGAAAGATGTAGGTAAAAAAGAACTATTGGAAAAGTGTCATGAAGGTAGAAATGAGAGAACTTGACAACAAATTGGATATAAACATAAGTACAAAAGAGTGAGAAGTAAATAAGGATACTTAAAACTAGGTAACTGCAAAAATAGTGACATCCTCCACAGCAACAAGAAAGTTTAGAAAATAGAGAGTGGGGGGGGGGGAGATAACGAGTTCAGTTTGGGGTGTGATGAGTTTCAGATATTGATGAGACATCCACTAAAGGCATGTATCTTCACTGTAACATGTTATAGGTCATTATAAAAAATAAAGAGAGGGAACAAGTATTTATAAAACACCTACTGTGTACCAGGCATTGTACTAAGTAAACACTTTATAAATATTATCTCATTTGTTTCTCACAACAAATGCATAAGTATTTAGAAATACACATTTCATGAATTACTTTTTCTTCTGTCCATAGGCATTTAGTTCCTGCCACTAAATTTTTATGTCCCAAGCTCATCAAATATCTGGGCACCTTCCATTCCCACCAACAAACCACTGCAGAAGCAGAAAACCATTTCATTTCTTAACCAGTCTAAATCTCCCTCATCTAATTCAAGGCTGTAGAGTCAACCTGGAATTAGGGGCAGAAGGCTAGACTTGGAGACAGGAAGATCTGAATTCAAATCTTGCTTCAGACCCTCACTAGCTGTGTAACCTTGGGCCAGTTAACTATTCTCAGCCACAGTTCTTTCATCTATAAAATGAAGATAATAATATTACTTACTTCACAGAATGGCTGTGACACTCAAAAAGATCTTTTTATTTTTATCAGATAGAAAGAAAATTCCTTTAATAATTATGCCATTTGCTAACATGACTGAAATGCATTCTATCTCTCATCACTGCCCTTTAGAATCTTCTTTCTTCTAGGCTTTGTTCAAGTGCCTCTTGCTCTACAACATTTTTTTCTGATTTTTCTTCCACACATTCAGAAGAAAGCATTCTCACTCTCTTTACATTTTCCTAGCAAAGATGGTTTGTTTCCATGTCACTTTAGTTTGTGCAATGTATAACAACGGTCATACACATTCACCTAATAGAATTTAAGTACAAGGATGTTAATCTTCAATTGTAGCCACAGCCCAGAGCATGGTGCTTTATGCATAGCAGAAAACTAATAAATGTCTGTCAAATTCAGATCCTTTGGCAAAGCCTCTCTAAAAACTGGATTTTGGAAACACAGAGTGTGATTTCCTATTCTGAAATCTAGTTACAACTTTCAGAGCACAGGTATTTGAGTCACATTCTCAAATCATTATCTTTTTAAATAGTTTACAAGAATGAGCAAAATAACCTTGCATTTTAGTCATTGTCATGGGTGTTAGCCTGAAGCATCACTTGTGACTGAGCTTATCAAATACTCTGTTAATTTGTAATGTCACCATGGCACCTATTATTTTCTGTTCAATCTTATCAAAACTATGGATTCTTTCTCCTGACAGATCTTGTGTTTTGCTGATTTGTTAGGCTGAAAAAGGTCTTTGAAATTAGAGATAGTTTCTTTCTTTTCTTTTTTAAATAATATTTCTAGCTCTAGAAACTAGCACTGTATTTAACAGGTACTTAAGAAATTTATTGAATTTGAAATTGAGTTTGATGATCTTTATTCAGAGATATTGAGGAGCTTTGAATATATAAGTAAATATACTTCATCTTCAGATTAAGTAAAGATCAAGGGACAGAAATGTTGCGAAAGGGATTTACTTCTTTAAAAGTGCTTCTCAATGGAAGAAATGGAATTAACAGCAGCAACACTGCTTTAAAACAAATTTTTAAAATTGCTATCTTGGGGAAGGTGTGGATAAGGGGGGGAGGAAGAAAAAAAAATCTTACCAAAATGAATGTTGAAAACTATCTTTACATGTAACTGGAAAAATAAAATACTATTGGTATTTAAAAAAAAAAGCTTTATTGATGCCTTTTGGTTTTACTTATTAATCATTTCCAGATATCCTCCTAATATCACTTTTGCCTAAGTTTTCCCTTGTAAAGAAACTGGACCCAGAGACCTGAGTCATCTGACAACATTTATCACATTCATTATTTTCACCTAACTCTTCTTTGGAGCCAAGAGTGACCATTTTAATTACATTATATTTATTTCATTTATTAGAACAGCAACTCTCAAAAATGATCAACTAAATCAGAGGGACTGGGATCTGCATTAGTTAAAGAAGAATGCACAATGATGAATTTACAAATCCTTTCAGTATTCAAGTATCTGTGTAGTATTCAATAAGCATTTAATAAGTGCTTACTATGTGTGAAACAATGTTGAGTGCTAGGGATGCAAAAAAAAAAGGGGGGGGGGGCAAAAGATAGTCCTTGATCTCAGGGAGTTTACAATTTAATGAGGGAGACAACATGCAAATAAAGGATTATGCACAAGACCAACTATATATAAAACAAAATGGAGGCAATCTCACAGAGAAGGCACTAGTATTAAGGGGAATTAGAAAGGGCTTCCAGAGAAACTGAGATTTTTTAACTGGGCCTTGAATGAAGCCAGAAAAGCTAGGAGGCAGGGATGAGGAGGGAGAACATTCTAGGGATGGGAGAAGCCAGTGAAAATGCCTATTTGGAAGATGGAATATCGACTTAAAAGATCAGCAAAAAAACCAATGTCCTTGGATCACAAAATATTGGAGCGGAAGATGTAAGGTGTAACAAGACTGGAAAGATGGAGCTAGGGGGTGGGGGGTGTCAAGTTATGAAGGACTTTGAATGAAAGAAGGCTTTATATTTTGATCCTGGATATGATGGGGAATCATAGGAGTTGATAGGGAGTGACAAGGTAAAAATGGAGTCTTAGACTAATTTTGACAGCTGATTGGAGGAGGAGGAGACTTGAACCAAGAAGCCCAATCAGCAGGCTATTGCAGTGGTCCAGAATTAGGGTGGTGACGATGAGAAGAAGAGAACGTTAGAAAGGTGAAATCGACTGACCTTGGCCACAGGTTGGATGTAGGGGATGAAAAAGGAAGCAGCATCAAGGAAGACATCTAGGTTGTAAGTCTGGGTGCTGGGAGGATGGTAGTACCCTCAACAATAATAGGGTTGATAGGAAAAGAGAAGGTTTGGTGTAGGTAGGAGGAAATATAAGTGAGAGTGAGGATGATAGAGAAAGAGAGCACGGGATGACATCGCTTCTACATATAGAGGGTTTGCCGAGCAAGGAGACACTGGGCTAAAGAGGAGATAGTGGTAGAAGGCATCTGGATGATACAGGATGAGGAAGAAGGGAAAATAAGGAGTCTTAGATGAATGACCTCCATGTCTTTAGCAAACTATGAAACAAGACTCTCAGCTGAGAGAGGGAGAGAGGGAGAGCCATGGGAGGTTTGAAGAGGGATGGAAAAAATTGGAAGACCTTTCATTGTGAATGGGACAGAGAGTTTCTTAGGGAGATAGAAAAGAATTGCTTTGCAGCAATGAAGGCTCAATTAAAGATATGTAGCATAAATTTATAGTTTCCCCAGTCAACATGACTTCATGATTTTTTTCCAGCTTTGTTCAACAATATGTCAATAATAGAGTGAAGGAAATAGATGATGGAAACAAAGCTTGGCAAAATCAGCAGTACAGTAAAGGGGGGAGAGTTTCAAGAGAAGAGGACGACAAGTAGAATTCAACTGGTTCACCAAGGGGACAAAATAGGGAAGAGAGGAGAATAGCTGGTGGGATTTTGGTCGTGGTGTTGTTATTACTATTTGTCCTTCATTCTTTTTTTTTATTATTTTTTATTTTTTGCTTTTTTGCTGAGGCAATTGGGGTTAAGTGACTTGCCCAGGGTCACACAGCTAGAAAGTATCTGAGACCAGATTTGAATTCAGGTCCTCCTGACTTCAGGGCTGGTGCTCTATCCACTGAGCCACCTAGCTGCCCCTTTGTCCTTCATTCTTGAAGGGAACCATAATATCAGGAAGGTGATACCATGACAGGAAAGTGAGTTGGATTTAAGTGAAGGAGGACTCCAGGGCCAGATATAGATTAGGGTGACTGGAGATGGTTCTGGAAGCACTGGGAGACCTTGGTGATAGGTCTCAATTAAAGTGAGATAGGAATAAGGTTTAGAGTTGCAAAACTCTGTCTTGAGAAATGGAATCACAATATTTTGTGATCAGATAAGAGAATTTCAGAATTCACAAGCATGGGAGTGGTATGTTTGTGAGTCTGGCAAGATAAAGGGTATGACTGGCTGTCTTTATGTATGGCTGAGGTGGAATGGAGGAACAGGTCATGTAAAATAAATAAGCTGAGAAATTGTGAGGTCAGGCTATCGGAGATGTATCTTGAAGTCTCCTAGTGGGGGGGGCAGGAATAGGGAAGGAAAGAAAGACATTGAACTAAGAGGGGAAAAGTGGGGTGTCCAAGAGAGCAGTAAACAACAGCTACAAGAATTTTGACTGAGTCGTAGATATGGACTGAGTGAATCTGAAGGGTAAAGTGATTACTGAGTGATGACAGTAGAAGAAACCATGCAAGGCACAATAGGAAGCAAAGGATTTTTCCACTTCTCACCTCAACCAATGAATGGGGGAGGGGGCAGGAATAAAAGTATAGCCATTTATAGAAAAGGTCAGGAAGGCTGTGTCATTAGGAGGGAGCCAGGTTTCAGTGAGAGCCCAAAGAGCAAGGATTGGGAAAAGAAAAGATTTCAGATGAAAGCAAGTTTGGTAGCTCTAGATATTTTATTATAATACATTAGGCCTTCTCATATAATCATTATATATATTCATTTATGCCCATTCTGTAGTACTTTTAATAGCATTTTTTACTATTTTAAATTAACATAATTATAGTTTTTCTACTCATAGGGTATCATTAATTCTATTAATAATTCATTTGCTTCTAAATCTTGGTTAGGAATGTGATACATTCTCCCGCAATGATAAAATATTTCTATAGGAAAATATTGCCCCAGTGAGGTGATTCAGGCCAGTTCCATTGATTTTATGATAAAGAGAGCCATCTGCACACAGATTGTGTAGACTGAGTGTGGATCACAACATAGCATTTTCACTTTTTTTGCTGTTATTTGCTTGTATTTTGTTTTCTTTCTAATTTTTTTCCCTTTTTGATCTGATTTTTCTTATGCCGCATGATAATTGTGGAAACATGTATAGAAGAATTGCATATGTTTAATACTCGCCCTCTAGGGGAGAGGGTAGGGGGAAGGGAGGGAAAAATATTTGAAATACAAAGTTTTGCAAGGGCAAATGTTGAAAATTATCTATGCATATGTTTTGAAAATTTAAAAAAAAACTAAAAATAAATAAAAATCTTTTTGTTTATCCAATCCAAAATTAATATTTTCTCCATTCCTTAGCTAGTAATGTTAGTCAAACTGCAAAGAGCAAGCTAGTATGAGAAATTCCCCAAGTTTTGCATGTTTTAACTGTCAAAGTCCTATATGTTCCAAAGTCCCATCAATTATCTGCTGCTTTCCCCTTCCTTACACTACTGCAAAACTAATCTAGACGGCAGCGAAGCTGTTTTGGGATTATGGTACCACTTATAGGTTGACTTGGGAACAGTCTCTCCTAGCACTTCTCCCAAGCTCTATTGTCCTACATTGTGAAGTCCCAGGTGGAGAGCCTCAGGAGTAGGAGTAGGACTAGCCCTGTCCTTTCTCAGGTGATTTTAGGGTGGGGCTAACAGACCATCACCTGAGTTAGTTCAGCTTCAGTGCTAAATCAAAATTAGGCATCCATTCAATAGTTAACAAAGGAAGGTTTACTTAGCTAGAGTAAAGATTTTCAACTAGGATACTCCTACTTTAAATTAGATAGCAGGGCTCCATTTATCTCCAAGTGGAAATGCTTCTGATCAGCTATGCGGGGTGTGGTCACTCCACAGCTGCAGGACATCTGCCCCTCTAAAAGGCCCTGACTCTAGAAAAATGGGCCTTTTTTGCTCCTAGGTGATCATATCAGTGTGACCAAAGGCTACAAGGAGGCCATCAGAGAGGTACCTGGAGCCTTTGACTATCAAGTCTAGGGAATATTTTTGTTGTCTTTTAGGAAATAAAGGTAACCTAAGTCAAGTTGGTGGGATAGGAGAACCCTAGCCTCTCACAGGATGCTAAGGAAATGTATCTTTGACAAAGTTTGAATGAAGAGCAAAGACAAGTATAATGTACCTTCAGAGATGGGCACATAGTCAAAACTGGAGATCTGAAGGTGAGGATTTAATTTCTAGTTTCTAGGAGTGAATCTGGAAAAAGAATAGAAGTGTAATCTGGTACATTTATACAAAACATTTCAGTTTCAAACCCTACCATATGCACACTGATGCTGTTTTCCTAATTGATCAAAACTAAATCCACATAAGCTATATAGCCCAGCTTCTTAAACTATGGGTTGCAACCATATAGGATATTGAAACTGAATGTATAGTCATGATATTATGATTTATTACCAGTAAATGTTTGATTTGCACACCTATTTTATCTAACAATTTCTTGGGGTGAAAAGGGATTGCAAGTGGAAAAAGTTTAAGAAGCCTTGAGCTATAGAAACATCCCTCATTAGCTTCCATGGAAACCATGTGGTGGAATGATCTGCTCCCACTCCTGTCAGCTGACGTGCTCTCTAAACTGCTACTGTCCTCAAGTGAAACAAGAGGGAATAGACACTTATAGATGTCACACACATGTTGTCCTTTCAATTTTTCCATTTTCACTGCCTTTAGTTTTCTTTATTCTACCTCACATATTTTTAAAACATCCTTTTTAACCTCTGCCCTTCTTATTTCACCTTTCCAGGACTATTTATTTAATTATGTGGTTGGTAGGCATAAGAATTGTGCTAGTAATAAACCTTTATCAAATAAAAGAAAAAACCTAAGTTTTTTATAAAAATTAGACATTATAAAGAATTATCATAAAAGCATTTGAAAGGATTCAGAAGATTCAGCTCAAATTACCAAAAAAAAGTCTACATGTATCCTCTCATGATAAAGAAAGCTTTTTCATTAAATAGAATTTTTCATTCATTGAACATTCAAATGCACACACACACACACATTTCTTATTCAGTATTATTGGGGTTTTTTTCCATCTTGGTAAATTGCAGCAATTTTTTTTACCACCTTATAATTTAAAAGCATAGCATTTCATCAGCATTATAAACTAAATCAGACCTTTGTGTGCTAGACATCACTGATGCTATTTTTTTTTTCCTGAGGTACACTCTAAGCTTTTAAAAGCATAGCATTTCAATAGCATTATAAATTAAAACAGAAATTTGTCTGCTAGACATTGATGTCATTTTTTGAGGTAAATAATTCTAAAATTATTCTAATTCTAAAAAAATTCTAAATTTCCCCAACCTGACCTAAAAGTAAAATTTTCTATCATGAACTATAAGTTGATAAATGCCCATGCAAATATAATTTTACTTTTGAAAACTGTGATGAGGCTGGGGAAAAGGAGTAATTAAAAATGAAATCCATATTGCATAAATAGCTGAGAACTATTCTTGTCAATTTCTCTAAGATAATTACTGTTCTCCATATTTGTGCTTTAATTCAATCAAATCAACCAATTAAGTCACAGCTTATTATAAAATATTTTATCTTATTGGTCTGTTTTAAGAAGCTGATTAAAGAAAATGGGTTTAACTTTTATAGGCATACCAACTATACTTTTGAAAACTCAATTCCATCAGATTAACATTTAAAATCTGCTAGATGCTTTTGCAATATTCTGAGTAGGCATTTAGCAGACAATAAAGCCCCCTCTGTTTTCTAGCTTATTGCTTAATTACATTTGACAAAATTGTTTTCTCTATGTAAATTAATAGCTCTGTGCAACAGAAACACGGAATCAGCTCTTGCCTCTGGTTGTATAGCTCACTCATTCGTGTTATCTAGCTTTTCTAGGGCATTACCCAATAAAAAATATTCATTGGCTTTCATAATTAAGGAGCCTGCTCAGCACCAGGGGAATTACATCACACAGAGGTCTAACTCAGCAAAAAAAGCAAGCAAGCCAAGGATTTAAAATAATCCTTTTCGCTTCAGGTAATTGTCACATTAATGAAAAATGAATAGCAATATTTTTATAGGCGAAAACCGCCACTAACAACCTATTCCACTTGCAAGTGGGAAAGACTTACTTATAGATAGTCACTACCAACATCTTTCATTCATTAGGAGCGGCCTCCCTATTCCTTTCACCTCCTTTTTCTACGTCATCTTTTATCCTAAAACCTTGGCAGGACTCAAACTGTAGATTTATTAGTTGTCTTCAAAGATATCTTACTCACCCTGCTTTCTCACTCCCTCAGCCAATTAAATTATTACTCAGGTGCCTAATTGTGACATGGTAGTGATACTGGACTCTCAAAGGCTGTTTGTTATCAATAGATAAAAAAATCAAGCAGGATGGAAAAGATTCAAATAAAGGTCTGACAATGGGCTGCCATCCATGCTTCAGATTTAATCATTCTAGAGAAGCTCAGAACAGGAAGGTTAATAAATGATAATTTTTTTTCCAAATCCAGCAATTCACCTATTAAGATGTGGATATGAATTCTGTCAATGGCAGAAGTGTCAGCACTGATGGAATCACATTGTTTAGGTTTTCTTTCTCTTTCTTTCTTTCTTTCTTTCTTTCTTTCTTTCTTTCTTTCTTTCT